>SJYX01017062.1:219526-328230 GCA_006410675.1 Oreotragus oreotragus
GCTTCAGTCGTGTCCGACTCTGTGCAACCCCAGAGACGGCAGCCCATGAGGCTCCCCCATCCTCGGGATTCTCCAGGCAAGAACACTGGAGTGGGTTGCCATTTCCTTCTCCAATGCATGAAAGTGAAAAGTGAAAGTGAAGTCGCTCAGTCGCAACCCCATGGACTGCAGCCCACCAGGCTCCTCTGTCCATGGGATTTTCCAGGCAAGAGTACTGGAATGGAGTGCCATTGCCTTCTCCTCACTAGTCATTAGGGAACTTCAAATTAAAACCACTGTGATATATCACTTCATAATGCCCCATAGGATGACTACTATCAGAAAAACAGAAAATAGCAAAAGTTGGCCAGGACCTGGAGAAACTGGAAATCTGTGTTTCTGGTAAGAAGGTCAAATGGTGCAGCCACTGTGGAAAGGAGTATGATGGCTTCTCACAAAATTAAATATAGTCTTGATGCCGGTGTACAGACTGGCCCCTGGGAATCAGCTCCCATGTTGGCCTGGGACCCTCGCAAAGAACCTTTCAGTCCCTTATTAGTTCATCAGAAATTTAATGAGAAGCAGGAAAGAAAATGTCTGTCTCGTAGAAGGTGATGTGGGCTATTTACAGTCTCCAAGTGGCACGTTAACAGCAAGGATGTGGCCTCGCAGTAATGAACTCAGCGTGTTCAGTAGTCATCAGGGATCGCCCTGTGGGGAAACGGGAAATGACTGAGACTTAATTTTGTAAGCAGGAAAAATAAACCAATATTATCTCATAGGCTTTGTGTGGTGAGTTTTACATCCTTGTCTCGGAAACTGTGGGTGTTTATATCATGATTCTCTGAAATTATCTTATTTTTCTAACTCAGATCTGTTTAGGTAATTAATTAATCTGTGTAGTAAATGTCACAGCTGAATGCTAGTCTTATTTCAATTTTCTCAATGAAAACAGATTTACCTGCTCAGTGAGACAAAGAACTTGATTACCATTCAGAATTTTTTCCTGTTTCCTAATGTCCCTTTCTAGATGCAGTTCTGCGATGGTACAATTCTGGTCCAGAGAGAGGTCAACGGTGCTTCCTCAGCCTCCTGCTTGGATCAGATTCAGATGATCCTGGCCTCAAGGCCGCTGTGGCATGGAGGGTGATGATGACGTGTCTCCAGCCCAGTCCTGCACCCTTTAAGGCTTCTTCCTCCCTGTCTCTTCGTCTCGGTTTCTCTCACCTGCTTTCAAAACCCCTGGCCACCGCCTTCTTTCCCACGGTGTGTCTCCAGCCCTTCAGAAACCCCTGTGGCCACACTGTCCTGCTGGCTGGCAGAGGGGACTGTGGAGGAGCTGGTACCCAAGGGTGCAGGCACCCAGGTGCTGGCATCTGCTGGTGTCCCCTTGCCGTCTTTCCCGGGTCTTCTCCACTCTCAGTGTCCCCGTCGCAGCCTGGGCTGCACCTGCTGTAGTCAGAGAAACTCGTCACTCAGCAGATGCGTACGGAGTGCCTGCTTCATGTCAGGCGCGCACACTGCACACCGGGAGGTGGCGCCTGACAGAACAGACTCCTGTCGTCCTGGCGCCCACCTTCCGGCGAGAGAGTGACTCACGGACAGGTGTGCTCGCGGGTCCTGAGGTGGCTTTTGGGAGAGTCAGTCTGTTCATCTGTACCAAGGGCGACAGGCTGGTCTGGTGAGACTGGCCCCTGAGTGGAGATGTGAATGAGACGGGGGAGCCAGACTCATGGGACTGGGGGACGTGTTGCAGGCAGAGGAGCAGAGCTAGGAAGGCCTGAGACCAGCAGCAGCCTTGGTCTCTGCGGGGCAGAGCACGTCTGAGGGTGGGGGTGGGAGTGACCAGCGGCAGCTCCTGGGCTGAGGGCCTCTGTCATCCTCTTCAAGTGATACCTTTCCATCAGCGTTTCAACCTTGTTCTGGGTGTGGGCACCTGTGCTTCGGCTTCCTGATGCTACTTTCAGCTCTTTGTCCTGCTTCCCTCTTCTGGGGACCGGCCCAGGTGTTCACCTGGGCTCCGTACCCCACTGGGAGGTGAGGACTGGATCTGGGTCTCCACTGATGAGCACATTACAGCTTTGTGGCCCCTGGATCACAGGACGAATGAGACAGTGAGGTGTGAGCTGTGAGCGATGGAGGAGGGCCTGCTGTTCTGATTAGCTTAATGCCACACAAGTTGACCATAGCCGCCCTGACTGCCTGCTGGGGCCTGTCTGGGACCTGAACCCTACAGGGTGTGCTGCCGAGATAGACACAGACTGAGTCCGTGACGCGATTTCAGGCCTTGAGTCAATCCATTCCTGAGACAGGAGTATGCCTAGAATTTTCTGTAAGTCACTGGTTTTCATTACCGTTGGAGCCGGCTTGTGCGGGGTTCAGCAACAATGATTTTCTTTTTGTCACTTGCACCAAAATGAGCTCTACCAAACTGATACAGGATTGACATGAGATGCTGTGAGGAGCTGACCGGAGCACAGACGGATCTAAGCCCCGCTCTGTGACCTGGGGGCCAGGCCTCCCCTTATCGAGGCACCGCCTCCTCCCCTGTGAGAGACAGCGCGTACCTTGGGGCTGCTGTGAAAATGAACTGAAAAGAGATGCCTTTGGAAGCACGTAGTAAGTGCTATTAAAGTGTCTGCTGCTGTTACTATTTTTTCCCCCACTTTGTGAAGTAAGGTGTCTGAAGCTAGACTTTGTTAAGTGACTTCCCTTGAGATCAGACACCAGGGTTTTCAGGGACAGCGTCAGTGGTTACTCACCCATTGGAGAAGGCGTTTCTGAGTGTTTGCTATGCCCCCAGCCCTCCGCCCATGCTGCAGCCTGGACAGAGATCTCTAGCCCTGCAAGAAGAGAAGCTGCTGTTTGAATCAGATTATTTTCTTGTTCTATGACAGGGTCCTATGCCCAGTGGGGTGGTTAATCAGTGGTGCCAACTAACCTTCCCTGACACCACTCAGCCCCCCAGGGAGGAAGGGCATTTTCTGAAGCGTCTTTACTTGGGCATCAGTGACTGGCATAGGTGGAATCCAGGCTTCCTGGGCCTGTGCTCCCCGGCTGGCCTGGCGGCCTCTCTGCCCAGTGGGGCGGCTGAGTCCGCAGCCGAGGCCTAGCGCCACGTGCTATGCAGCTTCCCCGGGCGCTTGCCTCAGCAGCTTGCTCTTGGTCTCATGATAAATTCATTACCAGAAAATGAAGCTGGAGTTTTCTAGTGACATAAAATATTGATGAGAGAAATAAGGACGGGGATAAACGAGGCAAGGCTGCTCACAGGGCCCGTGTGCCTTGTTCTGCTGGGTCTGCAGACACTTGTCCTTGCTCCTTTTTGATTTGCTCGGGCGGGGTTTTGTCCTCTTGGTGGGATCCGTGTTGCAAGAGGAGTGGAGCACGCCAGCCCATGCGTCACAGCAGAGTGGGAAAAATAGACACGTCTCCTGGTTACTGTCAAAACTACGAAGCCCGATGCTGCCACTTCACAACCTCCATGGCAGGTTCTTGGCACCCTGGGGGTGGCGTGTGGAAACACATTGGCCCTGCTCAGAAACTGCTGATGGCTTCCAAGTGCTGCAGAGCAAAGCCTGAGCTCCTCGGGGTGCTGCTCAAGGCCCACCTGCGGCCTGGGTCCTCCTCGGGTTACCTGGACGCTGCCCTTCAGCACATCTGCTCTGTCTGAGCTGCTGTGCTCTTTCCTGCCATGAAACGCCCTCCCTGGCTGCTCAGGGATCAACTCCAACGCCACTTCATTCACAGGATGTCTTCCTTGCTGTCCTCCTGCTCAAACTGATGCAAAGGAAAACAAAAGCAACAAACGCATTGTTGGAGAGCACAAGAAGAAACGGCTCTGCCCCCGTCCCTCCTGGTGGCATAAAGAGTCAGCTGTAGGTTAAAATCCTTGAGCAGGTTTGCAGCTTTTGACTCAGCAGTTCCGTGTCTAAGATCATTCTAAGGGAGCAATCAGGGAGGTGTCAACACTAATGCAAGTAGAAGGCCATTTGTCACAGTGTTCCTTAAAATAGTGCAACATCAGAAGGAATCTCAATGCCCTCATTGGAGAAGTCCCTTAGTTAAGGGACTTCCTTAACTAAGTTGTGGTATGCCGTGATTGTGATGTTCACCTGCTTAAAAGTCATGGGGTAGAGACTTCCCTGGTGATTCAGTGGTTAAGACTTTGCCTTCCAATGCAGGGGGTGAGTTCAATCCCTGGTTGCTGCTAAGTCACTTCAGTCATGTCTGACTCTGTGCGACCCCATAGACGGCAGCCTACCAGGCTCCCCCGTCCCTGGGATTCTCCAGGCAAGAACACTGGAGTGAGTTGCCATTTTCTTCTCCGATGCATGAAAGTGAAAGTGAAGTCACTCAATCATGTCTGACCCTCAGCCACCCCATGGACTGCAGTCTTCCAGGTTCCTCCGTCCATGGGATTTTCCAGGCAAGAGTACTGGCGTGGGGTGCCATTGCCTTCTCCTTCAATCCCTGGTTGGGGAGCTCAAATCCCACATTTGTGGCTTGTGGCCAAAAAACCAAAACATAAAACAGAAGCAGTCTTGTAACACATTCAATAAGACTTTAAAAATGGTCTACATCAGAAAATCTTTTTAAAAAAGAGTTGGGGTGTAGAGAAGTAGCTGATGGTTTAGAGAAATGTTTGCGATGTTTCTGTAAGTGAAAGAAAGTGAAAGTGTTAGTTGCTCAGTTGTATCCCACTGCTCTTTGCCACCCCAGTGGACTATAGCCTGCCAGGCTCCTCTCTCCATGGGGATTCTCCAGGCAAGAATACTAGAGTGGGTAGCCATGCCCTTCTCCAGGGGATCTTCCCGACCCAGGGATCGAAGGCAGGTCTCCTGCATTTCAGGTGGATTCTTTACCATCTGAGCCACCAGGGAAGCCAAAAGAAATAGAAATAAAACTGGATGAAGTGGGTGATGGGGGGAAACAGAGAGAGAGAGAGAGAGAGAGATATCTGAGCCTCCAGTAAGCTTTGGAAAGGTAGGTGTCAAAATCCTACCAGGTGGGCATTGTGAGCCCATGTGTAATATTTTTGCGATTTTCCCCTTACAATGTGGTCCACAGGTTGACCTCACGATCCAGTCCTCCTGGTTAATACGCTGCCACCCATCTTCACTGTTCAGCTTCCTTGGCTGTGCTGCCCTGGTTGCGGAGGGCTCCACAGCTGATCCTTCTCATCCTTTCACTCTGTTATTACTAAACACACTCGTCTTCCCCCCAGGCGCATCCTTCATATTGTTTTCTCACAGCATCTCTCCTCTAAACCTTCTCCAGCCCAGGCTCAGGCTTCAGTGAAGATCTGACCACGTGGGTTCTCTGGTATTGTTCTCAGATACTTTAATGTCTGACCATGTGAGGCCGTCCTTGCCGTTTTAATGCCTGTGAGGGTGTGGCAGCAGGAAGTGTTCTCCAGCGGAGGTTTTCTGACATGCATAGGTCCAGGGGGCTCCGGGAGGTCATCTTAGACAGGGTTCAAAACCAGGACGTGTACCCCTGTCTTCGGGAACTGGCTGCCACAGTTTCAGAGGCTAAAAGCTCCAGGACCCGTGGTCGGCAAGCTGGAGGCCCAGGCAGGGTCCAGGTGTCAGCCTGAGCCTGAGGCGGGATGAGGCCGTGGCCCGGCCCACAGTCAGGCTGGGTGGGAGCTTGGGGGTTGGTTCCCTCTTTGTCAGCCTTCTTGATCTGCTCCGGCTTCAGTCATCTGGCTGAGACCCGCCCATGTGAAGGAGGGTGGCCTCCTTGACTCAACACACCACTCCAGTGACCATCCATGGGGAGCACACTCACAGATGCAGTCAGAAGGATGTTTGACCAGGGCCCTATCAGGTTGATACGCAGAGTTAAGCATCGCAGAGGTCCAGGTGCTCACAGATGCTCCTCTGGCTATAGGCCATGAACATGTGCCGAGGTCCCCATTCTCCCCAGTGTGCTCAGAGCCCCAGACCAAATCAGCTGCTCAGGGAAGCTGGACCCACAGGAAGAGGGCTGTCGGGTCTGCAGACACGTGGGGACCTGTCCGAAGCCATGTGTGTCTTAAGTGGCAGAGCCAGGATGAGCCCCAGGGCCCAACGTCACGCTGCTCTGCCTTTGTCCTGGAGGAGGGTGGAGGGTGAGGAGACCCTGGTCGTCCTGTGCCTTGGTGGAGGGGTGTACCCTGTCTCCTTCCCATGGACTTGCTGTGTCCCCGTCCCCTCCGTCCCCTGGTTCCTGACCCTGGGCTGTGTGCTCTGCTGACTTCCTGCCCCGTTGGTGCTCTGACCTGTGACACATCTCTCCCTGTGAGTGCAGCCCCACTGTGGTGTCGGGCAATGTGGAGCATAGCTGATGATTACATCTGCGAGAGGTCGCAGAAGGCGGAAGAGGAGTGCTTCCTGCCCTGTGACGCCCACAGCCCAGGGAGCTGCCAGCCTGTGGCCAACTTGGGGACTGAGGGCCTGGCCAGTCCTGAGGAGGGAGGGCCTGGGCCACCGAGGGGCCTCTGAATCCTCCAGTCGTTCTGTTCCGTCTTGCAGTCGGTTGCTCCCTGTCTCACAGGCGTTCCTTGTCACGACGGGCTCTCGTTTGGAGTCCATGCCTGGCCTGCACTGAGACTCCTCTCCCAGTAGCTTTGCAGGTGCGTCCCCTGTTCAGACAGCGACCTTCTGTTCCAGTGCCAGGCCCCCAGGTCTGGACAGGAAGCAAGTGTCACAGGCTGAGGAGACTGACTCTGAGGCCAGGAGCACAATGACCGCCCAAGGCCCCTAAGGTCCATTTGCACTAAAGAATCAGACAAAGAGGGCAAAGATGTTTGGTTTCAGTTACCTGGGAAATAAGCAGGTACAGCTCCGGATTCTGTGTTTTGGGGTGTTTGTAGCTTTCTTCGTTGTTGCTTTTGAACTTTCGTAGGTATTTTATTTGGTACCTTTGTAGGTGTTTGTTTTACTCCACAGCATCAGGTGAAAATGATGCTCCTCTTCCCCCCACTTTTCCATGCTCCTTCCTCCCCTTATTTCTTCCAGTTAGAAGCAGAGGCCCTTCTACCTGTGGCTGGCCAAAACCTTGGCATTCTCTGCCCACCGAAGCCAAATAAAAAAAATATGGAGACAGAGTTTGGAGGAAGTAGAAGGGTGGCTTTAATTCTCAGCTGGCAGAGAGGGCAAGCCAGTAGGCTCTTGCCTCAAGAACTGTGCCCCCCGCTTTAGGAGGAGTCTAAGGGCTAATATAAGACGAGGGCTTGTAGTCAGGAGTTGGTGATGAGGAACAAGGGTGAGAGGATCTTAATTTCTTCCTCTTGCACTGTTTCAAAGACAGTCGTACACTGGCGTCAGTAACCCAGTAATCGAATCTGGCAGTTCGGTGGCTCTGCAGCCTTCTTTCTGATATTAACTACAAGGGGAACGGTGTTGTAAGGGTAAACACCAGATACAGGGTGTATTTAGCATAGAGTCAAAGGAAGATAGGTTTGAAGTGTAGCTTCTGCAGATTTAGGGGGCAGGGAAGCAAACTTAGTTACAGACAGAGTTAGAAGAAGTTAAAGTGAAAAAACTGGGAATGTTTAGACTTGCTCCCTGTTTTCTTTATCTTCTTTGTTCTCAGGAAATGGAAAGAAAAAAAAATTAATTCCTCTTTTTTTCTTTTTCACTGCAACATGCCTTAGGGGGCCCATGCTTATTGTGGGGGGGTGCTCAGAGAGCTCTGCACAGGCTCCATGTCCCCCCTCTTTCCTGTCCAGGTGGGAGAGTGACATTGGGTCACCAGATGGGATGGTATATATAGAAAGACAGGATGGAGCAGACAGAAGCATCTTGGAACTTTGAAGCAGGGAGGCCTGGAATCAGATCCAGGCTCTGAGGTGCATAGAGGTCACCCCTGGCTGAGGGCCCCGTGTGGCACCTGGGGCACAGGTGTGCAGTAAAGATCAGTCTCCAGCAGTGGTGGAGAGCTTCTTAGGGCTCTGGAGAGCCCTTGTTGTGGGCGCTTGGCCCAGGAAAGAGTGGCTGAGAGGGGAGGGGAAGTCGAGAGGAGGATCAGGCCCTCAGGACTGCAGCCTGTCTCTTGACCAGGTGTCCGTGGGCTGCCCGCTGGTCCGTGCAGTGGTGCTGTGTCCAGTTTCACTGGAGAGTGAGGCCTGGCCTCCCCAGACATGCCCCCACCACTGCCTGAGCCCCAGTGAAGGGGAGGCCTGTGGGGGCGGCTGTGGCGGGAGTCCTGGGAACTGGGGTGGCCAGTCCCATTTTGAGTTACTCAGAGAATCTCTGCAGGGTCAGACTACAGGCTCTGATTTAAAAACCTCTCAATGCTGCCTTTAAAAGGCCACTAGTATTTTCAAAGGAGGGCAGCTGTATTTGAAAGATGCATTTGAACCACAGTCTTTAAAGGCCTGAGGCGGTCAAAAATAGATGGTGGCCGGGTTTCTCCAGGCTGCCCTGCCTCAGGACGTTCTTAAAATCCTCAAGTTGAAAGTCTTGGCTGTCCTCTGCCTCTGAGGCATTAGCGTGCCCCGTCCTTCCTTCATCCCTTGCTCCCTTCCCCCATTGCTGGTTCTAATTCCTGCCCAAAGTCCCTGGTGGCTCTTGGCCTCCGAGGAGTGGTCCTGATGCTCCATGGAGCCTAAAACTGAGCCCCAGGGCTGCTGTGCTTCCAGAAGGGGGTAGTGAGCCTGGCGTCTATGGTATCCGGGAAGACGGAGGAAGACTCCGCCCTAACCCCCTGAAACTGGGGGCTGTGTGCCCCCCGGGAGGGCAGAGGAGGCTGGGCTGCCGGGGACGGGGTGGCAGGACCCCCAGCCTCTACATGTCATGGCAGATGGAGACCCAGGCCAGGCTGAGGGCCTCCTGTCGAGTGTCTCCAGCTTTTACCGCATCCTGTGAGGTTGTACTATGATCATCCCAATTCTATTATCATCTCAGTTCACAGATGAGGGAGGTGATGCCCCCACGCGGTTATGTGACTCTCCTCCAGTCTCGTTCATACGGCCAAGCGGAGACACTGGTCTGTGGAGCACTGGCGGTCGGGCCCCAAGCCCTCTTGCCCTGCTGCTGCAGGCTGAGGGTCGGTAGATGTTTTCTGTGAAGGAGCAGATGGTGAGTATTTCAGGCCAGGCAGAGTATGTCTAGAGAGTCCATATAAGCACGGCTCTCCGCCTCTACAGTGTGAACACTGCGTAGACCACACAGGAATGTGTGGGCAGGGCTGGTTTCGGCTGCAGGCGGTGCCGTGGTCCCTGCTCCGTGGGGCAGATGGAGGGAAGGGGGCCAAGGCCTGAACTACGTGCTCACCTGCCCCCTCAGCCATCCTGGGCTCATGCTCATCTTCTGCAGAACGGGGGTGACAGCGTCTCTCTGGGCACGGCTGTAAGAGGATTTAATGAGATAATGCGTGTGGAAGCGCCACCCGACATCTGGCACGTAAATATCTCTCAATAAAGGGAGTGTTTTTTCTCCCTACCTAATGGCTGTCCCCAAGGAGGGAGTCACAGGTTGTGGAGCCCAGGGCAGGAATAATAACCAGCACTAAGACGGTGGTCTGCGGTGTGCAGAAGGCCTGTGCAGCTCTGTCGCCTCTGGGAGGCTCCTGAAGTTGGCCTGCCGGTCACAAGGCTGCCTCTGTCCTGCTGAGGCGAGGATGGAGAGATGGCCCGGTCTGCTCACCCGACTGGGGTCTCACCTACATCCCACGTCTCATAACTCCAGCCCCAGTCTGCACCTGCCTCTGCGGCTCTGTGCGAGCCTGTGTCCATTTCTCTGTGTAAAGTAGGGATAATAAAGACATTCTCCTTCCTAAGCTGGAAATTCCAGTGATTTGATGTGACGAAATCTCAACTCTCACCCCCAGGGTTAACTGCCCTTCCAGGGACCCTCTGTTCTGTGGAATGAATCCCTGCTGTCCCTCTGGGTGGTCAGGCAGCTCTGTCCCTCCTTGGGATATAGCCGTGAGCACTAGGGTGGTGGTGGCAGTCAAGGGAAAGTGGCCGAGGTGCCTCTGTCACATGGGGAGCTAACTGTACCCACAGGGTGGGCCCAGGTCCCCCACCACCTGCGGTAACCCCACTATGGGATCTGCACTGTGTATTGACTCCTGGGGAGCATGTGCATGTGTGTCTGCACCTGAGGTGTGATTCACCCAACATAAGAATTAATAACTCAGTGGTTTTTCAGCACATTCACAACATACAGTACAATCATCACACCCCTCTAATTGCATAGCATTTTCATCACCCAGACAACAAACTCCACCTTCATCATGGACAGTCACACTCTCTTCTCCCAACTCCTGCTTTCTGCCTCTACGGACTTGGCTGTCCTGGGCATTTCATGTGTGTGGCACCACACAGCATATGGCTTTTGTGACTTACTTCCTCCCCTCAGCACACTGTTTCCAAGGCTGTGGCAGCCTATGTCAGAGCCCCATTCCTTTTCATGGCTGAATTTTATTCCACAGCATGGATGGACTACCTTTTCTTTATCCGTTTATCTGGACATTTGGGTCATTTCCGTGTTTTACTAGAATGAATGAGGCTGCTGTGAACACTTTTGTACAGATTTTTGTTTGGACGTATCATTTCCGTTCTCTTGAGTACATAACTAGAAGGGGAATGGCTGAGTCCTGTGGTTATCCTATGCTCGTCTATACTTAGCTTTTTGAAAACCTGGCAAATTGTTTTCCAAGGCGGCTGCACCATTTATAGTCCCATTAACAGTGGATTGGTTCCACCAACTCCTGTTATTGTCTGACTTTTTGTTTCTAACCATCCCATTGTTGTCCCGCTCTTTTTGACCCCATGGACTGTGTGGGGCTGATTCCAGGCTTCCTTGCCTTTCACTGCCTCCTGAAGTTTGCTCAGACTTATGCCTGTGGAGTCAGTGATGCCATCCAAACATCTCATCCTCTGCTACCCCTTCTCCTCCTGCCCTCAGTCTTTCCCAGCATCAGGGTCTTTTCCAGCGAGTGTGCTCTTCACATCAGGTGGCCAAAGTACTGGAGCTTCGGTCATAGTGCTACTCAAATCTGTTTCTTCGTTGATCGTTTGTCTAGTTTTTCTATACAGTATTGAAAGTGGAGAATTCAAAGCTTCAGCTGTTCTTGTTTCTGCCTTTAGTTGTCAGTTTCTGCCTCATGCATTTTGGGGCTTTGTGATTGGGCTCTCTGTCATGTCATTCAGTGCTGCCCCTCAGAGCATCCCTTTGTTTCCTCGATTAGCTTTCTCTAGACTCAGTGCAGTCACCTTGTGTCTGCGTGTCCACCCAGAGCTCTGTGACTTGTTCAGTTCTAGAATTTGCTTGTGATTGATTCAGTCTTTCCTTTAAGTAGGGCTTGCAAATAATGCTGAGCAAGACGTCATAGGGTTTTAGAAATTGAATAGCCTTTAGATATTATTTAGTCTGTTCTCTCTCTCTCTCTTTTTCAGATCAATGTGGGGCCTGACTCAGAGAACTGACATGATCTGCCCCAAGTCACAGCGAGTTAGTGGCAGGGACTGCACTGGACCAGAAGGTGCTTGGCGCCTTGTTCGCCCCTTTTTTGTTGAGGTGCCCACATCTGCACGTTGTTATCCTGTGGGTCTTGGTGCACGTCTACAGGCTTCCGCTTGACTGGAGTCTGCCCTGGGACTATCGTCTCTGGGTATGAATATGTATAGGTGTCTGCACCCCCTGCCCCCGCAGCCTGCCTGCTTCCCTCTCAGGGACTCTGTTCAGTGGGCCTGGGCTGGGAGCACAGATTTGCGTCAGGACATCTCTCCAAGTGATGCTGGTGCACAGCCAGCTTTGGACATGAGACACACCAGGCACTTCCCTACTTATCCTGTGGTTTTATGACAGGTGTTCTTTTAGTAAAATTTTTCTTAAGAATACCTTTTTGTAATCTTTTAAGCCAGTTTGTCATTAGCTCCATTTATGCCTGATAGTCACAATTCTGGGGATGCTTCTCTCCCTTCTCTTTCATGCAGCAAGCGAAGCCTGGAGGGCAGCGAGTGTTTCCCAGTCCCTCTAGAAAGGCGTCAGAGAGGGTTCTGGTGACAGCGGGAGGGGAACCCAGCCAGTTTGTACTCCCTTTATGCCTTGTCATGTGTGACTTTTGCTTTTTGTGCTCACTGCAGGAGATGCAAGGTTTCAGGAGTCCTAGAGGGGTTGGGAGACACTGTCATCCCTCTGTAGGCGGGCTCTGTAAGTCAGGGCTTTATTCCTCGGATCTGTGAATGCCTGGAGATGTGAGGAGGGCTTCACAGCGTCTGTGAATCTCTAAACGGATAGCCTGCATTTTATACACACATCCTCATGTTATTTCTGAGCAGGAGTTTTACTGGTTTTATCGGGCTCATGAGGTCCCAGGACACTCAGAAGTGAGGTGTGGTGCTGAGGCTGGCAGGGTGCTGGCAGGATTGGCCGAGGTGCCAAGTCATCACCTGCCGTGTGCACACAGGAGCCCTGGGTTCATCACTCAGGACCACTGTCCCTAAGATGTGGACAATTGAGGAAGAGCAGAGAAGGCAGACACATGGAAGAGGATGTGATGAGAAGGAAATGTGAACTCTGAGGCACGCTGACAGTATTTGTAAATTATCCACAGCTGGGTAACTCACCGATGCCTACTGTGGGGAGCACATGTGAATGGCCTGTGTTTATGCCAAGCCTGGTGGAATCCAGAAAGGTAGATGCTAAGCCAGGAAGGTGACCTGGACAGCGGACTGCAGACTTTTTCTGCAGAGAGGCAAACGGTAAATAGTCTAAGCTTTGTGTGCCGTGTGGCGTTGTAACTACCCCACTTTGCTGTTGTCACACTAAAGCAACTGGAGATGTTCCATAAATGGGTCGATATGGCTGAGTTCCAATTAAACTTTATTTATGGACGCTAAAATTGGAATTTTACATGCTTTGCACTTGTCACAAAGTTTTTTCTGCTTTTAATTTTGATTCAACCATTTAAAAAGGTAAAAGCCATTCTGAACCTGCGGGTTATACAAAAACAGCTGGTGACTTGCTTTTGGCGTGTGGCTCTATTTTCTTGACCTCTGACTAGGGTAACCGAGAAGCTCTGGATCTCAGAATTCGAGCTGAATAGCACCGTTCTCGAGCTTTCTGCTCTGACCAAAGCTGCAGAACCCAGAAATAAATTAGGTGGCAATTGTAATAATTGAGTCTTAATGTCAGAAGGTACTTATAACTTGATTAAATCTTTTTCTCTGTTATATCTTCCCTTAATTATGCCTAGCTATTGTATGGTATTTTGCAGCTCACAAAGGGCTTGCACATAATCATCTCATTTAATTTTTGTTAAAAATTACTTAACATTTTATTTTATTCACCAAAGAAGAACATGAAAATACTCCTTTTGTTAAAAAAAAAATCAAACAGAAATAGTGAAAGTTTCTGTTGGTTCCCTTCTCTGGTCCACCATTCTCAGCAAAGCAACTTTTTTGACTTTGCTGTGAATTCTTCCAAAACTTTCCTTGTGTGTTTGCATAGGATCTGTGCAGGTGGCTGTGTGGGTGGGCTTCTCTTTTCATTGCTCATGCGTGGGGCAACATGTGTTTTGTCTATAACTTGCTTTCTGTTGTTGTTTAGTTGCTCAGTTGTGTCCAGCTCTTTGTGACCCCATGGACCGCAGCATTCCAGACCTCCCTGTCCCTCACTGTGCTGTTACTTTACAATAATACATCATGAAGACAATTCCATGTAAACGTAAGGAAAAGACCCATTTTGTTGTAACTCATGCAGATAAGCCCATAGTTTGCTTGTATTGAAGATTGTTTACTTTTTTCTTTGTTAATGATCATTTTAATTGTTTCTTATTTCTCCTGTTATAAACAATGATACAATATCCATTAACACACATGGGTGGGACGTTTGTGTGGACAGTTGTTTCCACATCAAATGTTAACAGATATCATCTAAGTGCCCTCCAGAAAAAATAAACTAGCAGTAATGTACAAGAATCCATATTTCCCTGTAACTTGGCCCTTTTTTTTTTTTGCCAGTCATGTGAGCACAATTTGTGTCTTTTTACCTGTTTATTGGATGTACTTATATTCCTGTTTGCAGCTAAAGTGATCATCTTTCCTCTTTGGCCACTTCTTTTTGTATCTAGTATGAGAAACTCTAGTTTTGATCATCATAAAAGTTAAGGATTTCTGCTCAACGAGGGAAACTATAAAAGATGGATGAAATATTGATAGAGGATATTTACAAAAGAAAATGATTGACAAGAGAGTTTTATATAGTACACACAAGTCAACCAGAAAAAATACTGGGGAATGTAATAGAAAAATGGTGGCTAAGACAGTAAAGAATCTGCCTGTAATGCAAGAGACCTAGGTTCGATCCCTTGATCAGGAAGATCTCCTGGAGAAGAGAATGGCAACCCACTCCAGTATTCTTGCCTGGAGAAGTCCGTGGACAGAGGAGCCTGGTGGGCTACAGTCCATGGAGTCACAAAGAATCAGACACAATTGAGTGACCAACATTTTCCCTTTCATTAGAAAATTGAGCAAAGGCTATGGATAGAAATTCACAGAAGGGAAAAAAAACCCACTATCAATCTCAATAAAAAGTTTCTCAATCTTCTGAGGAGTTCGAGAAACGCAAGTAAAAACAACAGTTACTACAAAGGTATACCTATTAGATTGGCAAAAATGTGAAAGTTAAATAATACTAACTCATGTCAAGGCTGTGGGGAACTGGCAGACTCTTGCATTTTGATCAGGACTAGTCTAGTCTCCGAGCCTGCTGCAGCCATCCTGGCAGTTGTCTGGGACCCAGTGGTCCTTCTTGGCGAGGGCCCTGGAGAGAAGCATGCCAGAGTCTGCACAGNTGTGGGGAACTGGCAGACTCTTGCATTTTGATCAGGACTAGTCTAGTCTCCGAGCCTGCTGCAGCCATCCTGGCAGTTGTCTGGGACCCAGTGGTCCTTCTTGGTGAGGGCCCTGGAGAGAAGCATGCCAGAGTCTGCACAGGTGCAAGTCCTACAGTGCTCACTACAGTCTCCTAGTGGTGGCCGAGCAGCCCTGCAGTGTCACCGCCCGGTGAGTGGAAGGGTCACGTGACCGGCGTTCGGGAGCCCGACACAGCAGCGCAGAGTGGAGGCAGCAGGGGAGGCAGACAAGTTCTGTGGCTCACGTTGTCTGTGCACATTTGTGCCGTTTGCGTAAACGCCGTGTGGAAGTTCATCACAGCGGGCCCCTGGGAAGAGCGGGTGATGGGAGGGATGGCCGGGGGGGAAAATGAGAAGCAAACGTGTGTAGATCAGTGATGATGAAAGGCCGTCCCCAGGGAGTTTGATTAACTTAATTTTGAATATCTGGCGCTCATGGGGAAACTTAATTTTGAATATCTGGCGCTCATGGGGAAGAGGGGATCTTATTGCATGATTACAAATATGGGGTACAAACATACCCCTGAATCATTTTCAACGTTCATATGATGTGCTTGCTAGAGGTACCTTTTTATCTGTTGGAGGTTATCTTTTCTGTACGTTTTTAATCAGAGATATGACAAGTACCTTCACATCCATAGTCAATGGTTTTAACACAGTTGAAGAATCTATGCCTTCCTCACTAACTTGATATGTAACTTTTATTGTATACTAACTTTCCACGTAGATGTAGGTTCCATGATTTATTTGGGTATTTTTGTGGCATTTCTATACATTTTAGTTACGATCAATCTATAAAATGTCTGTATGTCCCCTCAGACAAATCTCCATTCATTGTTTTTCATTTCAACCTTTTGTCAGCTTTTTTTTAGACTTTTAAAATGCAGATTAATTTTTTATCGGCTTACTCTTTTCATTGAAAGTTTACAAGGACCTGTGAGACAGCTGAATTTATTAAGTTTATGCACTGATTTACTCTCCATGAGCCCAGTTCCCTGTTTTCATCAGTAAAGCCATAGAGTTGGGTTCAGTCAGGTCAGACACACTTCATATAAAGCTTAGTCATGATTTTTCTTAATATGAATGTTTCTGTTATAGTTTTCTAATTTGATATTGCTTCAGATACTTTCAGTGTTGATCTTAGCATCTTAGTGAACAAATGTCAATTGATTCTAATAGTTTAAAATTTTATTCTTGTGGGCTTTTTTAGGCAGATAATTGTGTATTTAATAAATAAGAACAGTTTTCTTCTTTTTAGTGTTTTTCTTATTAGAAATGTAGAGCCCCCATTACAATGCTGTTTGGAAATACTGAAAATGAGTTTCCTTAACAAGAAGTCTTCTGACATATCAACATTTGGTATTAGGCTGCCTTGCATTTTCTGGCAAATATTTCTTACTGAGCTAAGGGTAAAGACATTTCCTTTTATTCTTAATTTTTTAATAGGTTTTTATTTTTTAAGGTCAAGAATGAGTGTCAAGTTTTGTCAGGTTTTTCTTTGCATCTGTTACAGTGATAGTGATTATGTGTATTTTGCTTGCATATTTTAATTTTTCCAAAAACTCAGTGTGGTGTGTATTAGTATTCCCGTTTATGGAGAAGGAAACTAAATAGCCTAGGGGTTAAGGAAGGTGCTCGGGGTTGAGCTGGTGGTGTGGAGCCTTATGCACTTGTACCTGGACCTTTCCTGAGTGCTGGCGTTCTGTGTGCAGAGTCAAGGCTCACTTCAGTGTGTGAACAGAGATGGAGATTAGAAGTTCTTTTTTTTTTCTTTTCTTTATTAATTTTTTTCAAAATATAAATTTATTTTAATTGGAGATTAATTACTTTACAATATTGTATTGGTTTTGCCATACATCAACATGAATCTGCCACAGGTGTACATGTGTTTCCACATCCTGAACCCCCCTCCCTCCTCCCTCCCCGTACCATCCCTCTGGGTCATCCTAGTGCACCAGCCCCAAGCATCCAGTATCATGCATCACAATGGCGTATTACTCAGCCATTAAAAAGATTGGAAGTTCTAACATTCCATGTTGCGGATTCTGCTTCGGAGGATGCATCCCAGGAAAATAAGATGAGTGCAGAATTTATGAACAAGGCTGCTTGTCACATTGTCAAGTGGAAAGAGTGAAAAATAGGAAAAGTTCAGTAGAAAGTGAGCTGTCATCCATAACACAGACAATAAGTGAGATATTATGTTCTTATTAGAATATTTCTGGAAATGATTCCTGACAAAACATAGTCTCATGATAACCTAGTGTAAACAGTAAGTGCATTACGTTCTTGAAAATCTCCAGAGCAAATTCTGGTGAGAGGAAAGGAAAGGAGGAGCTGATTGCATTAGCCATAACAGGACAGCCCCTTGGTGGAAGGGTTTTGGAAATAAGCCAAGCACACTTGGTCAGGCTTCCCTGGAGAGTCATTTGTGCAAATGTGCAGCCAGTCAAGGTTGTTTAAGGGCTGGACCAGAGCACTTGTCATTCCTGTCGTGAAAGGCTTGGTGTGTGCAGTGCCCGAGTCTGACCTCCCCTTGCGCCCGGTCAGGAAGAATCCTGCTGCCTTAGCCCCTCTCCTCCCCCACCGTGTCTCTGTCTCTCTGTCCATCCCTCTCTCTTTCTTGGGAACCCTCTGCCTCTTCCTACTTCCCGACCCTCCTACTGGGGGGCCCTCCTACCTCCTTGACAGCCGGCAGCTGTCAAGCTGTTACCACTGGCTCTGTGCAAAGAGTGCGACATGCTTCATTTTAGTAATCGTCTGGACAGGCAAGTGAGACAGCCCTCTGGGCATGGAGGTGACATTTGTACCCAAATCAGCCTGACTCCAGAACTGTTAGGCATCACACTCAGTGTCAGTAAATATTTACTTAGCAGCAGTTACTTCACAGGTACCATGCTGGGTTCTTGGAATCCTGGATTGAATAAGGCGGTACCATCAAAGAATGCATAGTCTATACAGAAACAGACACAGACAGACATTCTGACATAAGGTAGCAAGCACAGATGGGCCTTGAAATCACAAAAGACTTCCTGAGGGAGATGATTTTTGATGTAAGTCTTTTTTTTAAATTGAAGTATAGTTGATTTGTGATGTTGTATTAGTTTCAGGTGTGCAACACAATGATTCAGTTATATATAGGCTTTCCCAGATTCTTTTCCCTTATAGGTTATTACAGATTATTGAGTATGGTTCCCTGTGTTACACAGTAGGCCCTTGTTTATTTTATATATAGTAGTATGTAATGTTAATCCCTCTCCCCTTTCCCCTTGGCAAGTTTGTTTTGTCTGTGTATCTGTTTCAGTTTTGTATAAATGTTCATTTGTATTAGAATTCACAGCATTTATCTTTCTCCAGTCCTGAAAGGTGAACTGGAATTGCCTGGATACATGGTCCTAGGGGATGAAGCAGGGGTCTAGCAGGTGCTAGGGTTGGTGGGAGGCACGACAGCACCGTGCTGGGGGCAGGTGGAAAAGCCTGGGGTCCACATGGCCGATGTGAGCAGGGAGACCATGGAAGACACACAATGCCATGAGAAGGACTTTGGAATTCACCTTGGAGATCACCAACCATTAATGGGATTTTCAAGTCTGGAGAGTGATATACTCAGAGT
Organism: Oreotragus oreotragus; assembly: GCA_006410675.1. Lineage (NCBI taxonomy): Eukaryota > Metazoa > Chordata > Mammalia > Artiodactyla > Bovidae > Oreotragus > Oreotragus oreotragus. The sequence continues at coordinate 237,969 of SJYX01017062.1, forward strand.
GGAGGGACGAGAGACAAGGACTTGTGAGGCGGCCTCTGCAGCTGCCCGGACTAGAGAAGATGAAGGCATGACCAGGGTCTGCGCTGGCTGGCTGGTTTCCCCACCCTGCCTGTGGTCCAGGAGGCCAAGCCTCCCATGGGGGCAGCCTGTGGTCCAGGAAGCTGAGCCTCCTATGGAGGCCGGGGCAGGGGTCTCAAGTGGGCAGCTCACTTTCCCCTTGCCTGAGGCTTTGGTGCCCAAGGGGCAAAGCTGCGTTTGTCTCCTCCGGGACGATGTTGACAGATTTTGAGTTTGCAGCTTCACGGTTTGGTTGCAGTGAGGTTAGTCTGTAAGATCCCTGAGCTGCTGGGGGAACTGGCAGTCGCTGTGGGTCAGTGCCTAGGGTGGCAGCACCACCAGCCTCAGGAGGCACAGCTGCTCTGAGGTATCCATGCTCTCTGACTGGAGACTAACTTTTCCCAGGACAGGTTGGCATTGCAAGCCCCAACCCAGCTAAATGTTTCGTTCTGGATCCCTTAATTGAGTTGGGAAGGGAGTTCCTGGCCGTAGCAGGGTGCTTCAGAGAGCACGGTGCCCTTGGCTGTGGGAAGGCAGGCAGGCCACTCCCAGTGGCTTTGGAGGGTTTGCCTGGAGGGAGTGTTTTCAAATCAACTCTGTGTGACCGTATCCTTTTGGGTAAGAAAACGTAGAAACACATGAGTTGGTTTCTTACTGAAAGATTTTGATTGTAATTATAGCTCTAGAAATCAGGGAGACCCTGGAAAGGTGTGTGTTTACCCTGAGCCAGTTCTTCATCTGACATTGAGAACCAGGCACTAACCAGTTGATCCCCGAAGGACCCCACCAGAGAGCCTTAGGAATGGGGAGGGACCAGAGTGGGAGCTATGTGAAAGATGGAGGAGGGGTGGTAGGCATTCTCTTCAAAGGAACACGTTCCTCAGCCTTGGACCCAGAACTGAGAACTTGGGGCTTAGCTATAGGTGTGAGAACTGCTCTGGAACTTAGCTGTTGTGAGAACTGCCCTTTAAAAGGAGGCTTTTATGTTTTGCAAATCATTTATGAGCATGGAACACAATTTTAAATGGGTCACAGGATATGTAGCGTGCAGAGCACATCTTCCTCCCTCTCTCATCTCCCAGCATCTTGTTCCCCTCCATGGAGGCAGGAGCTGCTATGCATTTCCTGTGTTCCCTTCAGAGGCAGTTCAGGCATTTACTGTGTGTGTATGTGTGTGTTTGTGTAGCTTTTCAGACACAACATGGGATGCTCTATGTATTATTTCAAACCTTGCATGTCAGTGGTGCCATTTTGAAATACCATCCGCTGCGGAGACAGTCCTTTGATCCAGTTTGTTTTCAGACTATTTGCAAAGTTCCCTTGCACCATGGAATACTTATGAGCTCTGAGCTTGAAATAGTGTTAGCAAATTCTGACCCTTCAGCTTCAGTTTTTCCAGACGGATGTCTTCCCTCCTAGCAACCAAAATTGATTGTTTGGTTTCATAGCTGAGGATTTTTCACTTGTTGAACTGAGGAAGACCACACAGAAGAAAGCAGGAACGGGAGCCTGTGCTAATCATTGCGAATTAACAGGACGGGCAAACAGCTCAAGGTGCGAGAGGGCAAAGGGTGTGGCCTGGGAAATCCTAAATCAGCTCACCCCACAGAGAGCCAATGGCAAGGGCACTTTATGCATTCTTTGAGATTCAGAAGGAAAATCCAGTTGTTTATTAATCTCATTCAATGTACTGGGTGAAGTGGCTGCAGGACTTGAGGGCCGCTTTCCTGGCTGTAGGCTGCCTCCCCGTGCTTGAGAATCACCAGTCTCCGGAGCGGGCAGCTTGCTGGGGCCATGGCTGGCAGGCTCTGAGCCTGGAGAGCCGGGGTGGGGGAAGGTATGATGGAAAGAAGAAGGCCAATTTGGCCTCATGCACACGTGCCATGCAGGCGGGAATAATGTCTTTTGACATGTGTATTTCCTCTAGGATCCCTCTTCTCAGCGAACACCCCGATTTCAGAGAAGTAATTACGAGGATTACAGAGGCTATAGAATGTTAATTAATGTTCCTTGTAAGTGGAAATGTTGCTTCTCATGCTGTTTCTCTCTCTCAGTAGCTGACACATTTCTAGAACTCAGTTGTTTAGTCGCTAAGTCATGTCCGACTCTTTTGCGACCCCCTGGACTGTAGCCCACCAGGCTCCTCTGTCGAGGGGATTTTCCAGGCAAGCATATTGGAGTGGGTTGCCATTTCCTTCTCCACTGGAACTCAATAGTTGTTTCCTATGCGTAGTGAATATATTTTCTTGATCCACCCCGGTAACTTTCTGTTTCCTAAGATTGGATGGTCTCCAAAATTTCTAGTGTTTTATGCAAACTTTTAGGTTTTCAAATATCAGCTTCTCGTAAGTCAAGTCGCAAATTCCCATTCATTGCTGAGGTGTTTGCAATCACTAGTATTAATTCTGATTAGCTGTCTGGGCTGCTGGCCACAGCTGTTCTGGGACGCCGTAGGGACTGGCCTACCGTGTATTGGCGGGAACTGCGGCTATATGGGGAGAGTGGCTGCCCCTGGTTTGCTCTGAGGACCCTGGACAGTTACAAGGCTAAACATATAAAATGAAGGGTCTTCACAAGTCACTGAGTCATTTTTCCAGATTAGATTTCCAAATGTCAAAAGGAACAGTAGCTCATTAAAACTGCAGCTGTAAAACCCACCAACGCCACATGTAGGAAAGTGATTACAGAGCAAGCTTGATTAATTAGGTGTGAAAATTCAGGACCAGCGTGGTAATAAATGATGGGGCTCACCCAGCAGCCTGCTTCCTGTCCACTGTGTTTCGCTGAATGGCTGATTTTCCACGCGTCTGTTGTACAGAGATCACGTTTCAGAGCTGGTAAGGTTTACATCTAAATCACAGCACTGACCGAAGACCACGCAGTTTTGGACACTTCCAACTCTGGCTTCCTTTATCTTCTTTTTGTATGGCCTGTCATTTATTACTAAACCTTCCTGAGTCTCATTTTCTGCATTTATAGAAGGTGAATTTCTGTTCCTACTTATACACCAAGCCTTTGAATAGAAGCAATTTCATTAAAAAACAAACAAAAATAAACTCTGCATAATGCTGTATGTGGCTTTGAATGTGTGAGTCTGAGAGATCCTGTGATATGTAAATATGGTGTTCATTGTCTACTATCATTTAGAAAAGTGAGGATCTGGTTTATCAGATTGATGTTTTGAATTGAAGTAGAATAGCATTTGTGAAGGTGTCTGGTATAGGGCTGCATAGGTAGAAGGTATTCAGTAGCCACTGGCCGTGTCATGTCATCTGAATGGAGAAGATGGAATTCCAGTTTCAGAGAATGACAGTGGGAAGCAGTGGACTTACTGGGACAGGCCCGCTCTGGTGAGCCCGACATCGTCCTTCTTCAGGGATGCTCAGGGTAGCGTTGTGCAGTGCTTTAGGGTCATAAATACCAATCATCACTGTGAAATCGTCCTGAAAACCTTTCCTTTCTTCCAGGCCCCAAACTTTCAGTGACTTCCAATTGACTACAAAATGAAGGCTGCTTTCCTTGGCTTTTAATGATTCTGCAGCCAGTTCCAGCATGGGGGTGATTGTTTCTCCACAGTACCCACTGGGTATGCTGTGATTCACCTCTGTTCTGATACCATCTCCCCAGACACATGTCAAATACCAAGGGTAAGCGCCCAGTCTCCCAAGATGACCCCACATCAGATGTCAGTCTCAGGTCCAGGTGCCACCTGTCTCCTGACCGAATGGCTAAAATCAGAGGTCCTCAACAACCCCTCCTTGGGTACCATGAACCTGCTGGAGCAGCTCAGCGAACTCGGGGAACCAGCTTACTCACTGGGTCAGGGGTTTACTGGAGAATATTTGAAGGGTCGGAGTCAGCAGCCAGATGAAGAGTTATTTCTGCCCTGGGGAATCCGGCCCATCTCAGGGCACAGGGAAGCCTTCTGTTTCCCCGGCCTTGGAGCTCTCCAAATCCATCCTTTTGGGGCTTATTAAGTTCAAGGCATGGGCATGAGTGATTTGACCTCTATTCACTCTCCCCTCTCCAGGAATCAGGGTGGAGAGGTCGGGGTGGAGTGGGGTAGAGGGTGGAGGGTGAGGAAGGGGGTGGAAGTTCCAGCCCTCTGTTTGAGTTTGGTTCCCCTGGCAACCAGCCCCCTCCTTTGATGCTTTCCAAAAGCCTCCACATTAACAAAAGAAAACACTAATTCCAAGGGTTTTAGGAGCTCTATGGAAGAAATGGGATGAAGACCAAATGCTCATTTCTCATAAATTACGACCTTGTAGCAGCCTACTGTTCCAGGGTGCCCTTATTAAATACCAAGGGTAAGCGCCCAGTCTCCCAAGATGACCCCACATCAGATGTCAGTCTCAGGTCCAGGTGCCACCTGTCTCCTGACCGAATGGCTAAAATCAGAGGTCCTCAACAACCCCTCCTTGGGTACCATGAACCTGCTGGAGCAGCTCAGCGAACTCGGGGAACCAGCTTACTCACTGGGTCAGGGGTTTACTGGAGAATATTTGAAGGGTCGGAGTCAGCAGCCAGATGAAGAGTTATTTCTGCCCTGGGGAATCCGGCCCATCTCAGGGCACAGGGAAGCCTTCTGTTTCCCCGGCCTTGGAGCTCTCCAAATCCATCCTTTTGGGGCTTATTAAGTTCAAGGCATGGGCATGAGTGATTTGACCTCTATTCACTCTCCCCTCTCCAGGAATCAGGGTGGAGAGGTCGGGGTGGAGTGGGGTAGAGGGTGGAGGGTGAGGAAGGGGGTGGAAGTTCCAGCCCTCTGTTTGAGTTTGGTTCCCCTGGCAACCAGCCCCCTCCTTTGATGCTTTCCAAAAGCCTCCACATTAACAAAAGAAAACACTAATTCCAAGGGTTTTAGGAGCTCTATGGAAGAAATGGGATGAAGACCAAATGCTCATTTCTCATAAATTACGACCTTGTAGCAGCCTACTGTTCCAGGGTGCCCTTATTTTCAGGGCGTTAACCCAGCGTCCTTCTCACTCTTTTTTCTCATGCCTCTGAACCAGCCGGATTCCGCTTCTCCTTGCATACGCCCTAGCATCCCTTACTTCCGGGCCTTTGTCACTAGAGGAATGGCTTTGCCAAGCTGTCACTCTGTCTCAGGCATGGTGCTAGGTGCTGGGGATGTGACTTGAATGTATGCAGTCTTTGACCTCTGTTAGCTCTTTGTCTGATAGGGACAGATGCACAGAGAGACAGTTAAAAACCTCGTGGGATGAATATAGTGATAAATGCTCTGTGTCATCAAACTCAGGGCTCATGGCTTCCTCAGACTCCAGTGCCCTTCACCACTGTGTCACATGTCTATGCACGAAGCCGACTGTGGCTAGAATCATGTGTTTACCTGGAACAGCTCTGTCTCCGTCTTACCTGGGGAAAGGTGACACCCCTACCCGAGTATAGCCTCCCTTTGCTGTAATCTTCATTCCTCTTAAGTCTCATTGAAACTGCCTGTCTTTTATTTCCACTGTTTTCTTCTGACAGCCTGTTTGCCTCTTCCCTTTCACTCCCTCCATCGAGCTTGGACACCCATGGACCATCGCTTACATTCCAGTACTGCTCTGGATGGTAGCCCACACCTTTGTTACTTCACCACGGGAATCCTGGGTCTTCCTGCTCTCTGCCTTCTCTGCGTCTATACTGACCCCTTTGGCTACTGACGAGGCATATTGCTAAGTGAATACTCTATAAAGTTGTGCTCTTTCCATTCCTTTGGGCTATTGGTGCTGCCCAGAAATCCTTCGCATGTTCCTCACTGGTTGTCAAGTGGCAGTTTCAGAACTTCTCTTTTCTGTGATGGAAAGATCATGAAGGGGCCTTGTATTTCACATTAAGGAAATTGGATCTTATTCCCAGGAAATGTGTAGCTGGCAGACATTCCAAGACATGTGTGTGTGTGTGTGAGAGAGAGAGATATGAAGCTAAGTTCTTTCTGGCAGATGTTCAGAGGTGAGCTTGAGGACACAGGACAACTTTGGGGCCAAGGCTGAGAAGGCACTGAGCCAGGACTTGGCAGGAGGACAGGAAGGAGGGGACAGATTTGAGAGTTATATAGTGAGTAAAATTGGTGGACTCCAACTGAGGCAGAAAATATAAGAGGGGGTGACGTCTTAGGGAAAAAACTAATGATTTTCATTTCCAACATGTTGACTTTTAGTTGCCGGTGGGATCTGAAGTGGAGCTTTGATATATGAGTCTGAGGCTCGGGGGATGAGGCCAAGCCTGGAAATATAGATTTAGGAGCCACTGGCATATAGATGGTAATTACAATCACTAGGATGGCTGCGGCTACCCAGGGAGCATGTGGAGTGAGAAAAGCAGTGGGTGGAGGACAGAACCCTGGGGAATGGCAGCCTTCACAGAGCAGATGGAGGAAGACGGGCCCACTAAGGGGCCTGAGGAGGAACCGTCCAAGGGACTGGGGGAGCCAGATGATGTGGGACCATGGAAGCCTCGGGAAGGAAGAAGCGATTAATTGCATCACACATAGCAGAGAGATCCAGTGAGATTCGGATTGCAAAATGCCCATCATGCTCGACATTTAAGAGCTCCTAGTGGCATTTTCTGAGAACATGTTCAGTTGAAGGTGGGAGCAGGAGCCAGACTGCTGAGAGCTGGAGAGAGGAAGGAAAGGATTTGAACATCAGTTCTCTGAAAAACAACCGAGAAGGGAAGGGCTAGACCAGATGGCTACTTCCTGGGTGATTCCTGGGAGATCTGGTGGTGATGGTCCAGGTCATACTGTTTCCCTTTGGTGGAAGGCTTTACCTCCACACCTGCTCCACATTCTTATCTATACATCCAGGAATAACTAAATGATAGTCCTTCCATGGGAAATCTCTGAAGATCTCCTCATAGGGAAGTATTAGCTCCCCTGTCTGGGCTCTGGCAACATTAAATCTAAATCTACGGTCCACTTACAACGTTTATTTCTGTTTTTCTTTAAATCCCATATTGTAGCTATTTATCTGCATATTCATTCCTTTATTAGATTGTACATACGTCATGTGTTGTTCAGTCACTAAGTCATGTCTGACTCTTTGTGACCCCATGGACTGCAGCACACCAGGCTTCCCTGTCCTTCACTATCTCCCCGTTTGCTCAAACTCATGTCCCTTGAGTCAGTGATACCATCCAGCCATCTCATCGTCTGTTGTCACCTTCTCTTTCCCTCAATCTTTCCCAGCATCAGGATCCGTTCCAATGAGTCAGTTCTTTGCATCAGGTGGCCTAAGTATTAGAGTTTCAGCTTCGGTCTTTCCAGTCATTATTCAGGGTTGATTTCCTTTATTGACTGATTTCCTTTATTGACTGGTTTGATCTTGCTGCCCAAGGGACTCTCAAGAGTCTTATTCAGCAACACAGTTCGAAAGCATCAGTTCTTTGGTGCTCAGTCTTCTTTATGGAACTCTCACATCTATATATAACTACTGGAAATGTGTACATTTGTCTAATATTTATTTTTCTATATTCTATATGCCCATATTCCAGAATGAAATGGAAAGCTGCAAGGTCAGTGGGAACTCAACAAATAATTATTGAAGGAATATATATATGTATATATCTAAATATATATATCTGAACATGCATCACAATTACATAGAAATATTTTGGAACTTTGATTTGTGTGGAGTTTTGCTAATAGAATCAATAAACAGAAGGTAGTATTTCTACTCTGATCGTCATCAGATCCTTCAGACCAGGCTTCTGTTACACATAGTCCTTGGACATGTTGAAGCTTGATTTCTCACAAAGATGGCGGTTTCCACCACCCCTTGCCATGGCACCTTTAAATCATTGGAAAGAAATGTCTCTCATGCCTGATTTTAGCAGACAATACAAAACCCACTATTACAGGATTGGTTCAAATGAGTCCAGGGGTTTCTAGAAGTGTAAGTAAATTCTCTTGTGCCATGTCCTGATGGTTTTAATATTTGTATTTATATGAAGAATTTCTTAAGTTTTGATATTCTCATAGTTTTAGAAATGAATGTGTGTGCATTTATTTTTTCCTGGGAAGTAACTACAATGAGAAGACATGGAGAGAGAGGGGGTTTTGATTCCTGTGTCTTCCCCCAAATCCGAGCATCAGGGTGATGCTCAAATTGTCTTCTTCTGAAAATACAGAGTTTTAGGGAGCCTGGGCGGGTAGGGACTTAAGTGTATTTATCTCCTTCTCAAAGTTGGTCTTGCCTTGGACTTCTTTTAATGGAGAAGGAGGGAGCAGTGAGCTGGACTGTTTGCTGGGTCAATGGGGAAAGCTTCTCAGGGTGGGCTGCTCACTGAGGACTCCCTACAAACAGTGAGTCACCCGTCGGGCCTCGCCGGTTCTGAGCAGAGTCCCGTCACCTCTGGCTGTTTCTGGGGGTGAAGCAGCAGGCTGGCTCCCAGGCCTGAGTCTGTGCCCTCGTCACCATCATTTTCACTTTGCCCTTGGCCCTGCAGGTGATGATGCAGCTTGGCTGTAAGTCTCTGTCCAAGTGTGCACAAGAGGGATCCTGAGCTCTGCTTGTTTGAACGACTGGAGGAGGCTCCTTGGGGCTGTTGCAGGTGGGTCTTCAGAGGCAGCTGTGAGAGGGCGGGGAGGGCTGGCTACTCACTCCTCATTCCTCTAGAAGCAGCCCAGCTGGTCATGCGCCAGCAGGAACATCTTCCTGTATGATAAAGTGAACACTGGATGTGCTTAATGAGACCATTGGAGTGTCTCTTCCAATTACCTTTTTGGGGAGAAAGAATGGAACATACCGGCGTGAACGGAAAGCAGCGAGTGTTCATTTAAAAGGTCAAGTGTATTTGGTCTCTACTTGCTATGCCTGTGTCTCCGATCTGACTCCCGGTGCCTTAATCAGACACTGACTTCAGAGACCTGTGTGCACACCTGGGGTTTGACGGGACCGTGCAGGAGGCGTTCATTTGGGCTAACGTGTCTTTTATTGAGTTTTCAAAGAAGTTGAGGCAGAACAGGAGACAATGAAGTCTCTGCTGGGAGGCTGTTGGGGGATGTGAGGAAAAGCCTGTGCTGGAGGAAAGGCCTTTAAAGACTGTGAATTCAAACACATGAGGCCAAGCCTCGCTGGGGAGTGATTCTCCTAAACTGGCTGTGACAGAATCTCATACGGATGCAAAGAATGTCAGAAGCCTGTAGCCACCCTTCATCCTAGGTGACCATGACTGTCGAAGATTGCAAATATTTGTGCAGAAGTTACAAGATGCCAATAGCGCCGTGGGACTCACTGTGGAAGCATAATTCGGATGTAGACGGGGGTGGTGGAGCAGAGCTGCTTGATTAAGTTAATATGTATTGATATTTCTCCTGCTGTTTTGACTTCCTAGGCTGTTTAAATTCAGTCTTGTCACAACAAAATACAAAAGAGGCTGCTATGACATTGATTTTTTTAAAAATCCTGCCTCTGAAGGATACTGTGTTTTTTTGTTTTGTATATTGTGTATGTGTCTGTGTCTGTGTCTGTGTGTGTTTGTATTCCAGAGTTGACAGTCAGGATGGCAGAAATGTTGAAATTGTGGCACAAATAATTATGTTAAATTGTTGAGCATAAATTATCAAGGGAAATACAGTTTGATTGTAAGCATAAATCAATTTTATGCGTCACAAAATTGCCACCATTAGAGTTTGCTGAGACTTATTTCTGGCAGTGGTGAACACAGTGATGGTCTGAAAATAGACACGCTGGTGTCTGAGGACCCCGTGAAAACCTGGAGTTACTGATTCGTGGGGGAGAAGGTGGGCGAGGAGGGGTGTGTGGGTGTGAAGAACCTGAGACAGGTGAATGTCCACGCCCCCGAGCCAAGCCTCAGCACACCGGGCCTCTTCCTCTGCTGTCGCCTCCAACACCTCTGCTTCCAAATCAGAAGCAAACGCAGCTACAAGTGCCCAGTTTGCCCATGTGTTGGGCAAACATGAGAAACAACTACTTGCATCTATATCCAGAACATCTATCGACCGGAACGTTTCTCTCTGTGTATCTTATATCTGGAGTTTTGGGGCAGTGTCGAGGAGGAGGGGTGCTCACGTTTGAACACAGCTGTGTCTAATTTGGGAATTTTCAATACTCAGAACAAAACGATAGTGCTTCTCTTGCATGTGTGTTTAGTTGCTTCAGTTGTGTTAGCCTCTCTGCAACCCCATGGACCGCAGCCCACCAGGCTCTTCTCTCCATGGGATTCTCCAGGCAAGAGTACTGGGGTGGGTTGCCGTGCCCTTCCCCAGGGGATCTTCACAACCCAGGGATCCAACCTGCATCTCTTACATCTCCTGCATTGGCAAGCAGGTTCTTTACCAGTAGCACCATCTGGGAGGCCTCATGCTTCTCTTAGGAAGCCCTAATCAGAGACTGTAGAAGCTGTTTTTCTGGCCCAGCTTGTGACCCTGCCTGCCCTTCTGTTGGGGACCGACCGCATCACTGCTGGGATGGATGGGAAACCTTAGCCCGTAGACACCCGCCCCTTCTCTCTTTGCTCTCTTGTTCTGCAGAGGTGCTTGACTGTCCTGCAGATGTGAAGATTCTGAGATGAAAACTAGTGGGGTAAAAAACAGCTCCTCAGATGCTTACCAACAGCAAGGTTTTGAAAACTGTTTCCAAATTTTCAGAAAAGCTTTAACTTCATCAAGGGATAAATCAATTTGCAGGTGCTATTGACAGCGGTAAGCTGGAGGACAGAATCTTGACTGGAAAAAACAAACCAGAGAGACAGACAATTAATCCTTTTGTATGTATCATTTAATCTGTTTTCACAGAATTTTTAGGATCTTTATTACACTTTCTAAGAACTTAATTATTAGGGGTCCCTCTTTTAAAATCAAACTTTATCTATTAAAAAACCTTACACTTACCAAAAAGGACAGCTGGAAACAGATATGGAATAGATCACTTTCCAGTCTGAGACACATGAAAACTTTCTGGGAACTAGAATATTCTGTGTGCATTCAGAAACTCTGCATGCTTTACCTGTCTTTGTGTGCCTAGTGCTGAGTATCAAATAATCATTTATGTGCAATGAAATAAAAGGTTAATTATGCTCAGAAGGTTAATGGACTTTCATATCAGCAGAGTTTTTCTCAAAATTGTTGCCTAGCCAAGTGGTTTGTATTTGTTATTTTAGGGTGTTCATTCATTCTCGAGTCCATTCTTTCCCTCATTAAACAGTGGATGCTGGCTCTATGCCAGGGACCTGGCTGTGCCCCCTGGAGCCTTTGGCGTCTCCCTCCTTCACCTTATCTATAAGGAGGTCCACGTCTTAATTCATCCCTGTGGTGCCAGACGAGCCGCGGGCAGCAGGAAGACCTTGTGGGGCTGGTGGAAGGACACTGTGGAGGGTCCTCTGGCCCCTCCTCCAGGGTCCTCTGAGATACTTTCCTTCTCTTGACCTTCTGGAAAGGTCCTTCCTCACACCCCTGTCTGCATCTCCGTCTCCCTTCCAGACTCAGTATTTCCTAGCTTGGGTACCAGGGTAGCTCCTATGAGAACACTCAGCTCCCGTCAAGGAGCAAGGACGCTGAGCGGCGGTGTTTGCTCAGTGCTGGGTGCTGTGCTCAGAGGTTTATGTGTGTGTGGTCATCTCGGCCTCCCCACAGTCCCCTGAGGAGGGAAGCATGCTTGCCTCCCATCTTAGATACCAAACGAGTTGAAAACTGCTTCCAGATTTTCAGAAAGTCGTTACCTTCATCCATCGCAGGGTAAGTCAAGATACCTGTGCTTTTGACAGGTGGGATCCCAGCAGTTATTGTTACCATTTTACAGATGAGAAGGCTGAAACCCGGAGAGTTGAGGACATGTGTTCAAGGCTGCACAGCTGGCCGGAGAGAAAGCCTGAATCCCCTCGTGGGACACGGCTCCCAAAGCTCCACCAGCGAAGTCTCCATTCCCTTAGGTTTGACCTGGAAGATAGGGGTCTCCTGCCCAAGCAGGGGTCAGGGGCCTGTACACAGACAAGGCCAGGCCCCTGGGCCTCCCTGCTTGTGGTCTGTAACAGTGTCACTGAAGGGCCCCACCGCTCCGGCTGATGGATGGACCAAACCAGGGTCCTGGTCCAGGTGTGCTGTACTTCGGTGGCAAGGAGAGGAGGGAGCTGGGCTGAAAAGAGGAATGTGGGGTAGACAGAGGATGATGGACCACTGAGACAGGAGCAGAAGCTGGGGTGCAAGCGGGCGCCTGTGCATGAGGGCCACAGGGAAGGTTAGTGCTCGTCGGAACAGGGACAGGCCCCCGGCCCTTTCACCTCTACTTGTTCGTCTTCAGGGAAGGCCTTCGATCCCTAGCTTCCTTTCACACTTACCCATTCAGGGAAATTCATGGAGGACAAAAACACTTCGTTTCATAATCTTCTAAAGATGGTTGATTCTGATTTAAACTCTAACATGTGCCTCACAGAATTGGCAATAGCTTATTTTATTTGGGGCGGGGGTTAGAGATAGCAGCTGACAGAGAGTTCTTTCTTATTTTCTTTTTTTAATCCTCTCCCCCCTTTTTCTTAAGCAAAGGGTTTCTTGTATGCAGAATAGCTCTCACAAACTAACATTTTGATGAAATTAGAGGCATACATATTAATGCCACTTGTTTTTCCAAATTCCCCAGAGAACGGTCTAGAAGCACCATGTTGTAGGTTCCGTCAGACTCGTGTGTCAGATGGGGTTCCTGAGAGCTGAACTTAGGGTCTGAATAGCCCCTCTCCCAGTGGGGAGCCCTGCAGAGCCTGGACGAGCGGCCCCATCAGGAATCCTGCCCGTGCCTTTGGCTCGTGGATGCTGATTGAAGATTGTGGCATATGTCTCCTATATATAGGCATGCACAGATCCATACGCGGCCACGTTGCTGCAGATAGACACACCGACACCCCCACACGTGGGTCTGTGCAGAAAATTTTCTCCACTTTCTCCTTCAGCCCAGAGATTCCTGACAGTCTGTTCCCATCTGAGCCAGATCCCTTCTCATGGTTCAGTGGTCCCGGCACAGACATTCATTTCAATCAACAGAGCAGTCAGAAGAGAGAATAGCCCTGTTTGTTTTTTTCTCTTTTTATATTTAATTGAAAAATTTCAAGTGATTACCAGCTTGTGTCCAGATCTAACTCTCCACTGCTGTGTGGCCTTGAACTCCTCACTTCCGTTCTCTGGGCTCCAGTTTTCTTACCTGTGAAGTGGGAATGGGAATCGGATGCTTCAGCAGGGGAAGCAGAGTCCTTCACCCTCTGCCTGGACCGTCCTCTCCACCCTCTACTTATCTGCTAGAGTATATACACCGCGGCTTCTCACGTCGTCCTCTGTCTCTGGCAGGCTTGCCCTCCGCCTTCAGGACTCGGGCCCAATAACGCCCTCTACTGTAAAGGCGCCTCTGGTTCCCCTCCAGGGCTTTGGCCGCCGCCTCGTCATGCACTGACCACTGGAAGCAACGGCGTTCCCATGACCAGGCTGCAGACTCCTGTCAGGCCTGCCTCGTCGTTCCCTCCACGGTCACCTTCGAATGCCCGGCGTGGCTTGGCAGACAGTGTGGATGTGAAAGCATCAGAGCCTGGCTCACAGGGCAGTCTCTGCAGGCTTACCTTCTTCCTGCTAGGAACCTAGATGGGGGGAAATTTTTCTATATAAAGTTACCCTATTGGCTGATATTCGGTCAGAACTGAAAGCCCTGTTTGATCGCTGTGGGCAAGTGATTAAGACAGAAAACCATTCTGGGAGCAATCTTGCTTTGTTTTGAAATGCTTCCCTTTTCTTTTTTGATGCAGATCATTGTATGTGTATATCCTCCCTTGCCCCTGGCATTTTCTCATGCAGCTTGTCAACGTTCGTGTTCCCGGTTGGACGATCATTTTTATGGCAGTACACGTTGTCCTTCCTTCACAGTGGGGAATCCATGCCTCAGAGGACTGACTTCTCAACTGTGTTTAATAGAAGTATCACTTGGGAGCCCATTGACATTCCTGCTGCTTCGACCAGTGGCATCAGGCCTTGGGGCTGAGCCCAGGCCAAGGTGTTTCCGAAAATCCGTGCGGCTCCAGGTTGTGGTCAGGTTGACCGTGTTGTCCTGGCCCTGACGAATTTAGGTTCCACGTTCGTGGTGGTTCAGGATGGTGGGATCTGGGCTGGAACCCGAGCCTGTGAGTCCTATGAGCCCCGCTTCCCAGCTCCACGTGGTCTCTTCACTCTGACCCACATGGGTGTCAAGTTCACAGCTGCAGCGCCGGCTTCCCTCATGTGACTGGGGTGGATCCTTTGGTCTGTCTCCCTGTCTGTAGGCTAAGATGCTTTCAGAGCTTCTGTGTGAATCCATTTACATGTGACTCTGTAGGAGGGGGAACTTCTACATCACAGATGACCATACAGATGATAAAGTTCAGGAAGAATAATTCCTGTTCTGAGCACAGAGCCCGTGGAGTAGATGACTAGGTGGGAAGCACGGGGCTTTGGGGTCCCGTGTGCAGCGTTCTCTAGGACAGCATGGGGGACAGGGGCATGAGTGGGGCTTCTCACCTTGGGGGGAGCTGGGCGGCACCTGCTGGAGCAGCTCACACCTTCTCAGTATGTTGCTTTGGGCCACTTTCTGTCTCAAAGTGGATGGTAATGTGCCTGCTCTCCAAAAGAGACCCGTGCAGACCGAGTGTTCTGCAGGCAGACTCACATTCAGTGTCACAGGTTATCAGAGCAAGTGGCAGTTGTCTGATTATAAAGTGGGAAGACATTATGCAGACAGGGACCTATCTGTAATCAGCAGTGATGGAAAAGGAGGTGAACAGGGACTGAATGACAATGGCAGGGAGCTCGGGGGGCTTTCTTGCTGGGCATCTTGTGTCTCCCAGGCCTGGAGGATGACTGTTGCCTTCTCCAAGCTCCTCAGTGCTGCACTCTTTCTGTGGCTTGGGAATGTGGAGACATGTACTCTAATTTTGGAAGGGTTGAAACAGCAACATTCTAACAATGCAAGCTTGGTTTCCAGTTGGGAAAATTACAGGACAAGATACAGTCCTGCAATCCCGGGTCTGTTGAGGCTATTCCGGCCAAAGTGTGCCTGCCATTGTGGGGGACTTCTCCTGAGAAAGCCATTTGAGTCGGAGAACTCCACTTCCAAGGGAAGGGAGTCAGGTAGCCTGTGGCTGTGGGACCCTTGGAGCTGCAGGGTGGAGACCCCATTCTGTCCTCACCTGGCAGCCGGTTGACTTGTGACGTCACCTTTCTGTTAGGTGATTACAGCTCTCAGCTCCTGAACACATGTATTGATAATCAAGTAAGCAGATGTCATCTGACTCTCTTGAATGTTGATGCTTAAAAATGTAGCACAGAGAAATGACTGACAGCTTACGAAAGCCTCAGCTTTCCTACGCTCAAGCTGGTGCCCTCGTGTCTCTGCAGAAGATGGCTCCAAGAGTCCGAGGGGTTGTGGCCACAGTCTGAACAATTGATATGTGGTTGTGGGGTGAGGGGGGCGGTGGGCAGAAAATGGCCCTAAACGCTCTGGTGATTGGGGGACCTCTTGCTTTTGTTCAGTGTGAACTTGACCTCATCACTGAGATTCTGCATAGACCACCCCCTCCAACTATGAGCTAACCTCCTCTGTCTAACTATGATCTAACTTCCTTTTCTCTGGACCAAAGCAAAGATGGCCTTGTGTCATATGTGGATCGCAGGTGAAGTTCATGCCGTCCCTGTGGTTGTCTGGGACCCAGGTCTGCCGCTGTCTGTCTGGGGCAGGGTGGGGGGCAGTGGCATTCTTGAACCTGCTGTGTCCCTTTAAATGGCTGTTAAATAAGCCTTTATGGAGAAGGAAATGGCAACCCACTCCAGTATTGTTGCCTGTGAAATCTCACAGACAGAGGAACCTGGTGGTCTATATTCTACAGGGTAATCCTGCCCGTGCCTTTGGCTCGTGGATGCTGATTGAAGATTGTGGCATATGTCTCCTATATATAGGCATGCACAGATCCATACGCGGCCACGTTGCTGCAGATAGACACACCGACACCCCCACACGTGGGTCTGTGCAGAAAATTTTCTCCACTTTCTCCTTCAGCCCAGAGATTCCTGACAGTCTGTTCCCATCTGAGCCAGATCCCTTCTCATGGTTCAGTGGTCCCGGCACAGACATTCATTTCAATCAATAGAGCAGTCAGAAGAGAGAATAGCCCTGTTTGTTTTTTTCTCTTTTTATATTTAATTGAAAAATTTCAAGTGATTACCAGCTTGTGTCCAGATCTAACTCTCCACTGCTGTGTGGCCTTGAACTCCTCACTTCCGTTCTCTGGGCTCCAGTTTTCTTACCTGTGAAGTGGGAATGGGAATCGGATGCTTCAGCAGGGGAAGCAGAGTCCTTCACCCTCTGCCTGGACCGTCCTCTCCACCCTCTACTTATCTGCTAGAGTATATACACCGCGGCTCCTCACGTTGTCCTCTGTCTCTGGCAGGCTTGCCCTCCGCCTTCAGGACTCGGGCCCAATAACGCCCTCTACTGTAAAGGCGCCTCTGGTTCCCCTCCAGGGCTTTGGCCGCCGCCTCGTCATGCACTGACCACTGGAAGCAACGGCGTTCCCATGACCAGGCTGCAGACTCCTGTCAGGCCTGCCTCGTCGTTCCCTCCACGGTCACCTTCGAATGCCCGGCGTGGCTTGGCAGACAGTGTGGATGTGAAAGCATCAGAGCCTGGCTCACAGGGCAGTCTCTGCAGGCTTACCTTCTTCCTGCTAGGAACTTAGATGGGGGGAAATTTTTCTATATAAAGTTACCCTATTGGCTGATATTCGGTCAGAACTGAAAGCCCTGTTTGATCGCTGTGGGCAAGTGATTAAGACAGAAAACCATTCTGGGAGCAATCTTGCTTTGTTTTGAAATGCTTCCCTTTTCTTTTTTGATGCAGATCATTGTATGTGTATATCCTCCCTTGCCCCTGGCATTTTCTCATGCAGCTTGTCAACGTTCGTGTTCCCGGTTGGACGATCATTTTTATGGCAGTACACGTTGTCCTTCCTTCACAGTGGGGAATCCATGCCTCAGAGGACTGACTTCTCAACTGTGTTTAATAGAAGTATCACTTGGGAGCCCATTGACATTCCTGCTGCTTCGACCAGTGGCATCAGGCCTTGGGGCTGAGCCCAGGCCAAGGTGTTTCCGAAAATCCGTGCGGCTCCAGGTTGTGGTCAGGTTGACCGTGTTGTCCTGGCCCTGACGAATTTAGGTTCCACGTTCGTGGTGGTTCAGGATGGTGGGATCTGGGCTGGAACCCGAGCCTGTGAGTCCTATGAGCCCCGCTTCCCAGCTCCACGTGGTCTCTTCACTCTGACCCACATGGGTGTCAAGTTCACAGCTGCAGCGCCGGCTTCCCTCATGTGACTGGGGTGGATCCTTTGGTCTGTCTCCCTGTCTGTAGGCTAAGATGCTTTCAGAGCTTCTGTGTGAATCCATTTACATGTGACTCTGTAGGAGGGGGAACTTCTACATCACAGATGACCATACAGATGATAAAGTTCAGGAAGAATAATTCCTCTTCTGAGCACAGAGCCCGTGGAGTAGATGACTAGGTGGGAAGCACGGGGCTTTGGGGTCCCGTGTGCAGCGTTCTCTAGGACAGCATGGGGGACAGGGGCATGAGTGGGGCTTCTCACCTTGGGGGGAGCTGGGCGGCACCTGCTGGAGCAGCTCACACCTTCTCAGTATGTTGCTTTGGGCCACTTTCTGTCTCAAAGTGGATGGTAATGTGCCTGCTCTCCAAAAGAGACCCGTGCAGACCGAGTGTTCTGCAGGCAGACTCACATTCAGTGTCACAGGTTATCAGAGCAAGTGGCAGTTGTCTGATTATAAAGTGGGAAGACATTATGCAGACAGGGACCTATCTGTAATCAGCAGTGATGGAAAAGGAGGTGAACAGGGACTGAATGACAATGGCAGGGAGCTCGGGGGGCTTTCTTGCTGGGCATCTTGTGTCTCCCAGGCCTGGAGGATGACTGTTGCCTTCTCCAAGCTCCTCAGTGCTGCACTCTTTCTGTGGCTTGGGAATGTGGAGACATGTACTCTAATTTTGGAAGGGCTGAAACAGCAACATTCTAACAATGCAAGCTTGGTTTCCAGTTGGGAAAATTACAGGACAAGATACAGTCCTGCAATCCCGGGTCTGTTGAGGCTATTCCGGCCAAAGTGTGCCTGCCATTGTGGGGGACTTCTCCTGAGAAAGCCATTTGAGTCGGAGAACTCCACTTCCAAGGGAAGGGAGTCAGGTAGCCTGTGGCTGTGGGACCCTTGGAGCTGCAGGGTGGAGACCCCATTCTGTCCTCACCTGGCAGCCGGTTGACTTGTGACGTCACCTTTCTGTTAGGTGATTACAGCTCTCAGCTCCTGAACACATGTATTGATAATCAAGTAAGCAGATGTCATCTGACTCTCTTGAATGTTGATGCTTAAAAATGTAGCACAGAGAAATGACTGACAGCTTACGAAAGCCTCAGCTTTCCTACGCTCAAGCTGGTGCCCTCGTGTCTCTGCAGAAGATGGCTCCAAGAGTCCGAGGGGTTGTGGCCACAGTCTGAACAATTGATATGTGGTTGTGGGGTGAGGGGGGCGGTGGGCAGAAAATGGCCCTAAACGCTCTGGTGATTGGGGGACCTCTTGCTTTTGTTCAGTGTGAACTTGACCTCATCACTGAGATTCTGCATAGACCACCCCCTCCAACTATGAGCTAACCTCCTCTGTCTAACTATGATCTAACTTCCTTTTCTCTGGACCAAAGCAAAGATGGCCTTGTGTCATATGTGGATCGCAGGTGAAGTTCATGCCGTCCCTGTGGTTGTCTGGGACCCAGGTCTGCCGCTGTCTGTCTGGGGCAGGGTGGGGGGCAGTGGCATTCTTGAACCTGCTGTGTCCCTTTAAATGGCTGTTAAATAAGCCTTTATGGAGAAGGAAATGGCAACCCACTCCAGTATTGTTGCCTGTGAAATCTCACAGACAGAGGAACCTGGTGGTCTATATTCTACAGGGTCGCAAAGAGTCGGACATGACTGAGCATGAATAAGCTTGGAAATGGCATTGCCTCCAAGGAAGCCAGCATGGGAGAATTCCAGTCTGTTTCCTTAGATGAGTATGAAACTCTGAAATAGTCTAGGAAGACCCCTGCAATCCCTGATAAGTGAGATTTGATTTCTCTTTAAGCTGTGGTTAATAGCCAGAGTTACAGAGTGTTACTGTTTACCAGCTGATCGGTTTCTGAGCTGGCAGCTTGCTCTCTGCACGGGGCGACACTGTTCACACCTGAATTCGGGATGCAGCCCCTCAGGTTTGAGGGGCAGCTCCCAGAGTGCAGCCGCTCCTGTGTGATGGGACCCTGGTCTCTGACATGTCTCCTTCGCTGCCTCTGCCTCTTACGGTTTGTCTGCTTCTTTCCCCAGAGTGGTTCCACCCAAGTGTTGCTTCGAGTTTGCTGTGTTTTGGAGGAAATGAAGGCACCCTGGATGATTTGGACTTTATAACTGCTTACGAGAAACATAGGCCCAGCCCCCCTGAACCTTGGCTGCCTCCAGGAAGCACGTCTCCCTTGTGTGTTCTGTTCTGTGTGGTGACCCGGCTCATGGACCCACACAAAGGGTGTGAGGTGCAGGCTGCTGGGAGTTTCGGTCAGATAGGAAGAGGCAATCTGCTCTTTAAACCCCACATGTCGATGACAAGTAGGTACGATGGTTCACGGGGCAGTAACTAGTGCTGGTGCTGTTTCTGAGCTCCGACAACATGGGGCCTGAATTTTTGTGTGTCTCATCACGTGGGGTCTCAGCTGCTCTTGGGTGTGAACATATGTCCTCCCCATCTCCCCCCCTACCCACCAGATGTGAACATGAGGGATGCCCTTGCTCAGGCCTCCAGGCAGAGCTGGTCAGTGGCTGAGCAGGATTCATATGGCCCCTCTGACCTGAATGATATGTTTGTTAGCTAGCCAGCCAGCCACAAATGCTGGTTGTTTGCTGGGCACCCTCACCTGTCACATCACCTGACCTCCACTCCCTGGGGTGGGGGCAGGGGGGCGTCCGTATTCTGTCCCATCTCACAGCAGAGGAAACCGAGGCACAGGCATCCTGTCCTTGGTCGGAGCCACGTGGCTCGTCCTGGTGGGGAGCAGGGACTGCGAACCAGGCCAGCCACTCCAGGGTCCGTGTGTCCGCATCGCCTGAGTTCTGCAGATACACCTGCTGCTGCTGCTGCTAAGTCACTTCAGTTGTGTCCGACTCTGTGTGACCCCATAGACGGCAGCCCACCAGGCTCCCCCATCCCTGGGATTCTCCAGGCAAGAATGCTGGAGTGGGTTGCCATTTCCTTCTCCAATGCATGAAAGAGAAAAGTGAAAGTGAAACCGCTCAGTCTGTCCGACTGTTAGCGACCCCATGGACTGCAGCCCACCAGGCTACTCCATCCATGGGATTTTCCAGGCAAGAGTACTGGGGTGGGGTGCCATTGCCTTCCCCACAGATACACCTGCAGCCTCCAAATCAACAGACACATGCTTCAACACCCACAGGATCTCAGTCTCTGTCACCTGCATCTCTGGGCAGAGAAACAGCTAGAAATGCCGCACTGGGTTGGGTGAATGGGGGGAGCAAGAGGGTTACCCACCTGCTTTTAATGCATATCTTAAAAGTTTAATTTTGAAAATCCTGTCTTTCAGTGAAAGCTGCCAAGAGTGAGGCGTCTTTTTAGGTGCGGATACTTTCCCCAAATCTCACCCTATCCAGGCTGGGCTGTCCTGGGCATTGTGACCTTCTGAGGATGACCCTGGTCCCTGTGCTGGAGAGCGGCGTCCACAGGGGAAAGGAGTGTCTGAGCCAGAGAAAGCCCTGACAACCAGCAAATGAATCCATCCAACCAGCTCTCCATCCCACCACTCCGCCCTCCATCCTTCCGTCCAATTGCCCGTCCCTCTGGTTCTGTCTCCACCTGTCTATCCCTCCGTCTCTCCACTTCCCTACATCCCCTTGTCCACCCATTCCTCCTTCCCTCCCGTTTTCCATTCCTGCATCTCTCCCTTCCTCAGTTCATCCATCTAACTACCCATCCCTCTGGTTCTGTCTCCATCCCTCCAGCCCTGCATCTAGCAACATGAGCTGACTGCTTTGTGCCTGTGTGCAGGGAGGATTGGTGGGGTCAGTGGTTTTCTCAGAAGGACTGGGGTTAGGAATGCCTTCACAGAATCCGTGGTCTCTTGGCCTCTCCTGGAAAGGGGAGCCAGCAATACAAGCTCATGAATATGTAGAAAATTTCTGGAGCTGTATCCGTGACGCAGAGTGGTGTCTCTTCTTTTATTCAGCTTATTGGGAGCCCACCCATCGCATCCCCCCAGCTGGCCTCTTTCTTTCCTGTATTCACCTTGTCAGTTTCTCCCTCCTCATTCACAGTGTATTGTGGGAATGTGAGAAATAACAGACACTGCACACAGCATGAGAGCAGATTAATAAATCATTTTAAAGTATTAAAATTGATATTGGGTTTTTCTGCAATATTTTATCATTTATAATTTATTAAGCATGTTATTTGTCACCTGGTTAAGCAAGAACAACCAATATTTCACCGGGAGATCTGATTGCTTGATGCTTGAGCCAACGTGGAATGGGAGTGACAGGACATTTTCTGTGGGGAGTGGATGGACGCCAGCTTGGGGGTCAGCCAGCAGGAGACTGTGACGTCTTAGTTTGTTTGCAGATTATGGAGGCAGTCCAGGGCCCTCATGCCCAGGACAGGTAGCATCTCCCTTCAGCAGGGCAGGATAGGAGGTGGGTGAACCACGCTCCTGTCTTAGGCTCTCCTGTGCTTGCCATCATTCATCAAACATTTACAGAGAGCCTACTGTGGGCAGTTGCTGTTGGAGATGATTGGGGCATGTCAGAGAATAAAGCAGTGAGTGACCCCTGCCCACTTGGGACTTACCCGCTGGCCAAAATAGATGGAATAAAAATAAGCATGATATGAGGGGGCATATGTATACTTATGGCTGATTCGATGTTTGGCAGAAACCAACGTAATACTGTAAAGCAATCATCCTTTTATTAAAAATATATTTTTTAAAAAAGCAAAAAAGAAAAAGCACGATAAAGACATATGTGTGATTTGGTTCCAGGTGACAAGTGCTCTAGAGTAAGAAGGAGGGAAGGAGAGAAAGGCGAGGCGTGTGAGGTGAGCTGACAAGCAGCCCGGTGTGCAGCAGCAATGTGCTTTGCTGTGGACTGAAATCCTGGCATCTCCCTGGCTGGGGTGGCGTTTGGATCCCAGAAGGTCGGAGCCATTCGCCAGCCTGATGAGGTGCCTCGGGGCAGGAAGACCTCACCAGGGAGAGGCTTGCTGTGGGCCCTGCTGCCCAGTCCCACGAGGTGACCCTGCCGTCCTGCCCCACTTGCTGCCCACATCAGGCGGGGGGCTGTACCTCCTGCCAGGACCCTCTCTGTCCTCACAGGAGGGGCTGACTGCAGGCTGGAAAGGCCAGGCGGACCACCGAGACCGTGGAGAGGCAGAGCTGCCCCCTCCCTGCCGAGGATGTCGGGGAGCCAGGGAGTGGACATCCGTTGCTGTTGGACCACCTGGGAAGCTCAGCAGCTTAGACAGCAGAGATCTGCGTCTGGAGAGAACAGTGACTTGGCTTCATCCTCCACAGTTCATGCTTACCATGCCTTCTGTCTGACTTTGGGTAATTTCTGGATAAAACCATGGCTTCCTTCCTGGATGCTGTGGGTGAGCTTCTGGAGATAATGAGCATGTGGACGCCGGGCCTCCTGGGAGCTACTCTCGGCCAGAGCACCTCCTGGACCTCAAGAGGGAGGCAGCTGTGCTCCATGTCAGTGGTCACAGGGCAGCCCAGACCGAGGGTGAGGGGGACAGGCGGTCTGGGGGAAATCACCATCCCTGGCCAGCAGGGCACCTCAGGCAGAGTGCTGGGGATGGGGTGCTAAGGATCAGGGGTAGAGGAAGGATGAGCATGTGGACGCCGGGCCTCCTGGGAGCTACTCTTGGCCAGAGCACCTCCTGGACCTCAAGAGGGAGGCAGCTGTGCTCCGTGTCAGTGGTCACAGGGCAGCCCAGACCGAGGATGAGGGGGACAGGCGGTCTGGGGGAAAGCACCATCCCTGGCCAGCAGGGCACCTCAGGCAGAGCGCTGGGGATGGGGTGCTAAGGATCAGGGGTAGAGGAAGGGAGGAGGTTACACTCAGCCTGCAGGAAACTGGTCGTGTAGCTCATCTGGCTGCTGCTGTGTCAGCAAAGACTTCTGACTTCCCAGGGTGGAAGGGTGTCAGTCACAGGAATGGCGTGTGCCAGGGGTGTGGGGGTGAGGAGAGAGCCGAGATCACGACTTAGGAGCAGGGACATGATGGCCAGGCTGCTGCTTTCAGTGGCCACTCAGCTTTTTTCAGATGTGTCGGATGATAAGAGTCTCTGGGGGAACTTGAGAAAGATACTGATTCTTGGGCCCCACACCCCTGAACGAGTCAATCAAGTTCCCTTGGGAAGAAACCCAGGAACTCTATCTTTTTCATTTTTCTTTTAAAAAAATGTTATTGGGGGTAATAGTTGATTTATAATGTGTTAATTTATGCTGTACCGCACAGTGGCTCAGTTATAAATATGTGCCTTGCTTTTCATATTCTTTTCCATTGTGTTTCATCACAGGACACTGAGTATAGCTCCCTGTGCTCTACAGTATGATCTTGTTGTTTATCCACCCTATATTTGATAGTTTGCATCTGCTAATACCAAACTCAGTCTATGGGTTATTTGTCTTTCTCTTTCTGACTGACTTTGCTTAGTACGGTCATCTCCAGGTCCATTCACGTTGTGAATGGCATTGCTGCATTCCTTTTTATGGCTGAGTAATATTCCACTGTGTGTATGTACCACATTTTCTTTATCAACTCATCTATTAATGGGCATTGAGGTTGCCTCTGTGTCTTGGCTATTGGGAGCAGTGCTGCTGTGAACGTTGAGGTGCATGTAACTTTTTGAATTACAGTTTTGTCTGGATATATGCCCAGGAATGGGACGGTTGATTGTATGGTACTTCTATTTTTATTTTTTAAGGAACTTCGATACTGTTCTCCATTGTGTCTGTGGCAGTTTACATCCCCACCGGCAGTGTAGGAAGGTTCCTTTTCTCCACACTCTTTCCATCACTTGTTAGTTGTAGACTTTTTAATGATGGCCATTTGATCCCCTGGAGGAGGGCATGGCAATCCACTCCAGTACTTTTACTTGGAAAATCCCATGGACAAAGGAGCCTGGAAGGCTACAGTCCATGGGGTGGCAAAGAGCCGAACGCGACTGGGCGACTAAGCACACAAGCGTATTCTCACCGGCGGGCATAGTACCTTGATGTAGCTTCCATTAGCATTTCTGTAATAACGGGTGATGTTGAGTATCTTCTCGTGTGTTTGTTGGCCATCTGTATGTCTTTTTTTGGGGGAAATGTCTGTTCAGGTCTCTCCATTTTTCTATTGGGTTGCTTGCTTTTTTGTTATTGAGTTTTATGAGCTGTCTGAATATTTGGGAAATTAAGCCTTTGTCGGTCGCATCATTTGCAAATACTTTCTTCCATTCCATAGGTTGTCTTTTTGGTGTTACCTTATGGTTTCTTTTGCTGTGCAAAAGTTTGATTAGGCCCCACTTGTTTATTTTCACTTTTATTTCTATTGCTTTGGGAGAACTGACCTGAGGAAACATTGGTGCAATTTATGTCAGAGAACGTTTTGCCTTTGATTTCTTCTAGGGGTTTTGTGGTTTCTGGTGTTCCACTTCAGAGGGAGTTCTGTCTTTACCTAGCTCTCCAAGGTGTTAGGATGGAGCACGTGGATCTCAACTGAGCTGAATGTCAATATCAATGGGCAGATGGGGCTACGGCTTCCCTGTGAGGGGCTCACTGTGTGCCCTGAGATGAGTGGTTTCTCTGTGCTGAACTGCACTCTGTCAGGGCATGTGGGGACTGTGTCCCAGACTGGTCCCCACCGGCAGGATGAGACCCTGGACCTGAAGCCCTTTCTGTCTCTGTGGGGCATTGGGCCCTCTCCAGCCGTCCTCTCCCTTGGCCTGGCCCAGTCCAGGGGAGATGTGCAAAGGGCACGGGGGGCCCCAGGTAACTCAGTGGCCAAGCCAGGTGCCCCCACCGCCACGGCACAACCCACTCCAGTATTCTTGCCTGGAGAATCCTGTGGACAGAGGAGCCTGGCGGGCTATGGTCCATGGGGTCTCAAAGAGTTGGACAGGACTTAGTGACTAGACCACCAGCACTGCTCCAGAGAAAGCCCAGCACACTTCATGCCCCTCACACTTCTCTGTAACCAGGCTCCTCAGCAAATGCTGTTTCCTGACAAAGTATGTCCAACAGGTGATGAGAAATGTGATAACCTTTTTCTACTCCACGAATGGCTTTCTGCCAGGATTTGGTGTTGCGAGAGCCGGCAGCCATGTGAGCCAGCTGGTGACTGAGCCTTCAGCTGGGAGATAGAGCTGCACTGATGCAGTGACCTGCAAACACTAGGGCAGAGGTCCCAGAAACTCAAGGAAGCAGCCCTCCCCGCCTCCACACCCCCCCAGAAAGAGAGTGCCTTCCCAGTGATGCCAGGATCTGTGGGAAGAACACTGATGATGAAGCGGATTTATTGGACTAGCTACTCCATTTGGCGGACCCATCTGCAGGACCAGGCATGGAAAGTGTGACTCAGGACCCAGCTGGATGGACAAACAGATTGGGGACCAGCCAAGGAGAGCCCACCGTGACCCTTGGGCTGGGCTGCTGCTTGTCTCAAGAAAGCCATGTGTCCAGATGGGGTTTCCCAAGCCCATCATAGACAAAGCTGTGGTTTTCCCAGTAGTCATGTATGGATATGAGAATTGGACCATAAAGAAGGCTAAATGATGAAGGATTGATGCTCTCGAGCTGTGCTGCTGGAGGAGACTCTTGAGAGTCCCTTGGACTGCAAGGAGGTTGAACCAGTCCATCCTAAAGGAAATCAATCTTGAATGTTCACTGGAAGTACTGATAATGATACTGAAGCTCCAATAGTTTGGCTACCTGATGTGAAGAGCCAAGTTATTGGAGAAGACCCTGATGCTGGGAAAGATTGAAGGCAGGAGGAGAAGGGGGCCACAGAGGACGAGATGGTTGGATGGCATTGTGGACTCAATGGGCATGAGTTTGAGCAAACCTGGGGAGATAGTGAAGGGCAGGGAAGCCTAGGGTGCTGCATGCCATGGAGTGACAGTCGGACACGACTGAACAACAACAACAAATGCTCCTGGGACAGGTGATCTCAGCAGTGAGCGATGCTTGCTTGTGGCCTCCATCCTGCAGGGACTTACCCCGCACGACCAGGGCGCAGTCCCCCAGCTCGGAGGGACCACTGGGGCAGGTTCACATGCAGGAGCCAGCAGCTGCTGCCACTTTTCTCCTTTTCTCTCCTCCTGGGATGAGTCATCATGGCCAGGCTGCACCCCTTACTGAGGTTGTGTCCTCCCACCCCTCCTTTCAGGGCCAAACTTTATTCTCTTATAGAGGAGAAAGTTGTGATGATTATGTAAAAATGAAAGCTTTAAGAAATTCCAAGGAAAAGTTACGATGGGACAGAGAATTTGTTTTTTAATGTGATAGACTCATTGGAAAGGACTTTGATACTGGGAGGGATTGGGAGCAGGAGGAGAAGGGGACGACAGAGGATGAGATAGCTGGATGGCATCACTGACTCGATGAATGCGAGTCAGTGAACTGTGGGAGTTGGTGATGGACAGGGAGGCCTGGCGTGCTGCGATTCATGGGGTTGCAAAGAGTCTGACATGACTGAGTCACTGAACTGAACTGAACTGATTAAAAATATATTAATCTTAGACGTAATTGTATCAGTAGCAGCGTTCTGCATTTTTAACACCAGCATGATTTTTCGTAAGGGCTTAAAGACTCTTCCTGTATGATTTAAAAGGCTTGCTTCTCATATTACCTCCACTCAACATTTGGAGAGACTGAGGCACCTGGGCAGCGTGTGATGCAGAACAAAGTACGACTCCAAATAGTGACCTTGGTGAACTTTGCATTTTTATCTCTGAAGTTGGTTTACAGTTTTGAACTTGTTGCTGGGCATCTTCTGACAGGACGGAGCGGGGCCCCAGAGCCTCATAGACTCAGGAGGGGAGGATGGGCAAAATGTCATAATTTTCACTATTCTTGTCTTAGATCCCACTTTCTCCACCATCCCCAGACTGCTGGTCTGTTTTGGAATTAAACTGAGAAACAGAGGGCACTCGGGAAATAGAACAGAATCCATTTCTAAATGGCTTAAATTTTTGATGCAGGAGAGTAGCTTGTCTGCAAATCTATAAACCTGGAAGATGAGCAGTGGGATTTTAGCCAGTGAAACTGTGACACGTGCATGCTAAGTTGCTTCAGTCATGTCTGACTCTTTGTGACCCTATGGACTGTAGCCCATCAGGCTCCTCTGTGTATGGGATTCTCCAGGCAAGAATACTGGAGTGGGTTGTCATTTCCTCTTCCAGGGAATCTTTCTGACCTGGGGATCAAACCTGTTCCTCTTACGTCTCCAGCATCGGCAGGCAGATTCTTTACCACTAGTGCCATCTGTGATGCCTGACTGTAGCATAAGTTAGTCCAGTTCAGTTCAGTTCAGTCGCTCAGTCCTGTCGACTCTTTGCGACCCCATGATTTGCAGCACGCCAGGCCTCCTGTCCATCACCATCTCCTGGAGTTCACTCAGACTCACGTCCATCGAGTCCGTGATGCCATCCAGCCATCTCATCCTCGGTCGTCCCCTTCTCCTCCTGCCCCCAATCCCGCCCAGCATCAGAGTCTTTTCCAATGAGTCAACTCTTCGCATGAAATGGCCAAAGTACTGAAGTTTTAGCTTTAGCATCATTCCTTCCAAAGAAATCCCGGGGTTGATCTCCTTCAGAATGGACTGGTTGAATCTCCTTGCAGTCCAAGGGACTCTCAAGAGTCATCTCCAACACCACAGTTCAAAAGCATCAATTCTTCGGTGCTCAGCCTTCTTCACAGTCCAACTCTCACATCCATACATGACTACTGGAAAAACCATAGCCTTGACCAGACGGACCTTAGTCGGCAAAGTAATGTCTCTGCTTTTGAATATACTATCTAGGTTGGTCATAACTTTTCTTCCAAGGAGTAAGCGTCTTTTAATTTCATGGCTGCAGTCACCATCTGCAGTGATTTTGGAGCCCCCCAAAATAAAGTCTGACACTGTTTCCACTGTTTCCCCATCTATTTCCCATGAAGTGATGGGACCGGATGCCATGATCTTCGTTTTCTGAATGTTGAGCTTTAAGCCAACTTTTTCACTCTCCTCTTTCACTTTCATCAAGAGGCTTTTTAGTTCCTCTTCACTTTCTGCCATAAGGGTGGTGTCATCTGCATATCTGAGGTTATTGATATTTCTCCCGGCAATCTTGATTCCAGCTTGTGTTTCTTCCAGTCCAGCGTTTCTCATGATGTACTCTGCATATAAGTTAAATAAGCAGGGAGACAATATACAGCCTTGACGTACTCCTTTTCCTATTTGGAACCAGTCTGTTGTTCCATGTCCAGTTCTAACTGTTGCTTCCTGACCTGCATACAGATTTCTCAAGAGGCAGGTTAGGTGGTCTGGTATTCCCATCTCTTTCAGAATTTTCCACAGTTTATTGTGATCCACACAGTCAAAGGCTTTGGCATAGTCAATAAAGCAGAAATAGATGTTTTTCTGGAACTCTCTTGCTTTTTCCATGATCCAGCGGATGTTGGCAATTTGATCTCTGGTTCCTCTGCCTTTTCTAAAACCAGCTTGAACATCAGGGAGTTCACGGTTCACATATTGCTGAAGCCTGGCTTGGAGAATTTTGAGCATTACTTTACTAGCGTGTGAGATGAGTGCAATTGTGCGGTAGTTTGAGCATTCTTTGGCATTGCCTTTCTTTGGAATTGGAATGAAAACTGACCTTTTCCAGTCCTGTGGCCACTGCTGAGTTTTCCAAATTTGCTGGCATATTGAGTGCAGCACTTTCACAGCATCATCTTCCAGGATTTGAAACAGCTCAACTGGAATTCCATCACCTCCACTAGCTTTGTTCTTAGTGATGCTTTCTAAGGCCCACTTGACTTCACATTCCAAGATGTCTGGCTCTAGATTAGTGATCACATCCTCATGATTATCTGGGTCGTGAAGATCTTTTCTGTACAGTTCTTCTGTGTATTCTTGCCACCTCTTCTTAATATCTTCTGCTTCTGTTAGGTCCATACCATTTCTATCCTTTATCGAGCCCATCTTTGCATGAAATGTTCCCTTGGTATCTCCAATTCTCTTGAAGAGATCTCTAGTCTTTCCCATTCTGTTGTTTTCCTCTATCTCTTTGCATTGATTGCTGAAGAAGGCTTTCTTATCTCTTCTTGCTATTCTTTGGAATTCTGCATTCAGATGCTTATATGTTTCTTTTTCTCCTTTGCTTTTCATTTCTCTTCTTTTCACAGCTATTTGTAAGGCCTCCCCAGACAGCCATTTTGCTTTTTTGCATTTCTTTTCCATGGGGATGGTCTTGATCCCTGTCTCCTGTACAGTGTCACGAACCTCATTCCATAGTTCATCAGGCACTCTATCTATCAGATCTAGGCCCTTAAATCTATTTCTCACTTCCACTGTATAATCATAAGGGATTTGATTTAGGTCATACCTGAATGGTCTAGCGGTTTTCCCTACTTTCTTCAGTTTAAGTCTGAATTTGGTAATAAGGAGTTCATGATCTGAGCCACAGTCAGCTCCTGGTCTTGTTTTCATTGACTGTATAGAGCTTCTCCATCTTAGTTAGTCCAGTTCCATGTAAAAACCAAGAGAAAGTGATCTCAATCCAAGTCTTGCCTCCAGGACTCCTCTAGAGTT
Source organism: Oreotragus oreotragus (assembly GCA_006410675.1). Classification (NCBI taxonomy): domain Eukaryota; kingdom Metazoa; phylum Chordata; class Mammalia; order Artiodactyla; family Bovidae; genus Oreotragus; species Oreotragus oreotragus. The sequence goes on from SJYX01017062.1 coordinate 267,918, forward strand.
TGGGACAATGAAGAGCCTGGCTGGGAGGGGACACACTAAGGAATAGGAAATCCTGTGCAAGGGCCGAGTCAGCCCAGCTTGTTTTCTGATTTTTCCAGAGTGCTGGCTTCTGAAAAGCCAGGACGCAGGAGGAAGGGAGGGAGGAAGGACTTCTGCGGGTCATACCTGCTTGGGAAGAGCAGGCCCTCGGCCATGGAGGTTTTCTTTCTAAGGGGACACAGAAATTACTCCCATGGTCTTAAATTCACACATGCTGAATCCTGGTGATTTGGGCCACCTCCAGCAGTCTCTATTTCCTCATATTCTCTTTTTCAATTCTGATTTCACTTGAGTATAATTTATTTACAATGCTGTGTTGGTTTCAGGTGTACAGCAGTGATTCAGTTAGATGTATACACATATCTGTTCTGTTTTAGATTCTTTTCTCATGCAGGTTATCACAGAACATTGAGTGGCATTCCCTGTGCTATCCTTGTTGGTTATATATCTTATTTGTAGTTTTGTGTCTATGTTCATCCCAAGCTCCTGATTTATTCCCCACCCCCGTGTGTTCTTTTTACGGAGTGAGCTGACATCCTCCTCCCTCCGTTCTTACCCCTTTGACTATTGTCAAAGGCACCACCATCTCTGGAGAAGGTTTCTGTGCTAAACGTGCTTTCTTGCGCTTTCTTCTATTTCTTGTACCTTGACTCATCAGAAGAATTGAATCGATATGGCATCTGCTTGAAAGATATGGAATCCAATATTTAGAAAGAGCCATCAACGATCAGTGGCTAGGTGGGGCCAATTTCAAGGTCCGAGGAGGCAGGCGCTGCACACCCACGTAGGTGGGGAGAGCAGTGCCCACGAGGGCTTAGCAGCTCTTAGGAGAACCAGTAAGTGTCAGCCAGCCAGTGTGAATTCCTGCTTACCGTACATCTATGGGCAGAACCCAATGCCTGCAAAACACTCAGAGTTACATAGCCTGTTCCAAGAGCAGCTCATAGGTGATTCTTTTTTATGTTAAATAATTGAAGCATTCAAAAGATTTATTTATTTGGCTGTGCCGGGTCTTGGCTGTGGCTTGTGAACTCTTAGTTGCAGCATGTGGGGTCTCATCCCCTGACCAGGGATGGAAGCCAGACCCCCTACATTGCGAGCACAGTCTTAGCCACTGGACATCCAGAGAAGTCCCTACTTTGTGATTCTTGGTGGCCGTGGGCTTGCGAAGCAAATCACCTCCAAATTGCCGGGATGGCCTGGCTTCCTGTCCAAGGAGGAGAGGGTGGCGGGTGTCTGTGGTGACCCTGTCACTTCAGACGGATCTTTAATCCTTTCTTCCCAGCAGACCTCATCTCCTGACACCTGGCTGTACCTTCTTTCTTCCGTTGTCCTCCCTGAAGTTGCCTCTCTTTCCCCTCTTTTCTTCTTTCTTTTCTGTCTTTCTGTCTGCCGGCATGTGAGACACAGGTAGCTACCAGACTCATTTGCAGGACCTGCTCCACCTGAAGAGACGGAGGGCCAGAGGGATCTTCCTTCAAGACTATCTCACATGGCAAGCCCTGTGAGCTTTGAGCTTACCAGCTCTTTGCCAATCACTGCCTGCAGTGGTTCAAAATCACATTTGGAAAGTCATTGTTCTCTAAACCATTTTTGTTTCACTCTAAACAGTTCTCTCTCTCTTTTTTTTCTTTGCTGGATTAAAAAACAACCAATTAGATCATCTGTTATTGTAACTAGGCCTTATGCATTTGCTGTTGGAATCAACTGTGTACATTCTACACCTCCTGAGGGTCAAAAGTTGGGTTCCCCAAAAGGTGGGACTTGGAGAGCAGGTGGTTTGTCTGGGACTGAGGGAAACAGGACTGGGTGCCAGGGTGATGGTCCTGGCCTCAGCTTCCCCCTTGGGATGTTCTAGAAGCTGAGGTGACCCTTCAGAGCTACCCTGATTGGAGCAAAAGGACCAGGCCCTTGCACTGCCATGTGAGTGCTCAGCAAGGCAGCTCCCTCGGGCTGGGGGAGATTCCTGGGGAGGAGGACTCAGAGAGCGACCTTCCGTCTCAGTGGAGGTGGGGTGAAGGATCTGGTCTGTGCACAGAAAGATGGATGGGTTAGCCTCCCATCCAATTTCTATCTGGTCCAGATATCATTTTGTTTGTGAAGTATCACATGAGATAAGATTAACTTCTGCCTTTGAGTTGGAACATGAAACACCGATACGACTATTATTTATGGATGAAACATCATGCTTTCTTTTTTTTTTGCACTCTCCTTTTTCACTCTTTTTACAAGTTTTCTGTACAATTATGTGACAATATGCATGGTTCTCCCCACAAAGCCTCCGCTGGCTTCTTGACAGCATATTTTGTAGCTGTTTAGAAGTGACATATAAAGCCTGTTCCAGGGGAAACAAAAAGATATGCCACTGCATTTTGGGCATTCATGGCACATTTTCTAAAGGGCTGCTCCAGAGGAGGAAGTTGAAAAATGTTTGTTTGTCGGAGTCACAGATGCACGACCCCTTTGCTACCCGTGTGCTAGTTAGAAACACACCTAAGACTGGATTCTGAATCTTTGCTGCCCTTCACCATGTCCTCCTGGTTGCACCTGCGTCTCTAGACAACTGGTCTCTCCCAGGTATGTCTGGTGAGTTGGCTCGGCAGGAGGGGGTGGAGATAAGCCACAGCCAGCTTTGAGGATCCCAGGAAGAAGAAAACAGAGTACAAAGGACGGTGCCCGTGGTGTGCAGTGTTGATGATGTTTACTGGGTGATGGATGAGCACGGCACACGCAGCGGCGTGGGCTGATCAGGGTGAAATGGCCGAGCAGGAGAGCGGCGAGTGAATCAATCATGGGACCTGCTCCACCAGCTGGCGGGGTTCATCAGTCCTCAGCCTCGCGCAACAGGCTCATAAATTACCCCGGTGGAGGCATGGCGTGCCGGCCAGGTTTCAGCGACTTCTCCAGCCGAGATCAATAGACTGCAGCGAACAGAAACAACTCCAATGAGACGATTGGCGATGCACTCTGGCTTTATTTCATCAGCCGAGCTTGCTTTTATAAACCCATATATTCTGTGCCCAAACGTAAAGTCTTCTTCCAAAAAACAAATCTGGACTTTGTTTAACATCTCTAGTAGTGTACATCTGCATGTATGTGTGCAAGGGCGTGGCTCCTGGACATGGATGCTGTTCCAGATCACCGGCTGTTTGACCTGGGGGATTCACATAAGTTCTTTGTGCCTGAGGCACCTCACTTTTTAAAAATGGCAATGAAAATAATAAGTACGGTCCCTTCCCCATAAAATTCTTTGTAGAACTAAATCAGTTGATTTGAATAATTTTAGCAGTTGTTACTTTGCAGTTAGCTCTTGTTGCCTGATCAACCTCAGCCCCACTTAATTTTAGAAGGTGAGCTTCTGTCTCACTTGCCTGATCAAGCCTGTCCTGCACATCACCCTCAATTACACACGTCCACGTCCATCCTCTGGGCCTTTTTCAGTCTGAGAGGAAGAAGTGTGCCTTCTGCTCTTCAAGGTCAGCATCTCTACTGTGAGTCTCACCTGTTCCCTTCCAGCTTTCCTGGGTTTGTCTTCAGCTTACCTCCCCACTTACTGGTCTCTCTCTCCAGGCTCTTCTTACTGATGGTACTAGATCCCTCCTCTCTCTCTGAGTCTCTCCAATTCAAACAAAATAAGCACATCAAGCATGTCTCATATGATCCTGAATCTTACTTTAGTTACTTTAGTGTTTTTCTCTGTCATTCTCACCTAATCGTGTTCTAAAGTTTATATCTACACTGACTTCTCCCTTCAGTCATTTAATATCTACCAACAGCATCTTAATTATCCTATTGAACTGTTAAAGGTGTTCTGGCCTGTTGAAATGATTCTGGCAGTTTCCAGTGACCTGCTTATTTTCACATCCGGGGTATATTTTTTCAGCCCTGCTCTAGAAGTGGGCTCTTTCGCAGGTGCTGTTTCTCAGTCCTTCTTTGAAATCCTCTACTTTCTTGGCTTCCATGACACCAAGTTTTTTTGCTTTTTCTAAAATTGCTGTGAGTGTAGTGTTTTCAGTATTGCTGTTTGTAATTAGTCTGCAGCGTTGTTTTCCATTTCATTTTATGTCCAAAAATTCTCTAGGAAAGTGTTTTCCATTTCAGAAGAATAGGTGTTTGTTTACTCATCTTTCTGCCCTTTTTGTTGTTGATTTCAAGTTTTATTACACTGGGGCCAGAAAACAATCCATATATTTTGAAATACACTGAGATTTTCTTTGTAGTCAGACCTTGATCATGTTTTTAATCAGTGTTTTGATGGACATTTGAAAAAGTATTCTCTTCTTTATATCTTTATATGTATATGCAGATTATAGTAGATCAGATATATGTGGTGACTATTCTTTATCATACTTTTCAGATAGTTTCTATCACTGCTTACTTTTTGTTTCTTTGATTTGTCCATTTTTGAGTCTCATTAAAGTCTCCTGCTCCATTTACATCAGCTGGGCTTGTTTGTTTGTTTGTTTTTGCATGCATTTCAGTGCTCTGTCAGCTGATGCGTGAATTGCATTACTGTTACATCTCCCTGGGGGATTGCATCTTTTCTTTGTATCGATATAAACCATCCCTGTTGTAAGTTTTCCTCTTTTACTCTGACATTTCCTCTTTTGCCTCCTTCAGGAAGTGTTCCAGAAGGTTCTGCCCTCCCTCTTTGCTTTCCGGTTACCCATATGCCCTGAGACGCCATCTCTGTCTCAACCATCTCACACACACATGCAGTAATATTCAAGTTTAAGCCCACGTGCAGACATTTATCCAGTGTTCTGACTACTCCAATCAGCTTCCTGATGGGCTGCTCTACCTGGACGTCCCAGAGCCCCCCAGGCTACAGATTCAGAGTTTTCTCATCACTTTTGTCCATAAACTTTCTCCTCTAGAGGTAGTCTCTGGCTCATTTCATGTCCTCACCTCTTACCCAGCCACCAAGGGAAAATCTTGAGAGTTGGCAAACTTAGGTCTATTGTTTTTCTGGGGTCTGAGAAATCTGTATGCAGGTCAAGAAGCAGCAGTTAGAACTGGATATGGAACAATAGACTGGTTCCAAATTGGGAAAGGAGTATGTCAAGGCTGTATATTGTCACCCTGCTTATTTAACTTATATTCAGAGTACATCATGAAAAATTGCTGGCCTGGATGAAACACAAGCTGGAACCAAGATTACTGGTAGGAATATCAATAACCTCAGATATGCAGATGACACCACACTTATGGCAGAAAGTGAAAAAGAACTAAAGAGCCTCTTGATGAAAATGAAAGAGGAGAGTGAAAAAGTTGGCTTAAAACTCAACATTCATAAAACTAAGATCATCTGGTTCCATCACTTTATGGCAAATAGATGGGGAAACAGTGAAAACAGTGACAGACTTCATTTTTGGGGGCTCCAAAATCACTGCAGATGGTGATTGCAGCCATGAAATTAAGACACGTACTCCTTGGAAGGAAAGTTATGACCAACCTAGACAACATATTAAAAAGCAGAGATATTACTTTGCCAACAAAAGTCCGTCTAGTCAAGGCTATGGTTTTTCCAGTAGTCGTGTATGGATGTGAGAGTAGGACTCTAAAGAAAGCTGAGTGCTGAAGAATTGATGCTTTTGAACTGTGGTGTTGGGGAAGACTCTTGAGAGTCCCTTGGACTGTAAGGAGATCCAACCATCCTAAAGGAAATCAGTCCTGAATATTCACTGGAAGGAGTGATACTGAAGATGAAACTCCAATACTTTGGCCACCTGATGTGAAGAATTGACTCACTGGAAAAGACCCTGATGCTGGGAATGAATGAAGGCAGGAGGAGAAGGGGATGACAGAGGATGAGATGGTTGGATGGCATCACTGACTCAATGGACATGAGTCTGAGTAAGCTCTGGGAGTTGGTGATGGACAGGGAAGCCTGGCGTGCTGCAGTGCATGGGGTTACAAAGAGTCAGACATGACTGAGTGCCTGAACTGAACTGAAGAAAAAAATGACAGTCTGGAGGCAATTGTGATTCGTGGTTTAGGGAGAAGCTCCGATCTGATTTTTCAGAGTTGTCTACATAAAAGAGTTATAATCACCCCACCCCCAGGTCATGGTCTATGCTCTTCTAGAAAAATCCAATCTAAGCGCTTGTTTGTGAAGGGGGTCTGGCTGAAGACAACAGGATATGTGTGTGTGTGTGTGTGTGTGTGTGTATTAGTCATTCAGTCCTGTCTGACTCTTTGCGACTCTATGGACTGTAGCCCACCAGGCTCCTCTGTCCATGGGATTTCCCAGGCAAGAATACTGGAGTGGGTTGCCATTCTCTTCTCCAGGGGATCTTCCCAACCCAGGACTCGAACATTGCACGAGGATTCTTTACTGTCTGAGCCACTGGGGAAGCCCAGACCCTAGGATGTGGCATCCTAAATTCTGGACCCAAATTAATAGCTAAGGTATCTTGGATAGTTGGTTTCTGAGGACCTCAATTCCTTTATCTCAGATTTATTGTGAGAATTAAATACATTAATATAGATAGAGACACTTTTTTTTCTTGAGTTTACAGGAAAAATTATTTTGATATTCTCATTATCTGGTCTTAATGATTTTGAAAGTTAACAAACATAAAAAAAAAAAAAAAGACTGATATGCCTAATACTCAAATGTCATATTAGATTGTCTTTTTTTTTTTTTAATGTATTCTTATACCAGGGAGCAATGGCCTCTGGTTTCCTTAAGATAATGTCTACTTTGAGATATGTAGTCTACCCTAATTTTTCTTTTTCTCTGATAAGTCACCTGCATTCATTTAACCTTTTTCCTGAGTTCCCTCTCTCCACCCCTTTAATCATTTTCACTGCTCTGTGTTGGACCCTCTCCAAGTTCTCTGTACCTTTTGGAAAATTAGAATTCCCAAACTGAGCATGACACTCTAATAAGGGCCAAGTTGATGCCAAATATAGCTCATGACACTCTTCCTTGTCACTTGAGTGACAGACGACACCGTTAAGACTTCTCAGCAGCTTAACAGATTTAAAAGGCACACGCCTACCTTGCAGACCCCAGGATCAGACTCTAGGGTGTGATCAGCATGCACTGGCGGCAGGAACTTAATACTGTTATTGATCCCCTTGGAGAATGAGGAGATGTGCCCAGAATTTCTAGAGGACACGGCCTGAAGCATCTCATGCCAGGATCCGAGGAAGTCAGCACACTCTTGGGATTTGAAAGAAAAGCTTGGTGCTTGAACTTAGTTTTTTTTTTTTTTTTTTTTTTAAAGAAAATAACAGCAGAGCCAGTTCTTTTATCATTTAGACCTCAGCCATTTTGTGGTCATCTTAATACAGTGGCGTGACTCTGGTTATCCAGCTTGCACAACTACTCCCAACTTCTTCTTCCACAGAAAGCATGTAACTTTCTTTGTTTGAGTGCAGAGGGTTCCCACAGGGACTAGTTAGGAATAGAATCTGGAGCAGAAGGCAGATCAGTGCTGGTAAGAGATCTGACAGGTGTCCTGAAAAGTCTGAAACAGTAGAGGTTCATTCTTGCCTGGGACATCTCATGGACAGGGGAGCCTGGCACGCTACAGTCCATGGAGTCACAAAGAGTTGGACACGACTGAGCATGCGTGCACGCATGCACGTGGGCGCATGCACACACACACACACACACACACACAGGAGAATACCATGATTCAGTGAGCTTCAGGCAAATGATATAGAGAAGAAATGAATTTGGGAGTGAGAAGGGTGGAAGGTCTTGCTTCAGAAATTTTTAGCGGGGTTAGATGGGGGCTTCCTAGGTGGTGCTAGTGGTAAAGAACACTCCTTCCAATACAGGAGGCATAAGAAACATACGTTCGATCCCTGGGTGGGGAAGATCCCCTGGAAGAGGGCATGGCAACCGACTCCCGTATTCTTGCCTGGAGAATCCCATGGACAGAGGAGTCTGGTGGGCTACAGTCCATGGGATCACAGAGAGTTGGACATGACTGAAGTGACTTAGACACACACGCAGAAGTTTAGGGACATTGTCATGGAGTCAGCAAGTGATGGCTTGTGGAGATGTGTGGTTCAGGCAGTCAGCAGATCGGCTCACATTTCAGACTTGCAGCTCACCCTGAGGGGCAGCTCTGTGGGCATGAATGTCACAGCAGGGGCGGTGTAGACTCACGGGCTTGCAGCTGGCATTTGGAGACTCTGGAAGTTGCTGGAAGGATCGCCCAGCACTAGACCCCAGGGCAAAGGGGGCAAAAAGTGAGTTCACCACATTTAGTAGTACTGCTGGGTAGCAGTAGTAGTAATAGGAGTACTGCTGTACCACTCCCCCCTTGCCCTGGCTTGTGGCAGGAACCCAAGCCTCGCCTCTTCCCTACACTGGGCTGACCTAGGCGAGCTTGTGCAAAACCAGTTCCGTACTCTGGGTGCAGAGTGATGGAGGGGGATGTTTGGCTGGAACCAGAAGAGGACAGGTGGCAGCGTCGGCTACAGACGACGTCCTTCCAGCTGGCTCTGGAGCCGCCACGCTTGGTCTTTTTGCAGTTTGGTGGGCTTGGCTGGGAGGTGGTCGATGAGGAGGGAATCTGGAGGGGCTCAGACATGTCAGTAAATCACGGCAGCTCTCGCCCAGCGTGGCAGGTGCACTGGCATTGGAGACGGCTGTGCAGAGACCTGGCTGAATTCCTGCTGCTCCAAGAGCCCTGTACGGTCCTCTTCGTACTGCAGATGCCTGAGATTGTCCTCTGTTCATCAGGGGAGCTGGAGTGCATGTCATTTTCAAAAGGTGAAGTTCCTTGGGGCCAGGATTCCTAGAGAGGGACCCTCTGGCCACCCACCCTTCCTTTCTTTGCTGTTTCCCTGATGGATGGTCTGTGGCCTGTTGATTCATTCTCAGAACCTGTCCATCCAGCAGCAACCTCTGGGTCTTCATGAAGTTCATCCCCAGCAAGCCAGAAAGATTGTGATGTGTCATCTGAAACTGTCTCCATTGGTTTTGGAAGGTGACAGAGTAGTACCTCATGAGCCCTGTGGTGTCCACAAGCCCATGGCAAGGTTCTCTAGCAGAGCCACAGCACCTGGGACAGCTTGCTGTGGACCATTTCTCTGAGGCTGTTTGTTTACCAGCTCATGGAAGGGATGCTCTGCTCAGAAACATCAGGCGGGAAAAGCCGGTACAGGCGTTGCGGCCACCCCTGGAGGGCGAGGGGGTGTCAGGGTTGGCAGAGCTGACCATACACCCTTGGCAGCTCTTCTGATCATACTTAGATGTTTGCTCAGCTCCTAGCGTCTGTGCCTGGCTCTGCAGGCCAGGGGCTGCTCCTGCTCAGAACCTGGAGATGCTGAGTCTTCCTTGTTCTCAGCCACTTTCTTGCCCCCCGCCCCCCACCCCTGACCTATGGATTCACAGAGCATGAGCCAGCCCCTTCCCAAGGAGCTGACCACATCTATCGTATGTTGATGTGCGGCAGACACTAGGCCATATCCCCGGCGTAAGTTGTGTTTGATGGCCAGGGCACCCCTGTTTCGGTAGTAGCTTGAGCAGGGAGGGAGGTGTGAGGTAGGGATAATTATATCCCTGGGGGGTCGGGATTAGGAGGACAGAGAATAGCAAGAATGTCCCCAGGGCCTGACCTGAATGGGAACCACCAGTTGAATGGTGTGTGGTCTCCGGGCTTTAGAGGGAGATGCCTTCTGGCTGGAGCAGGAATCCTGTCTTCTGCTTTCTGGATTCTGTTTTCCCAGCTAATTGGACACTTGTTCACAGTGTCTCCCCAATCCCAGAACCAGGCAACAGAGAGGCCTGCAGTGTCCATGGGAGGGGGACAAAGCAAAACAAAGCCTAGAGCAGAACAGTGCTATTAATTCAGATTAATGAGCCTCACCTTCAAATGAAGCTGGTGCCTGACAGATCGCTGGCTCTGGGAGGATGGCAGAGGAGAACAGACTGGGGCCCTGCCTGCTGGTGGATGCCACCTGCCTGTCCTGCTCCCCACAGTGCCTCTTCCAGGCGCTTCCTGTCTCCTGCAGAGTCCCCTTGGCACTCTGCTACTGCCTGGATGCTTGCTGATCGACAGGTTGGCCCAGGGGTCTCACTTGCAAAGGGGGGGCCACCATCTGCCCTGATGTAACATGATGCAGAGTCGCACCGGTGGGGGTACTGGGAGCCCTTTCCAGGGGTTGATTTGGAATGGGTGTGATTTCTGGGCTGCACCAGGGGGGGCGTGTTTGCCCAAAGGTGCATTTCTGTGATCCGTCTCTACCGACAAAAGGGCGTGTGTAATTATACGGCCTCTTCATGCCTTCAGCTGCTCAGGCCGTACAGATATAAAGGGAGTAAGGCAGGGCTCTTGAGAGACGACTTGCTCTTCACAAAAACCCCCTGAAGTGGGTGAGTTTAATTTTACTTTGAGACTGGTGGCTCCAGGAAGTAAAGCAGTTCTCCAGAGGTCACTTGGCAAGTAGGCAGTGAAGATGGGATCCAAGTCCCCTCGTTGCAGAGATGGATTTTAATTTTACGTCCACGACTGGCCTGTGCTTTCCCCTGTGTTATCTTTCACATGAAAGTGCACTACTAAAATAGCTGTGTTTCAGCAGGATCGCAGAACCTTGGAACTGGCACCAGCGTCACCTACCTGAGATGCTGCCTCAAGGCTCCCGTGTCTCTGCTAGGGTGGGGGCATCAGGAGGTCAGATGACTCCTCCTCGGCCCACTCTCTTTCTTGGGAAAGACAGGCAGGGGGAAAGGTTGAGGTGTGTGCATGTTCATACTTGCAGCTTCACGCGTGGACGTGGATACCATTTCTGTCGCACACTCGTCTCCCCTGCCCCGCCCCTGCCACCGCCTATCTTGTCAATCAGAGCTGTATTAGATCCTGCAACACGTGCCTGCACACCTGAATCTGTGTCTTCTGTCCACAAAAATCGCTTTCTCTTAGGAGTGAAAGGCAATCCAGGGGATCCCCGCCCCCATTCTTGACCCAGCCTGCTAGGATTACTTTTTGCAGTAAATCCAGACTCCTGATTTTCTAGACTGCAGCCTTGGTGGTGAAAGGCACTGCTATTTAAATAACACATTTTCTCTTCTGTGGAGAAGGAATCTCATTCTGACCAGCTTCTCCATACATCTGATGGCAAACACAAGGCCCCGGGAAGTGAGTAGGTCTTGGATTTGTCCCGTGTTTGCTAATTGCCTGAGACCTTTCTCTTTAAACAAGTGCTTCTTTCTTTGTATCCTTTCCACAAACACAGCTTTAGAGAGAGTTTATAATTTTAGGGGAAAGCAAATAGCTCCGAGTTGAGCCACTATAGATGGGGAGAAACCTGGGTGCCGGGCACCGTCATCCCTGATTTGGGAGCTGCACTCAGATGCCCCTCTTTGTTCCGTTGTTTCTCCATGCATTCATCCATTCATTCACTCACTCATTCATTCATTCAGCAAATCCATATTGGACTGCTTCTATGTGCAGGTGACATACTACTCGCTGGAAACGTAGAGGAAAAAGAATTCCTAAAGTGATCTCTCAAGGACCTCATGGTCTAGTGAGGGGCAAAGGCTGTGATAAAGATTATAATGTGGAGAAGAAATCAATCACATACACATTATATACATGATGTATATATCGTATAGATCATATCATATACACATCATATACACATAAACAGGCCAGGACTTCTGACCTCTGAGGGAGGAGAAAGGAGTTCCAGGAAGCTTCCTGGAATCGGTCAAGTTTGGATTAAGACTTGAAGAGCAGGAATTAGCAAAATGGCAAAGTGATGGTGGTTTCAGTTTGTGAGAGCATTCTCAAATGTTCATAAAAGAGAGCGGTGTATTGCAAATAGTTCTGTTTGATTTCCTGGGGTCTATGTGGCAGAGGGGGTCTATATGGCAGAGGAAAGTGCTGAGAGCATCCACTGGAGAGAGAAACGCGTAGAATGTCTACCCTAGGAGGAGGTTAAAAATTACCCAAAAGCAGTGGAGTGTCATGGAAGAGCTCTAAGCAGTCAACCTTAATGTGCTTACATTTTAGAAAAATCCTGGAAAAGGGCAAGACACACTGTGTTTGATGAGTAGTGGCTGAGCGGGTGGAGAAGAGGAAGCTGATTCCAGATGTGTTAAGCAAGCAGAGTTGATGAGACTGGAAGGGAGGTTGTGGGCAGGATAGTGTGAGGGGAGCAGGAGTGATTCCCAGGCCTCTGGAGTGGAGGACTCAGGACGAGTAAGAGTTTGGAGAAGGGGGGGCATGACTGTTCCTTGGTGCTCTGGGATCTGAGGGACCTGGCCCTTATCAAGTGGAGATGCCAGGAGCCAGTTTGTGTTGATTTGGAGCTCAGAAGAGAGGTGCTCCAGAGTATTAGACTTGGAAAACATGGGCAGCTGCAAGTCCCAGAGCTGCTGAGCTGTTTCAGGGGAGCAGAGAGCATGGGGGTGGGGAGGCCCTGGGGGTTGTGGGTGTGCAGGGGACAGACACATTGATCCCTGGAACCTGGCCACCAGAGAGCCGGGGGACAAGGTCAGGCAAGTCAAGGAGAACCGAACTTTGAAGACAGAATTGCCCTGGTCACATGCTGCACAGCATGGGCTCAGCATCTCCACTGAATTTAGCAACTGCAGACCCACGGGTAATCTTTAGGAGGTGGTGATACGGAGACGGTGCTTCCAGGAAGCAAGGCTGTGAGGGTGAGTGCATGGACTGCTCCCCCCACCACAAGGGGTGGACTCTGCATTGGCTCTGCCAAGTCTTGGGTAAGGAGATGCTGGTAAAAACCTTGTATCATGAACCGGTCAGGCAGTAGGATGACTGGCTTGAGAAGATCAAGGGAAAATGTCAGGTTTCCTGATCCACACACGCAGGAGAGCTTCTGACTGTGAAACTTGCTTCTTGTGGTGCTGTGGTTAGGCGTGCAGGCTCTGGACTCTGGAGTCCAGTTCCTTGGCTTAGGTTCTAGTTCTGTCACTTACTAACTGTGTTAGCTTCAGAGAGTTTCTTAGCCTTTCTGTGCTTTAGTGTTTTGGCTTGTAAATACACAATCGTGATAGAGTTGTCATTGTACAATTGCTGTAACAGTGATGCATCCATACGTTTAAAACACTTTGCACAGTTTCTGACACATGACTATCATTGGGTAAATGTTAGCTATCTTAAAACAACCTAGGCAGCATATTAAAAAGCAGAGACATTACTTTGTCAACAAAGGTCCATCTAGTCAAGGATATGGTTTTTCCAGTAGTCATGTATGGATGTGAGTTGGACCAAAAAGAAAACTGAGCCCAGAAGAATTGATGCTTTTGAACTGTGGTGTTGGAGAAGACTCTTGAGAGTCCCTTGGACTGCAAGGAGATCCAACCAGTCCATTCTAAAGGAGATCACTCCTGGGTGTTCATCAGTCCAAGGACTGATGTTGAAGCTGAAACTCCAATATTTTGCCCACCTGATACGAAGAGTTGACTCATTTGAAAAGACCCTGATGCTGGGAAAGGTTGCGGGCAGGAGGAGAAGGGGACGACAGGGGATGAGATGGTTAGATGGCATCACCAACTCAATGGACATGAGTTTGGGTAAACTCCCTGTGGAGGCCTGGTGTGCCTGGTGGTTCATGGGGTCGCAAAGAGTCAGACATGACTGAGCGACTGAACTGAACTGAACATTTTGCATCTATATAGTGCTTGTGGTCACATGTGATGTTTAAAGCTTCTGCACACATTTGTTCACATTGTGGAACACAGGAAGGGAACTAATTGTGAAAATGGCATATATTGCATCTGCATGACTGTTCGAACCAACTGGGGGACCCAGAGGCCCAGTGACTTGTCTAAGGAGTTGCAGCTCATGGGCAGAACTGGAACTTAACTGGGGCACCGATTTCTCCCTCAGTATTCCTCCTGAAGCTGACGATCACAGGACAGCAGACTCACAGGACTTCAGAAGCTGAAAGAGGACGGACTTTGAGGCCAGACCTTCGTATAATCGCCTTCGATGTAATGTAGGGTTGACATCATCCTGCTTCTGTTCTTTCTCTATCCATTCAGCATCTTTTCATGAGATTCAGCAGTTCCTGTACTTAACAAGTTCATACTCCTGATGTTTTTGTCATCTAGTCTATTTCTATAAAATTATAACTACCAAATGTCATTTTTGTTAGTGTTTACCCAGTCAATATTTTGGTGAATGTGTTTTTTCACACTTTAACTTCCAAATATCAGCATCTGTGTTTTTATCTGTGTTAAGTGCTTTGTGTTTTCATGTGCAGCACCTGGCGCATGGCAAGCTCTTCCTTTTCTCCTTTCCCTGCTTGTCCTCTCCTCTCTTCCTCCCCTCCTCCTCTTTTCCTTCCCTTCCCCCTTTTTCTCTTCCTCTTCCTCCTCCTTCCCTTAGTCTGGGGGTGGGAACAGGGCTTTTGTTCACCAACCTTTGGATGTTCCCGCTACGTGGCCTTTGTGACAAAAACTCCTATATATCCTGATTTGCCCCTTGCCTTGTTGGAGCAGTCCCTCTGAGCTGTCAGAGAGGGCATGTCCTGGGCGTAAGTCCTCAGTTCTATTTGCTGAATAAAACATAGCTCTCAGCTTCTAGAGTGGGCATTTTGTTGAGCCAACAGCGGGCTTGGGGTCTGCAGGCTCTGCAGGACGGAGGGGTGTGCAGCTCCTGGGCTCTTCCACTCAGACAGCTCAGATACCTCTGGTTCTGCGTGGTTTAAATGTGTCCTGTCAATCTGTTTATTCGTCCAGTGGATAAATGTTTCTTGAGGCAGACTTTATCATGTGTGAGAAGAATATGACCATGACTAAGACCTACATCTATTTTCAAGGAAATCGCGGTTCAGTGGAACTGCAATGGGCATGGGGAGCCATATGAAGTGGAAGAGACAGGCATAAAGAGGTGTAAATGAGAAGTTACAAAGGTGAGGAGGTTTACAAGTCTTTAAAACTTTGGGAGGCTTCAGAGAGAAGCCAGTTTGCCAGATGGTGCTAGTGGTAAAGAGCCCTCCTGCCAATGCAGTGAGACATGAGAGTTACCAGTTGGGAAGATCCCCTGGAGAAGGGAATGGCAACCCACTCCAGCATTCTTGCCTGGAGAATCTCATGACAGAGGAGCCTGGTGGGTTACATCTAGGGGGTCACAAAGAGTCAGACATGGCTGAAGAGATTTAGTACACCCAAAGAGGAGGATAAGCCAGCTATCATGGGTCATGTTAGTCTTAGAAACATGATTAATTACTGCTCATCATGGAGGTGAGCAGGTAATTTAAAGACTCAAAACTAATATTCTTTGAAAAGCCTGTTTGATCTCTCTGTTTTTCAAGTTCACGTGGCGTTTGTGGGGAGTTATGCAGGTCAGGAAGCAACAGCTAGAACTGGACATGGAACAACAGACTGGTTCCAAATAGGAAAAGGAGTATGGCAAGGCTGTATATTGTCACTCTGCTTATTTAACTTATATGTGGAGTACATCGTGAGAAACGCTGGGCTGGAAGAAGCACAAGCTGGAATCAAGATTGCAGGAGAAATATCAATAACCTCAGATATGCAGATGACACCACCCTTATGGCAGAAAGTGAAGAGGAACTAAAAAGCCTCTTGATGAAAGTGAAAGAGGAGAGTGAAAAAGTTGGCTTAAAGCTCAACATTCAGAAAACGAAGATCATGGCATCTGGTCTCATCACTCATGGGAAACATATGGGGAAACAGTGGAAACAGTGTCAGACTTTATTTTTTTGTGCTCCAAAATCACTGCAGATGGTGATTACAGCCATGAAATTAAAAGACCCTTACTCCTTGGAAGGAAAGTTATGACCAACCTCAATAACATATTAAAAAGCAGAGACATTACTTTGCCAACAAAGGTCTGTCTAGTCAAGGCTATGGTTTTTCCTGTGGTCATATATGGATGTAAGAGTTGGACTGTGAAGAAACCTGAGTGCTGAAGAATTGATGCTTTTGAACTGTGGTGTTGGCGAAGACTCTTGAGAGTCCCTTGGACTGCAAGGAGATCCAACCAGTCCAGTCTGAAGGAGATCAGTCCTGAGTATTCAATGGAAGGACTGATACTGAAGCTGAAACTCCAATACTTTGGCTACCTGATGTGAAGAATTAACTCATTGGAAAAGACCCTGATGCTGGGAGGGGTTGGGGGCAGGAGGAAAAGGGGACGACAGAGAATGGGATGGCTGGATGGCATCACCGACTCAATGGACATGAGTTTGGGTGAACTCCGGGAGTTGGTGATGGACAGGGAGGCCTGGTGAGCTGTGATTCATGGGGTCATGGAGTTGGACACGACTGAGTGACTGAGCTGACTGAACAGACTGGCCCTCTTCTCCAGGCAGCACAGCTGCTCATCCTTCGCCTGCAGTGTCACGTCCTCCCCGGATGGTCTGTGGTTAGTTCACTTCCTTCCTTTCCGTCCCCTTTCCAGTGCCTCACTGATTATCTTCAGTCTTCCTCATCGTCTCTTCAACTGGTGTTTCCCAAACCTTCCACTTACCGTACTTGCGTGCTGTGGACAGTATCTGTCTCTGTCGGTCCCCTTCTAGCTCTGCAAGAACAGCTGCGTCATTGTTCCTGAGAGAGAGTAGAGTGATTAGCTTCTCTGATAGGGATGGGGGCGTTGCTGAGGGGGAGAACCAGATAGTCTGTGTTGACTAAGTGTATCCGGTTACACAGCCGTGGTGCCAAAAGTCAGGACTTTAGGAACTGCTTGAATGACAGTGGGATGTTGGGGGCACCCACAGGATGCTAAGTGGTAGATGTGCGAGTGGAGCAAACTGACTTTTAGGAAAGTCAGGGCTTAGAGGGTTGGATGAACCTCCAGCCAAGTCAGCACGTAATGGACTCTGTAGGCAGTGTGGGACTCTCAGGAATTTTGATGTCTGGCTGTTGCCTCCTTGCCTTACTTCTCAGGTTCAGTTTCCTCCCAGGTTCACAGATCATGTGTTTCGCTTTACCCTCCCTTCCCCCAGTGCACTCATGAACCCATGGCAGCCAGCCTGGGTCTGGAGACTACTGCAGGTCAGACAGAGAAGGTGGTGGACTCTGGCAGATCCTCCTCTTGGGAGCAGCTGCTCAGTGAGGCTGAGCTCTCTAATTTCCCTTCTGAAAAGACCTCGAGATGCTTCAGATCTGGGCAGGAAGCTGATTTCCCTGGGCTGGGTGGGTGCCTCTGAGGAGAGGAGAGAGTGGAAGGTATTATCCATCTCATGACTTCTGCTAAGTCACCTCAGGAAGGTCTGGATTCTTTTCTTTGTTCAAATATCAGTTTCTGTGATAGGTTGTGAAAAATGTTTTTTATTAATAAAAATAATAGGTAATAAACTAATAACTTTTTTTGACTAATAATAATTTTACCCTTAAGAAAATCATTATCACAATTAACAAATATTTACTGAATCTCAGTTGTCATTTATTGAGTGACTGTACGTTCAGAACTGTGTTTAGTGTCTTATATGCAGGAAACTCTTAAAACCAAAGAATGCTTGTCTGAAGGGTTACTAGACTCAGTACTCAGGCAGGACACTGAGGCTCAGGCAAATGATGTCTTCAGGGTCATGTGGTCAGTACATGGCAAGCATTGACTTCTCTGAGTCTGAAATTCTGTGAGCGTGCTTCCAATTGCTCCTTTCCATGGCACGCAGCAGAAGACACAGGACATGTTTAAAAGAATAAGACACTGGCCCTATTTTCAATGCTCTCATCCCATGATGAATTCTAAATTCTTCATAATTTATTTAAACCTATTGACTCTCTTTAAATCTGTGGAAAGAGGAACAGAAAAATTCTTTGTAAAATCTTAATCATTAATAAAAAGAGTTATTAAGTCACTTCTTAAGACCTTTTTGATGGTTAAAGAACCATTCTCTGATCCATCCTTCAGTAGATTGTCAATTATTGTTGTTTTCTGTGTGCCTGTGTTCCTACTGGTGTCCCTTATATGATGTGAAGTTCAGGTGGCGTCTGTACAGAAAGTCAGCGCATGTCCCAGTGGAACAATGAGTCAGTCATTCATTTAGATCCATCCTGGTATTGTACTGGCTTTGTCTCCCCAATTCCCACTCCAACCTGCAACTCTGTATCTGCTGCTGCTGCTAAATCACTTCAGTCGTGTCCGACTCTGTGCGACCCCATAGACAGCAGCCCACCAGGCTCCCCCATCCCTGGGATTCTCCAGGCAAGAACACTGGAGTGGGTTGCCATTTCCTTCTCCAATGCATGAAAGTGAAAAGTGAAAGTGAAGTCGCTCAGTCGTGTCCAACTCTTCATGACCCCATGGACTGCAGCCCACCAGGCTCCTCTGTCCATGGGATTTTCCAGGCAAGAGTACTGGAGTGGGTTGCCATTGCCTTCTCCAGAACTCTGCATCTAGGAGGTAGTAACTGTGGTCTCTTAAACATTATCTCTGAGAGTCACGGGTGTGTCTTGGCTTCGGCCTCTAACATCCATCTTCATTCCTTAAAGCCCTGCCTGGGCCTTCTTCCTCATGACAACAGCCCATTAGAGCCATTACACAGGGGCTCTGCTATCTTTTCACCAAGTCTAGATGTGACCTAAAGGCTCATGCTGAATCCTCTCTCTTGACTTTGAATCTTGAGTGAGTAGAAAGGAATTTAAATGTGCTTGTGCTCCCTCATTAGACAAGCCTGTTTCCATCATATGACCTCTCCTGCTTTCTTGCTTCTTGCTCCTGGAGCTGCTTCTGGGTGGTTTTTGCATGTTTCCAACCTGAGGACCCAGTGTTCTCTCCCAGAACTCTCCTTGCTTGAGTTGGCTCCATGTGGGTTCCCTTGCTAGCAGCCAAAAAGCTCGACTGAGTCTCTTGTTAGTTCTCACCTCTTGCTCATTCATCTCCTTGATGAATATTTGTTGAGGCTCTCATGTGTTCCAGGTACCGTGTCCTCTGGGGAAGGGCGGTTCTGGCCAGGCAAAGCTGGCCATGAGCCCTGTCAGCAGCCAGACACCCTGGGGTGGCGTGCTTGCTGAGAGCTGGGTGGGGGTGTATACACTGGGGCACTTCAGCCTGGGGCTGGTGGATGGATAATGAATGAGCTTGTCATTGCACTGGCTGGTTGGAGGCAACGCAGTGCCAGCAGGCGCCTTTGTCTCTCTCCCTTCCATCCGTCTTTATCGGATTTGCCAGACTCGCCCGTGCGCCTTTTCTTTCTGTCTTTGCACTGAAGGCAGCCTGCAGGAGGGATCCTCCCAGGATGTCCTGGCAATGGGAATGTCCTCTGGGTGCCTGAGCCTTTTCCAGTGGTTTTGGTCCACGTGGCCCACCCTCTGCCTTTATCCATTGCATCTCCAGTGAACAAGGGAGGCGGGTGTTGTGAGTATGGTGTGCAGACACTCCCAGGACGTCTGCACGTCAGTATTGGGCTCCACTGGCTTCTCCCTTGTCTTTATCTTCCTTCACATGTGCGGCAAAGGAGAAGATACCTCAGCTGCCCTGTCACCCGAGGCTCACAAGAAACAGTGCTTTACAGCTGTGTTTTCCTCCTCGTCCTGAGAAACCTCGCGTTAGCCTCTAGACCCAGCCACTGAGCCGCCTGCCTGTAGCATCTCACCTTCCGCCTGGTTCCCTTTTGCTCCAGGGGTTCATCAGCTTAAGGCGGAATCCTGAGTCCATCTTACCCTTACCTGTTCTGCATCTCCTCCATGTAATCAATGATCAGTTTCCACCAACCACATCCACTTAATACCCCTCATCACTATTTTTGCATTGCTTCTCATATTATTTCAGACCATGTCATTTTGGGTCAGATTTTTATAGAATTAGAAACTAAAAAAAAAAAAATCATATGATTGCTATGGAGTTCATATACATTATTATTTTCTGCTTGTATTATTCCAGCAACCCCCAAACAGGAAGCCACACCTATAGTTTGGCCCGATTTCTCTCCCCTCATCCACATTTAGAGGATCTAAACCAAAGCATCATTATTTTATTCCATTGTTTAAAACTTTTGGTGGATCCACACTATTCTCAAGATTGGACAGACTACTTGGCATCTTGTGGACAAAGTTCGACCTTTAGCCAGAGCCCCCATCACTGAAGACATCTTGCCCTCTTCTCCGGACAGTGAACATGTTAGGTTGTAGCCCGGTGCTGCCTTCTTCCCACCTATATTCCTTGCCTCACTTGGCTAAACTGTGCTGTCCATTCACTTTAGCCTCTGTGTGGTGGCTGCTGGAGACCCGTCCTGCTTGCTGCCTTGGCCAGGCTTGTGCCTTTCCTGTGTGCTCCCATGTGACATCGTTCACAGCAGCATGTTGAAATCACCTCCTTGCAGATGGTTTTGCACTGGATAGGGAAGCTGTTTTAGGGCCGGGCCTGCGTCTCATTCCCCATCACTGTGTTCTCCATGCCAGTGCTGCTGTATTAGGTGCTGGGTTATTGGAAGGCCACTGGCAACATTATTTATTGTGTGCTCAGTTGCTAGTTGTGTCCAACTCTTTTGTGACCCCATGGACTGTAGCCTACCAGGTTCTTCTGTCCATGGGGTTTCCCAGGCAAGAATACTGGAGTGGGTTGCCATTTCCTCTTCCAGGGGATCTTCCTGACCCAGGGATCAAACTGCAGTCTCTTGTGTCTCCTGCATTCCTGGCAGATTGCCTGTTGAGCCATCGGGGAAGCCCCAACATTATTATCCCCTGGATTCCCTGCTGGGCACCTTACGTGTAGACTTCCGAAAGCACTATCAGCATGACTTTGTAGTTTCCTGTTGCATGTCTACGTGCCCCACTAGGTTGCATGTTCCACACTGGCTGGGCCAATACTGTGTCCATCCCTGTGGACCACATGGGACTTGATACAGTTCTGCACACAGTAAGCACCTGTTGTGTGCTGGTTCTCGCTGGATATTGGAGGTACTGTGATGGCCAAAC
The DNA here is from genome assembly GCA_006410675.1 of Oreotragus oreotragus. NCBI lineage: Eukaryota > Metazoa > Chordata > Mammalia > Artiodactyla > Bovidae > Oreotragus > Oreotragus oreotragus. Next base: position 288,784 of record SJYX01017062.1, read on the forward strand.
CTATGCGCTCTCAGTCCTTACAGAGTTCATGGCCTTGCATCAGTGCGTGGATGTGTGCAGCCTGAGGAAATAGCATCCTTGTCTGTAAAATGCATCATCCCTAGTTGACCCTGACAGTCTTAAGTCCCCTGTGAGGCTGGCATTCTAGAATTCTGACCTCAGTCGAGCATGCATCTGCTCATCTGAGATGGTTATGGAGTCAGAGCTGCCAGAGGCTCTTGTTCCTTCCCTGGGGCTCCTCTGGGTTGAGTCTCTCAGTTCTCACGCAGCTGAGGCTGGTTGGTGGCGTAGGTGGGAGGTTGGGCCCTGTTGTTTGTATGCAGTTCCTCTTACAAGACCCAAACCCTGTGGCTCTGTGGTCGACCTGGAAATCCCTGTGAATCTTGGAAATTCCATGGAATGCCTGCCCTCAGCCTCACTCTGCACAAAGAACCAGGGGTGAGATGGCATCGGACCTTTGTTCAGGCCAAGGGGCTCGCAGCAGGTTTAGTGAGTTTTAGAAAAAGCTGAGACTCTTGCTTCTTTTCACATTCCTTACGTGGATGCTGAGCTGGGAAGACAGACAGCAGTACAGTCTTCCTGGACCCGCCAAGTGGAGATGAGGACGTGGAGAAGGATGTTAGGGGACTCTTGGCTTGAGAGGGACTTTATGTTTTTCCAGGATCTCGGCTTTATGTCTTTGCAAGAACTCTGGAGATGGCGGTGGGGGTGGCGGGGGTGTCTCTCCCTCCTGTTGAGATACTCACCGTCTGTCCCCTTCTGTTTGTTGTGACACCAGTGGCCCTGGATCATGAGGAGTCACCCCCCACTTCTCCTGCTCTAGAGGCCAGCAGTGTGTCCTGAGCGGGGCTGCCTGTGTCGCTCGCTCTGCACAGCCCCTCCTGCCTGAGTGTCAGCTTCTCAAAGGTACCTCCTCGGAAATAACTCTTGTCCCAGCAGCGTGGCTGGGAAGCCAGATCCTGCAGATCCATTTAGGGAAAGAAAAGCCTTTTAACTTAATTTCTGCCTCCGAATTATTTATGTCCCTGATCAAAAAATTGCTCTTTTACCCTTCTGCATCTTCTAGTCAGATGTTACAGCTGCAATGCCCAGCTGCGAGGCTTGCGAGCTGAGGCTGCTTAATGCCCTGAGAGTGATGTAAGGCCAAGCACCACGTGGTTCAGCGGTGGGGAAAGCTCATTTCCAGAGTCAAGCATCCCCAGTTCATCTGGACCTGGGGGGCCGTGAGCTATGGCAGTGCCACGGCTCTAGGATGGAGGGCTCTTTTGCTTCCTGAAAGCTGGCGCCTGGAAGTCCCATTTGCCAAAGTGCCCTCCTGTGGCCTCTTTCCTGGCAGGCTCTGGATGCGTGTGATGGGATGTCTAGGGAGATCGTCTCCTTTCTGATTTGGGTTCATGTGGGGCTTTCCATGTGGCACCAGTGGTAAAGAACCTGCCTGCCAATGCAGGAGACATAAGAGATCCCTGGGTTGGGAAGATCTCTTGGAGGAGGGCATGGCAACCCACTCCAGTATTTTTGCCCAGAGAATCCCATGGACAGAGGAGCCTGGCAAGCTAGAGTCCATAGAATTCCAGAAAGTCGGACACGACTGAAGTGACTTAGCACACACACACAGGGCCTTTGTGCTCAGGTGAGTGAGTGAGCTCTGACAGTAGTGGGCCAGATCTGATGCCGCTCTCCCACGCCTTACTACCCAAGGTCTCCCCAACCTGACCTGGCTGCTGGAGGCTGAAGAACAGCTGTGCCCCACAGATTACAACCTTCTCATCCATGTGGTGGAGGAAAGGAGAGCTCGTCTTCATGAGTTTCAAGAAGTGTCCTGCTAAGTTGAGTGCTGCAACAGAGCACCCTAGACTGGGTGGCTTATAAACAACAGGACTTTGTATTTCTCAGTTCTGGAGGCAGGAAGTCCAAGATCAGGGTCCAGCAGATTCAGCATTTGTGAGGACCTGCTTCCTGGTTCATAGCCATCTTCTCACTGTGTCCTCATAAGGAGTAAAGGGTCAGGGAGCTCTTGGGGTCTCTTTCATGAGAGCACTAATCCCTCTCATGACCTGGTCACCTCCCAGAGGTCCCACCTCCAAACACCATCCCATTGGGAAATGTGAGTTTCAGGGAGACACAAACATCAGCCCATAACAACACATCAGGGCAGCGGCCCATGGCCTGTAGCTAACACCCATCAACATGTAAAGTCTAGAGTCAGGCAGTTCTGGGTTTCCAGGTGCTCCAGAGTAATAGATTGGGTTGTAGTACACCAGTGCTGTCTCTGAGAACAAGTAAAAATGTCAAAGTAAAAAACATCCATTTGAAGACATTGGAAATACAGCAAGGTGTCCAGGACTGAAGTTCCTAAATATCCCCGAACAGGAAACCTCCGGGATTTGACTCAGTATGCAACAACTCTTTTTCCCTTGAGGTATTCCCCAATTCTGGGTTTAAAACAAGAGGCTGAGGATTCAGATGCAGATCTTGGGCAGAGGACCAGTGCTAAGATGCACAGAAACTAGAAGAGGTTTTGGCAAGTCTTCTGGGGCTGGAGAGACAACAAATTAGACATTTGAAGGGCTTAGCCAGGTTTTGCTCAAGACATTTTGCCAAAGTCTCAGATTTCAGGAGACCATGAAACCTTAGCATAGAGCCGTTGAAAACAGAACACAGCTTTTGATCATCTTATAATATAAAGGAGATGAGAATTAGAGCCGAGGTTGGACCAGCGTGNGGGGGGCCGTGAGCTATGGCAGTGCCACGGCTCTAGGATGAAGGGCTCTTTTGCTTCCTGAAAGCTGGCGCCTGGAAGTCCCATTTGCCAAAGTGCCCTCCTGTGGCCTCTTTCCTGGCAGGCTCTGAATGCGTGTGATGGGATGTCTAGGGAGATCGTCTCCTTTCTGATTTGGGTTCATGTGGGGCTTTCCATGTGGCACCAGTGGTAAAGAACCTGCCTGCCAATGCAGGAGACATAAGAGATCCCTGGGTTGGGAAGATCTCTTGGAGGAGGGCATGGCAACCCACTCCAGTATTTTTGCCCAGAGAATCCCATGGACAGAGGAGCCTGGCAAGCTAGAGTCCATAGAATTCCAGAAAGTCGGACGCGACTGAAGTGACTTAGCACACACACACAGGGCCTTTGTGCTCAGGTGAGTGAGTGAGCTCTGACAGTAGTGGGCCAGATCTGATGCCGCTCTCCCACGCCTTACTACCCAAGGTCTCCCCAACCTGACCTGGCTGCTGGAGGCTGAAGAACAGCTGTGCCCCACAGATTACAACCTTCTCATCCATGTGGTGGAGGAAAGGAGAGCTCGTCTTCTTGAGTTTCAAGAATTGTCCTACTAAGTTGAGTGCTGCAACAGAGCACCCTAGACTGGGTGGCTTATAAACAACAGGACTTTGTATTTCTCAGTTCTGGAGGCAGGAAGTCCAAGATCAGGGTCCAGCAGATTCAGCATTTGTGAGGACCTGCTTCCTGGTTCATAGCCATCTTCTCACTGTGTCCTCATAAGGAGTAAAGGGTCAGGGAGCTCTTGGGGTCTCTTTCATGAGAGCACTAATCCCTCTCATGACCTGGTCACCTCCCAGAGGTCCCACCTCCAAACACCATCCCATTGGGAAATGTGAGTTTCAGGGAGACACAAACATCAGCCCATAACAACACATCAGGGCAGCGGCCCATGGCCTGTAGCTAACACCCATCAACATGTAAAGTCTAGAGTCAGGCAGTTCTGGGTTTCCAGGTGCTCCAGAGTAATAGATTGGGTTGTAGTACACCAGTGCTGTCTCTGAGAACAAGTAAAAATGTCAAAGTAAAAAACATCCATTTGAAGACATTGGAAATACAGCAAGGTGTCCAGGACTGAAGTTCCTAAATATCCCCGAACAGGAAACCTCCGGGATTTGACTCAGTATGCAACAACTCTTTTTCCCTTGAGGTATTCCCCAATTCTGGGTTTAAAACAAGAGGCTGAGGATTCAGATGCAGATCTTGGGCAGAGGACCACTGCTAAGATGCACAGAAACTAGAAGAGGTTTTGGCAAGTCTTCTGGGGCTGGAGAGACAACAAATTAGACATTTGAAGGGCTTAGCCAGGTTTTGCTCAAGACATTTTGCCAAAGTCTCAGATTTCAGGAGACCATGAAACCTTAGCATAGAGCCGTTGAAAACAGAACACAGCTTTTGATCATCTTATAATATAAAGGAGATGAGAATTAGAGCCGAGGTTGGACCAGCGTGACTAGGACCTGGGTGAAATCCCAGGCTCTCCATGAGGGCCTCTACAAAGCAACCAGAGGTGGGTAGGGCCTGAAAAAATCTGGAACCTCCCCTTAAAGGGATGTGTTAGGGCCCAGGTCTGCCTTCTGCCCGAATAGAGGAAAGGATGAACCCTCTCAGGAAGAGCAAGATATCATTTAGAGCTGCTGTAATTTATTACTGTGGGTGTCACACAGTCAGTAAAGCATTGTCAAGCATGCCAAGAAACAGGGCTGAAAGCCAAGAGGGAAAAAATCCAACAACAGATAACAGGAGCTTCCAATATCCAAGTTACCTCTAGGTCTTTATCAGACAAGGACTCTAAAATAATTATCACTAAAATATTCAGAAAAATAGAGGAAAAGAGGGACAAAAATAAAATTTTGACAGAGAACTTAAAATTTAATTTTAAGCAGTCAAATGTTAAAGTGACTACTACTCAAATCTACACACGTGAAAGCATTTCACAGAAACACACAATCTGAATAATTTCTTTATTTATAGTTAAGAGTCTTGTAGCAGTATCATTGTCTATCTGGTTTTGATTATGTATTAGGTAATATAAGATATTATTATTGGGAGGAGGGTTCATGTTAGGAGTTCATGTACACCCGTGGTGGATTCATGTCAATGTATGCCAAATCCAATACAGTACTGTAAAGTAAAATAAAGTTATAAATAAATAAATAAAATGAGAATCTATAATATAAATAATAAATTACAAAATCAAATGTGAATTCTACAACTAAGAAGTACAGTTGCTAAAGCTAAGAATTCAGTAGGTANGATTCATGTCAATGTATGCCAAATCCAATACAGTACTGTAAAGTAAAATAAAGTTATAAATAAATAAATAAAATGAGAATCTATAATATAAATAATACTTTACAAAATCAAATGTGAATTCTACAACTAAGAAGTACAGTTGCTAAAGCTAAGAATTCAGTAGGTAAGTTTAACATTAGATTTAAGCAGGAGAAAAGGATATAGGTCATTAGAAAATATCCAGACTGAACCGCAGAGGGAAAAAGTGTGAAAATACAAAAAAGAGATTGGGGTATCTGTATGTTGGACATACATATCTAAATATGAATCTGAAATAATGTAGTTCCAGACATGGAGGAGAATTACCGTGTGTTAGAAAAATATTTGAACATTTGATGATTTTTCCAAACTGGTAAAAGGCAGCAAACCACAAATTCAAGAATCTCTGTGAACCCAAGCTGGATAAATATAAAGAAATCTAGGCTTAACACAGTAAGTTTGTAGAAAATCAAAGACAAGATGAAAATCGTAAGTGCGAAAGGAAAAATGTACCTTACTTTTAAAGAAGACGAACATCTGACTTTTCAATAGAAAGCAGGGGAGACAGGCAACAATAGAACATCATTAATATTGTGAAATAACAAATCAACCCCCAGATAACCCTCTCAACCTAGAATTATGTATCTAGCAAAATTATTCTTCAAAAATTAAATGAAAACATTAACAAACTGAGAGAATTTGTAGCCAGCAAAGGTTCACTTAAAAAATTACTAAAAGGAGTTCTTTACCCAGATGAGCAATAATCTCAGATATAAGAAAACAAATAAAAGAATAAAGAGCAATAATATAAAAAACATTAATGTGTGGATAAACATAAATAAATATTGCCTGTTCAAGACATTAATGGTAATGTTCTGCCTTGTGGGGTTTAGAAGAAATGTAGAATTAAAATACATGTCAATTAAAATTTGGGAGGAGATTTAAGTAGATTTGAGATGTTCTAGGCTTCCAGCATAGAAGGAAAGTGCTAGAGCTAGTACTTTCCATCACAATGTCATTAAAGATGTGTTTTGTAATCTCTAGGATAACTTCCCAAAGAAGGATAACTAATAAGGTAATAGAGTGGGAAGGGGAAATAAAAATAATAATAAAATTAACCAAATAATCAAATATTAACTAAAAAGAAAAAGATAAGAAAGGGGAGAAAAGAACATAAACAGATGTGACAAAGAGAAGTACATAGTAATCTATGAGACCCTACTGTATAGCACAGAAAGAAAGAACATTAAAAAAGGAAAGAAGAGATGGAGAAATTGGAAAATATATACTAAATGAAAGGGATTCCTTCTCAAACCTTTATCAAGCATAGGAGAAAAGCTTGTGTATACATATATACATAAATAGTATGTACTATATATATATTAGAAAACTTAAGAATTTTTGCCTAATTAAAAAGTTTATGACATTTTTATTCCACTTGTTTGACTTAGTATGAACAGCATGCTAATTTCTAATTTTAAAAAATATAAATATGCAACAAGCAACAAAGGCTTACTGTATAGCACAGGGAACGATAGTCAATATCTTGTAATAATCTATGATGGAATATAATCTCAAAAATAATATATATGTGTATAACTGAATCAACTTGCTGTGTACCTGAAAAATTGTAAGTCAACCATGCTTCAATAAAATGTCAACTATGCTTCAATAAAAAGAAAAAAAGATTGTATAAAGGTGAAACATATGAAGAGTATTAAAATATTTATTGGCTTCTAAGTTACACTCAGTCGATAGTTGTCGGTTAGATATACATTATTCTTGTTCAAATACTGATGGTAGTGAATAACCCCAAATCTTTGATACGGGTTTATGAAAAAGCATGTTTGAATTTGTGTCTGGTGACTGTGTTGGTGGTCAGAGATGAGCACCACTAAAATAAGAGTCTTAAAGGTGATATTCCGCAAAGTTTATAATGGAAGGAAGTCTTTTTTGATCTTCACATTACTGTATGGTCTACCTCTGCAGCTGTTGCTGTGCTGTGCTAAGCTGTGTCTGACCCTGTGCAACCCTGTGGACTGTAGCCGGCCAGGCTCCCCTGTCCACGGGATTCTCCAGGCAAGAATGCTGGAGTGGGCTGCCATGCCCTTCCTCAGGGAACCTTCCCAACCCAGGGAGCGAACCCATGTTTCTCATGTCTTCTGCGATGGCAGGCAGGTTCTTTACCACCAGTGCCACCTGGGAGGCCCACATTCAGCTGTTAAAGCAGGTCATTTATTTCTTTAGTATCATTTCTGGTCCATCTGCTATTTCTACTTGATTACAAGCTCTGAAAGTTAAGAATATGTTCAAAATGACTTCCAGGAGTCCTCAACTTCTAGTCTAGTCCATGGGTTTTGATGAGGATGGTCCATAGAGAGTCAGGATGAATGAGGTACCGACTGGATATGGAAGACAGCCTGGATGGGTGAATGTTTCTGGGCTTCTGCACATATGAGTAAGACTCAACTAAAGCCACTCTACCGTTATTGCCATACAAACATTTCATAATAGTAAAACTACACACCCACATTTGGTGTCTTGTTGGATGAACTGAGTTTAAAAATTACTTTCTTAAAAGGCAGTACAATATATGATGATTATCACTACAGAGTAATTTATCCAATGAAATTCATCTAGTAACTTATCCAGAACATTTGTCAGGTAGCATATCCCTCTTTGAGCTTCCCAGGTGGCACAGCGGTAGAGAGTCTGCCTGCCAATGCAGAAGACGCAGGAGACTCAGGTTCGATCCCTGGGTCAGGAAGATCACCTGGAGAAGGAAATGGCAACCCACTCCAGTATTCTTACCTGGGAAATCCCATGGACAGAGGAGCCTGGTGGGCTACGGTCCATGGGGCCATAGAGGGTCGGACAAAACTGAGTGACTAAACATGTATGCATGTATCCCCATTTATGAGAGTTTCTTCTTATTCCTGCTCTTCATCCCTGATCCAGTCACACCCTTATTTATTCAGAATAACCACTGGGGTCATGGAAATGCTCAGTGAACATTGAGGATTATGACCTGAAAGTCTGGGAGATTAGGATTCACAGTTTCGTGTTCATGAAAGTGAAATATGGTGATGTGGGGTGGGAGGTGGGAGGGGGGTTCATGTTTGGGAGTTCGTGTAAAAAAAAAATACAATTCTCAATAAAATCCATTTATATCAAGAAAAAAAAATTAAAAAAAAATAAAAATAAATAAAAATAAAAAAAAATAAAAAGACATCAGCAGGAGCAATGAAAGGAAAAACGCCTCATGCAGTAGTGAATGGTAGTAGTCAGTAATTAACGGCTTGAATTTTCTCTGAGAAGTTGAAAGCGAAGTTATATGTTAAAAGTGAGGGTAGGCAGGAAGATGGGGCATTGGAAGGGACTGGGGAACTTTCAACACAGTCTTTGCACAGCGGGGAAAGCAGGTTTCCCAAAAAATTCAACAACAGAGGAGAAGACCATTGAACCTGATGTGGGATGATCAGGAAATGTGAGAAAATAAGCCACACCAAGGAGGGCTCCAGGAAATCTCAAGGGGAGAACTGGGTTCCAACAAAGCAAAGAAGGCTGGTGGTGATAACAGTGGTATATGGGGACCACGTGTCCCATAATGAGACTATCGGGACAGAAAAATAGGCGGGAGCAAGTTCAAGGTTTTGACCGCTGGTTGGAACACTTGGTTGCAGAGTCAGTCATCAGAGGCAAGCGAGCCTGGGCTCCGAGGGGGCAGGGTGCTCCCTGCAGTCTGTCTGGCCTGAGCAGGGTGCACTGGGACAAGCAGGGTCAAGCAGCCAAACACGAGGCAGAAAAGCCTGGTGGCACCCAGAAAAGATCATGGCAAACATCACAGAAAATATCGTAGACATGGCATTGATATGCTTTTGTCACAGTAGGTGAAAATGAAGCAGGAGAAAATGCCCAGGAAGGCTCGCTGTGGTTTCAAGCCCATGTGACCACAAGACATGAGGGGTGCTTCATGGAAATTCAAATGAGAAGATGGTTTGCAAGGAATACAATCAGGCCCTAACCTGCATCGTTACCTTTACTTGCATCTTACCTTCATCCAAGGGTGGGCTTCCCTGGTGGCTCAGATGGTAAAGAATCTGCCTGTGATTCAGGAGACCCAGGTTCAATCCCTGGGTCAGGAAAATCCCCTGGAGGAGGAAAAGGCAACCCACTTCAGTATTCTTGCCTGGGAAATCCCATGGACAGAGGAGCCTGACAGGCTACAGTCTATGCAGTCGCAAAGAGGCGGACATGAATGAGCAACTAGTACTTACCTTCATCCAAAGGGTTGCAATACCCACTAAGAAATATTCTGAAATCAGAGCAATGAATAGATGTTCCCTTGGTCCCCAGGATATGTAAAGATAGTCGATGGTCCCGAGACCCCCTGAAAAGACAATGGCCACTGATCTCCAGGCTCCTCTCTGCTGTCAGCAGCTCTCCTTGTTTGGACAGGGTTTCCACAGACCCCTCTGTGAAGTCACACAAGCTGATATATTTCCACCAGCCTTCCAAATAACTGTATGCTTGTTTGGAGCCCAAGCAGCTTCAGAGGTAATAAAAACCTTAACTGGTTCCCACGCCGACGGGATCTCTAAGCCTCCTGTAAAGAAAAGGCTCCCAAAGTCACTGATTATGAGCCAGTGCTGGGAACGCAGTCAAGGCCTGAGACACCCAGGAGTAGAGATGGAGCAGCAGGGTCTAATGGAAAGAAAGCTGGCCTGGGACACCCATTGTCTTTCAAACTCTCTAATTAACTTGCTGTGTAATCTTGGGCAAATCTCTTAATCTCTCCCCACTTGTGGTCTCACTGTCCAAAGAAGAGACAATGGAATTTACCAGCTCCTTGTCTCCCTAGAGTTTTTCAAAGATTAACAAGATACAATTTATAAGGCACCTTAAGCTCTACCTCATGCCACAGAAATCAAAGTTTACCTGCTTAAATTCATGCATGCTCAGAATGCATTTCCTGTTGTCAGGGGGTTTATATAATAGTACCTGCATCCCTGACTTCATTTAAATGCTCTCACAATGCATGGGTAGTTTAACCACTGAATCCTCTCTCTCCCCCCAACTGTGATGTCTCTGCCCTGCTTAATTAGCTAAACCTTCATGAAAGCATCATTCTCCAGGCTCTTTCATTCTTTATTAGACATGCTAAAATCGATGGTTTCCCTTCAAGTTAAAAAAAAAATGAAATGTGTGTGGGGAGAGGGGAGTAAATAATGAAATAAAAGAGGTTTGAAATACAGTGCTCTTTTTTTTTTTTCCATTGCTCAATATTTTATATAGCTGAAACTTACGGGTAAGTAATTGGCCAACACTTGCTCCAGTTATTGTGGGTTAAACAAATCCCCAGCTTCCTGCTTGCCATGGCTCTGTTCTTTTTCATCACTTTTTATATTTAATGCACTATGCTACAGACAAAGATCTGTATAGCAGAAGGAAACTGCTTTTTTCCTCAAGTTTTCTCAATAAAATAATAAAATGTCACTCGATTGCAAAGATAAAATACCTGCAAAAGACAATCTGCAATTGAGATCTTCAAAAGCCAAATTGTTCAGAATAAAAAGCAAATCATGGAAGGAAGGGAAGGAGGAAGGAAAGAAAGGAAGGAGAGAGGGAAGGAGGGAGGGAAGGAAGGGTCAATGTTAATCTGATTAGAACATGCATTCAGGTCTACAATTTCTCCCAGGACAAATGCCAGCACAGGTTAGATGTTACAAACCTCAGCAGTTGGCACAAACTTCCTTTGCCTATGGGGCACCGACATGAGATCTCCACACAGTCACTGTCAATTAGAAGCAAGTGCGATCCGCTAGCCAGAACTTGGCTGAGCTGATGTGCCTGGAGAGTGGTCCAGCTGCCTGTGTTAGCTTTAACTGAAGCCATCATGGCTATCCTTCATCCACAGCCACTGAGGCATTGTCCACGCACATACGGTCCCTGCTGAACCAGAAAACTGGGTCCCCCAGATGGATTCTGACAAGAAGCTAAAAGACGGATCAGGCCAGTTTCAATGACCTCCCTTTTCATCAGAAAATTAGATGACCGTGGAAGATGAATGTTGTAGAGATGATGTTTAATGAGCCCATTTCTTTTGTGAAATGTCATTCATTTTCTGTGTGTGTGTCTGTGGTCCCACTCAACACCGTTCTCCCTGTGGTTCAGTAACATGAACACCTATCATTGGCTGAGAGAGGAGGTCATGGGGGGGGGGGGGGGGGTGGAGAGAGAAAATTGTATTCCAGAATGCTCAGCTTGATACATCTTCCAAACACTTTGAGATGATTTGCTCATAAGCTTCTCAATATAGCTGTGTAAATTAGGGTTAAATCTGAAGGAAAAGACATTTGTGGCTTCAGCTCTGCGATCAGAATTCAAATGAGATTGGAGCAGGAAGTATAGTGAAGATGATTTTGCCACAAACTCCTGGCAATTTCTTCTCCAGGGTTGAGGGAGGCTAGGGTTCGTTGATGCTGATGGAGTGTAAGGAGCTCCTGTCTGTTCTCGGACTCGGGGCACCCAGGAGGAAAGATGCATCTATATAATGTGTTCCCTCTGCAAAAAGAAAACGGCACAGAGTGAAGTTACAGAGGGGATTAGAAGATACAGATACATGCACTGCTGTGTTCTTACATTGTTCTTTTCTCCATAGTAACTTTTCCACTTTGACTTTTACCTAACTATAATATCTATAGATGTATCAGTTCAGTTCAGTTCAGTCGCTCAGTCGGGTCCAACTCTGGTGACTGCAGCCATGGAATTAGAAGATGCTTGCTCCTTGGAAGAAAAGTTATGACCAACCTAGATAGCATATTCAAAAGCAGAGACATTACTTTGCCAACCAAGGTCCGTCTAGTCCAGGCTATGGTTTTTCCTGTGGTCATGTATGGATGTGAGAGTTGGACTGTGAAGAAAACTGAGCACCGAAGAATTGATGCTTTTGAACTGTGGTGTTGGAGAAGACTCTTGAGAGTCCCTTGGACTCCAAGAAGATCCAACCAGTCCATTCTGAAGGAGATCAGCCCTGGGATTTTTTTGGAGGGAGTGATGCTGAAGCTGAAACTCCAGTACTTTGGCCACCTCATGCAAAGAGTTGACTCATTGGAAAAGATTCTGATGCTAGGAGGGATTGAGGGCAGGAGGGGAAGGGGATGACAGAGGATGAGTTGGCGGGATGGCATCACCAACTTGATGGATGTGAGTCTGAGTGAACTCCGGGAGTTGGTGATGGACAGGGAGGCCTGGCGTGCTGCGATTCAGCTAACTATAATATCTAACTATACCTGACTACAGTTGCCAACATCCACTGGATCATTGAATAAGCAAGAAAATTCCAGAAAAACATCTACTTCTTCTTTACTGACTATGCCAAAGCCTTTGTGTGGATCACAAGAAACTGCAGAAAAGTTAAAAAGAGATGAGAATACCAGACCAGAGAAATTTCTCAGAAATACCTCCTGAGAAATCCGCATGCAGGTCAAGAAGCAATAGTTAGAAACAGACATGGAGCAACAGATTGGTTCCAAATAGGAAAAGGCTGTATATTGTCACCCTGCTTATTTAACTTACATGCAGAGTACATCATGAGAAATGCTGGGCTGGATGAAGCACAAGCTGGAATCAAGATTGCCAGGAGAAATATCAATAACCTCAGATATGCAGATGACAACATCTTTATGGCAAAAGCAAAGAAGAACTAAAGATCCTCTTGATGAAAGTGAAAGAGGAGAGTGAAAAAGCTGACTTAAAACTCAGCATTCAGAAAACAAAAGTCATGGCATCCAGTCCCATCACGTCATGGCAAATAGATGGGGAAAGAACGGAAACAATGAGAAACTTTATTTTGCGGGGCTCCAAAATCACTGCAGATGGTGACTGCAGCCATGAAATTAAAAGATGCTTGCTCCTTGGAAGGAAAACTATGGCCAACCTAGACAGCATATTAAAAAGCAGAGCCATTACTTTGCCAACAAAGGTCCATCTTGTCAATGCTATGGTTTTTCCAATAGTCATGTATGGATGTGAAAGTTGGACTATAAAGAAAGCTGAGGGCCGAAGAATTGACGCTTTTGAACTGTGGTGTTGGAAAGGTTCTTGAGAGTCCCTTGGACTGCAAGGAGATCCAACCAGTCCACACTAAAATAAATCAGTCCTGAATATTCATTGGAAGGACTGATGCTGAAGCATACTTTGGCTACCTGATACAAAGAACTGACTCGTTAGTAAAGACCCTGATGCTGGAAAAGATTGAAGGAAAGAGAAGGGGACGACAGAGGATGAGATGGTTGGATGGCATCATTGACTCTCTGGACATGTGTTTGAACAAGCTCTGGGAGTTAGTGGTGGATGGGGAGGCCTAGCATGCTGCAGTCCATGAGGTTGCAAAGAATCGGACAAGACTGAATTATAATATTTGTACTAATATACTTTATAAAATAGATAAATTTGGTGGGTGGACTTGAAGTTTCATCCAAGTGAAGAGGTCAGCAAATCCTCTTCACCCAGTAAAACAGATATTAAACGGGACAAAAATATCAAAACAACCATCCTAAGGGCTCTAAAGAGTAACCAAAAGCAAACAACGAATAGAGGAGTGTTTACTCATGAAAAGCTATTGAACTCTGGTCCCAACAGTGGAAACCTGCAGTGGTCCTGTCTGGGCCTGCTCGCACCCCTCCTGCCTATTCAGTGACTGCAATGGTGCTTCCAATGGGTAGAGAATGCCTGAGTATTAAATGCATTACATGGGGATCCACCAGTGGAAGGAAGAAGCCTTATTGGCACCAAAAGTTTGAGCACAAACTGTAAACAATCATCAGTTGAAAAATAAACTATGTAGACGCAACAGTGACCCTTAAGAATCCAGATCTAAAAATAAACATAAGAATTAAAAGCAAAATGAGCAAAGAGCTCCCCAGCTACACATCATAGGGAAGACTGATACTGGAGACTGAGTCTAGGCAAGTGGTAAGTATAACTAAGGGCAAAAGCAACAATGATAACACTCAGGGAAGAAATTCACAGTTGCAATAATTCATTGCCTAAAATGTCCAGTTTTCAATTAAAAAAAAAATTATGAGGCTTGCAAAACAGGGAAGTGTGACCCGTATTCAGCGGGAGAAGAGAAAGTAGTTAGCAAAAACTGAGTATGATGGGATCCAGAGGCAGAATTTAGCAGACAAAAACTTCAGAGCAACTGAAAATACTCAAATTATGCAAACTTTACTTAAAGAACTAAATACAAATATGATGAAAATGGCCCCATGAGTAGGGAATCTCAATACAAATATAAGAATTACAAAAAATAAGCAATGGAAACTTTGAAGCCATAAAGGACAATAATTGAAATGAAAACTGTAGTGAGTGGGTTCAACAAGAAAGGGATGTGAGACGGTAAAAGAAAGAATCAGTGAAAGTGAACAAGGATCAATAGAAATGATCCAAACTGAACCATAGATTAAAAGATTTAAAAAAGAAGAAACATTAATTGAAGAAAGATACTTATGAGACATCAAGGAAACCAGCATATGTAACAGGAGTTCCACAAAGAGTAAAGAGTGATAAAGGGGACGAAAACCTTCCCAAATTTGGTGAAATACACTAATCTATAGATCCAAGTGGTTCACTGAAGTTTAAATAGAAAAACATAGAGACCCACACCTACGTGCATTGCAGTCAAACTATAAAGAGTATCAAGGTGTCTCCCCAATCAGAGGTCCAAGCTTTCCTCGTTAACTTTGGGCCATGTCCTGGAAGGAAGATGCCAGAAGTAAGAAAGTGCCAGAGAGCTGACAGCTTAAGCCACGTGCAGAGACAGGAAATGGCACAGGCGGGCCTCAGCCATCTGGCCTCTTGCCAACAAGCTCCCCAGGCCAGCCCGGCTGACCTGACCCCACATCATCCTCTGACGAGAGCGAGTGTAAGTGTGAGCATTTCCTCCACCCAGAGAACGTGTGGTCCAGCTCTGGCCCCAGAGGAGCTCCTTCACGGACCTAACCAGGCACTCACTGCCCTGCACGTGACCCTGGTTTCTTTCTCCAACTTGGACACATGGATAACAAGCCTGCACTGCTTGGGTGTCCCGCGGAGTGGGAACTCAGAGTAAGGAAAGCTTTAACCATCACACAGAATTCATATTCTTCTTTTCTTCTGTAGATAAATAAATACCTTCATTCTTGAATTAATTTATTAGCAATGATCACAGATTCAGCAAACGAGGTGAGTCGCCTCAATTTTCAAAGCGCCAAAAGCATACAGTTACATTTGCTCCCGTGAAGGAAACAAACAACAGTGAGAGACAGGGACAGGCATCAAGGGATCGTGCTGGTGGAGGCATAATTGCCAACTAAGATGAACGTTCCAAAAGAGAGGGAACCTCAGAGCGTGTGTAAACGAAGCAACCCCAGCCTGGGAAACGAGGGGCAGACTCGGCTGTCCCTGAGAAGGTAACGCTTGAGCTGAGCTCTGACAGGTGAGAGGAGGGAGCAGGCTGGGGTCGGGGGAAGGCAGGATGCAGAGAGAGAGGCTGTGACAGCGTCCGCCAGCCAGAGAGAGGGTGCGGATCATGGATCATCGGGAGCTGCTCTGGGCAACGAAGCAACCCCAGCCTGGGAAACGAGGGGCAGACTCGGCTGTCCCTGAGAAGGTAACGCTTGAGCTGAGCTCTGACAGGTGAGAGGAGGGAGCAGGCTGGGGTCGGGGGAAGGCAGGATGCAGAGAGAGAGGCTGTGACAGCGTCAGCCAGCCGGAGAGAGGGTGCGGATCATGGATCATCGGGAGCTGCTCTGGGCCCAGGATGCATCGCCTTGCGGGAGGCGGAGGGTGGGAGGGGAGGAGGACCAAGGACTCGCAGCCTCGCCAGCCCTTCAGCTCTTGGGAGGGGTTTGGTCTTCATTCCAGCTGCGACGGAAAACGAGGAGGCTCTGCTCACCACACGAGCTCCCCGTGTACTCACAGTGTTGTTGTTTAGTTGCTCGGTTGTCTGACTCTTTGTGACCCCAGGGGCTGTAGCCCGCCAGGCTCCTCTGTCCATGGGATTCTTCAGGCACGAATTCTGGAGTGGGTTGCCATTTCCTCCTCCAGGGGATCATCCCCACCCAAGGATCGAACCCGAGTCTCTTGCGCTTCTTGCACTGGCAGGCGGGCGCTTTACCCACTGAGCCACCGGGAAGCCCGTGTACTCCCATTAAACTAGAGCAACTCATCATCATCATCACTTACTCATTTCACTCGGAATCACAGAGACAGAAAAGACGCGAGAAAACAGTGCAAACAAGTCACGGCCCGCTGAGGAAGCAGAGTACCAAGTGCACGATTTCAGCAGATGCCCGGGCCCTGAAGCGATGGTCTTTGTGCTAAAACAACTGACTCGGCATCTCTCCTCTTACAATCTCAGATGACATGGTAGGGGCTGAACCTTCTTTCAATGACTAACCTCATTTTTAACACAATTACTCATTTATTTAATAAATATTTATTGAGCGGGTATGTGCTGGGCTTTGTGCTTAATAAATTATTAAATTTTCATCATGGTGTGCATGGACACTGGGCCTGATACAAGCCTGGATAATACTCTCATTTACTACTTGAACTGATATTACACAGTCATCATAAAATTACTTATCACAGCCCAGTTTTTCCAATTACTATAGTGCCATTGAATGATCTATCAAGAAGGAAGGTAGTTTATAAAACCCGAGCCTAAAAAATATGTTTAAATATTTTCTAAAAGCCTGGACCCACTCCCAGTTTCTAAAAGTAATATTTTGTCACTATAAAAATTATTTTAAAATATAAAAATAGTAGGAATAAAATATACATTTTTTATCCTTGCCATATGTAAAGGCAAGTGCTAATAAATATATTGGTGTATTTTTCTAGATTTTTGTCCCCTGTGTTAGGTTTTCTGGTTGATACCTCAAGATTTATCTCTTTAAATTTAATATTTTACAACAGCTTTTCCCAATGTTATTAAAAATTCATTGTAAACATCATTTCACCTTCCAAATATCAACCAAATAAAGTGGTCAAATTTCTCTAGACTTTTACTTTTTTGCCAACAGAAAGAGTACAGCAATAAGTGTTTTCTTCATAAGTGTTTGCCCAAATGTGACAGATAACAACATTAATTACATTTGCTACATGCCTTACACCATGCTTTCTATGCTTAATCTTATTTAATCTCTATAATAATCTTATTAGGTAAAAATTGTTATTAACCAGGGGCTTCCTGTGTGGTGCAGTGGTAAAGAATCTGCCTGCCAATGCAGGAGATGCAAGAGACACAGGTTCAGTCCCTGGGTCAGGAAGATCCCCTGGAGGTGGAAATGGCAACCCACTCCAGCATTCTTGCCTGGAGAATCCCATGGCCAGAGGAGCCTGGCGGGCCACTCTCCGTGGAGTTGCAGAGAGTTGGACACAACTGAGCACATACGCAGATTAGTCTTCTTATTCTCCAAATAAGGAAGCAAAAGCTGAGAACCACGGCCAAGCAGTGCATATAACATTTCCTGTGTGTCCTGCAGACTTCCACCCGTTCCCTGAGGCAGAAGCCATTGTTATCATCCCATCCTACAGGTGAGGAGACTGAGGGAGCATTCAGTAAGGAGCTTTACCAGGGTGCACTCCTCACGGGCAGGAGCTGTGATTTTATCCACAGGCTGGTTTCAGAGACCGACTCTGAACCAGCCCAGAGCTCAGGTGGCAGGTGAAGTGCCGAAATCAAGATTATCCCCTGCGGACATATTCCCAGAAACTGCCCTCCCTCTAGAAGCACACCCCCAAACTTCACAACATCCCCCAGACTATACTCTGGTTCGGAAAGCAGAACCATGACTGTTTCGACAAAAGCACTGTGTGTTTGCTAGCATCTTGCAGATACAAAAGAGGCACATTCTCAAAAGTTGAGTGAAAGGAGCCTTCTGCTCCCAGACTTCCTGATGGATACACCTCGTGTTCACGTTGCACACCTACTACCCGCTGCGTCTGTGCACCACTGCCATCTCTGGGCATGGCTCCTCTCCCTCGTCCTCAGTGGTTCCTGGTGGCTTTTACAGGTCCCACCACTGGACCTGGAAGCATCCTTGCCAGGGTGACTTTCTGCAAGGGAGGAAAATAAAAAAGGAATCAAGTAAAAGAGGAGGAAAGGAGGCAGAAGAAACCACAAGCAGTTCCCCTGACAGGAGGAAAATAAGTCAGGCTGGGACCTGGATTTGGAACAAAGTTTACAAAGTACATCTCAGCAGCAGGTTTACCTGCTCTGCAGACCTGCAGCCTGGGGATGGCAAAGTGTCTGTGCAGCTGGGTGAGCATCCTGTCTGACCACAAGTGAGCTCACCAGGTAGGATGAAATTTATCTCTAATCAAAACACAGGCATGCTAAGTTGTTCGGTCATGTCCAACTCTTTGTTACCCCATGGACTGTAGCCCTTCAGGCTCCTTTGTCCAAGGGATTCTCCAGGCAATAATACTGGAGTGGGTTGCCATGCCCTCCTCCAGGGGATCTTCCCAACCCAGGGATCGAACCCATGTCTCTTACATCTTCTGCATTGGCAGGCATGCTGTTTTCCACTAGCATCACCTGGGAAGCCCCCAATAAAAGTGCAGGGCTCTTCAAATTCCCACAAAAACCCCCAACTCTCTAGATAGAGTTCATTTGCCTTTGGAAAATAGTGACATGGTACTTACAAAAGCAAAGAAAGGGGAATCTTATAAATAAATTCAAGACAGGTTTTAAGGAGAATCAAATAGAGCTCACCAAAAAAAAAAGAACTTTTGTGATTTCAGTTAAATGAATCTAAATCACATGGATGAAATTTATCCTAAATCGAATATGCATTTTGTAAAAATCAAAACAAAAAAAGCCTTAGGTATAGCACATTTTATTTTTGTTTTGAATTTTCTTAAGTGTCTATCACAGCAACCTCTGGTTAGAGACACAACAAAATGAATATAATTAGTGACAAAATAAATCAATGACAAAACCCCACTGTACTCAGACCTCAGCTCCCCCCATTCTTGGCATTTAGTTTGTTAAAAGGTCAACTTCTCCTTTCAAGTTTGGACAGCCCTCATTCAAAAGTAACATTAGCTTCCTGGTGTGTTGTGAGGGTGGAGGTGATGTTTACAGAGTGCCTTGGTGATGTCACCTCCTGTACTGATGGCAAAGACAACTGCAAGCTTTCTTAAATTGTTTAAACCAGGTTTAGCACCTTGCCAAAAGTGCAATACATTGCTTAGAGAAAATGAAACAGAAATGAAAGACCCAGAAAGATTAACCAATTATCTAATCATAATTGAGATGGTTGGATGGCATCAGTGATTCAATGGATATGAGTCTGAACAAACTCCTGGAGATAGTGAAGGACAGGGAAATCTGGTGTGCTGTATGTAGTTCTTTGGGTCACAAAGATTCAGACACAACTGAGCAACTGAACAGTAACAGTCATAACTGGATGATGAGGTGGGCACACAGCCTACACTGCTCTGGGGACCACATAGAAGTCTGCTGAACTTGACCCAGACCCACATTTTAAGGGCTTAGCAATGTACTTCAAACAAAAAGGATCAGCACAGGTGGAAACTGAGACCAGTTCCACTACCGTCTTATAAGTAGTCTGTAACACTGAGCCCCCTTAAAACACAGCCCTTAGAGAGCCTGCCCAGATGTGGGGTGCAAGGAAATGAATATAAACATGCATCCAGAATGGATAGTTCTAAAAATGTGAGGTGTCATCTGTGAAAACTCTAGATGTGAATCTTACGTCATTGATCTCAAAGTGGCCTGGCCTCTAGGTTGCTGCCCTGGTCATTGTGAAGCAGGTAGTGAGTTCTAGCAAAGCAGACCCCTGGCGGGGAGGACTCAGGCTGGTCCTGCAGGTAGGGATGCAGGTAAGCAAGCAGTCCACAGTCCAGGGATCCTCAAAGTCTGGCCCTAAGACCCTGGAGGTGCATATTCAAGTGGGTGGAGGCTGGGGGTGGGGAGAAAGTGAGTGCGATATGAAGGTCCTACACCCAAAGGAAGAAGCTCACAGCCCCCGGAAGTGTTCTCACTACATCTGGCCTCAGCAAGACCTTCCATTTGCCTCAGGTCACTCTCCCAAAACAAACCCATCACCTCCCATTCTCTCTTCAGAGGGCTTCCAAACAAATCCAGAGAGCGTGACCTCAGGAAAGTGAGGTGCAATGAAAGAAGTTCCCTAGGGCACCTGTGGGAACTGAACGCATTCTTGCTACTGATTAGCATTCACCTGTAAAAATGGGACACTGCAGCATTCCATGGTACAAACAGCAGTTTCCTAGAAAACAATAGTGATCTCAAGGACCAAGAAGTTTATTCTAAAGGAAATCACAAAGGGTCACAAATCCCATCATTTACCAGAAGGTGGACACCGCTGTCCTCCTTGGAGTCAGCACAGCAATGGACCAACAGGTGGACAGGCTCAAAGCCCAGCGGGGGGTCGTTGGCATGGTTGTCTAACTTTGAGGCTTCCTGTATCAAATAACCATGGAGCCACAGGCTTGAGGAATTTTTTTTTTTTTTAATCAGAAATCATTTAGGGTGGTGGGAGTGAGAACTCTTGTATAGAATACCTTTCTCCTCCTNCCTTGAAAATGATCATTTAAAGAAGAAAACATATCAAATAAAAATGAAAACTGAAATTTTTATCCAACAGACCTGAGCTATAACATGTACTAAAGGAAAGTTCTTCAGACCTGAAAAAAATAACACCAGATGGATGGTACATGGACTGTCTCTTATACACATCTCCCCCAACTCTCTAGATAGAGTTCATTTGCCTTTGGAAAATAGTGACATGGTACTTATAAAAGCAAAGAAAGGGGAATCTTATAAATAAATTCAAGACAGGTTTTAAGGAGAATCAAATAGAGCTCACCAAAAAAAAAAGAACTTTTGTGATTTCAGTTAAATGAATCTAAATCACATGGATGAAATTTATCCTAAATCGAATATGCATTTTGTAAAAATCAAAACAAAAAAAGCCTTAGGTATAGCACATTTTATTTTTGTTTTGAATTTTCTTAAGTGTCTATCACAGCAACCTCTGGTTAGAGACACAACAAAATGAATATAATTAGTGACAAAATAAATCAATGACAAAACCCCACTGTACTCAGACCTCAGCTCCCCCCATTCTTGGCATTTAGTTTGTTAAAAGGTCAACTTCTCCTTTCAAGTTTGGACAGCCCTCATTCAAAAGTAACATTAGCTTCCTGGTGTGTTGTGAGGGTGGAGGTGATGTTTACAGAGTGCCTTGGTGATGTCACCTCCTGTACTGATGGCAAAGACAACTGCAAGCTTTCTTAAATTGTTTAAACCAGGTTTAGCACCTTGCCAAAAGTGCAATACATTGCTTAGAGAAAATGAAACAGAAATGAAAGACCCAGAAAGATTAACCAATTATCTAATCATAATTGAGATGGTTGGATGGCATCAGTGATTCAATGGATATGAGTCTGAACAAACTCCTGGAGATAGTGAAGGACAGGGAAATCTGGTGTGCTGTATGTAGTTCTTTGGGTCACAAAGATTCAGACACAACTGAGCAACTGAACAGTAACAGTCATAACTGGATGATGAGGTGGGCACACAGCCTACACTGCTCTGGGGACCACATAGAAGTCTGCTGAACTTGACCCAGACCCACATTTTAAGGGCTTAGCAATGTACTTCAAACAAAAAGGATCAGCACAGGTGGAAACTGAGACCAGTTCCACTACCGTCTTATAAGTAGTCTGTAACACTGAGCCCCCTTAAAACACAGCCCTTAGAGAGCCTGCCCAGATGTGGGGTGCAAGGAAATGAATATAAACATGCATCCAGAATGGATAGTTCTAAAAATGTGAGGTGTCATCTGTGAAAACTCTAGATGTGAATCTTACGTCATTGATCTCAAAGTGGCCTGGCCTCTAGGTTGCTGCCCTGGTCATTGTGAAGCAGGTAGTGAGTTCTAGCAAAGCAGACCCCTGGCGGGGAGGACTCAGGCTGGTCCTGCAGGTAGGGATGCAGGTAAGCAAGCAGTCCACAGTCCAGGGATCCTCAAAGTCTGGCCCTAAGACCCTGGAGGTGCATATTCAAGTGGGTGGAGGCTGGGGGTGGGGAGAAAGTGAGTGCGATATGAAGGTCCTACACCCAAAGGAAGAAGCTCACAGCCCCCGGAAGTGTTCTCACTACATCTGGCCTCAGCAAGACCTTCCATTTGCCTCAGGTCACTCTCCCAAAACAAACCCATCACCTCCCATTCTCTCTTCAGAGGGCTTCCAAACAAATCCAGAGAGCGTGACCTCAGGAAAGTGAGGTGCAATGAAAGAAGTTCCCTAGGGCACCTGTGGGAACTGAACGCATTCTTGCTACTGATTAGCATTCACCTGTAAAAATGGGACACTGCAGCATTCCATGGTACAAACAGCAGTTTCCTAGAAAACAATAGTGATCTCAAGGACCAAGAAGTTTATTCTAAAGGAAATCACAAAGGGTCACAAATCCCATCATTTACCAGAAGGTGGACACCGCTGTCCTCCTTGGAGTCAGCACAGCAATGGACCAACAGGTGGACAGGCTCAAAGCCCAGCGGGGGGTCATTGGCATGGTTGTCTAACTTTGAGGCTTCCTGTATCAAATAACCATGGAGCCACAGGCTTGAGGAATTTTTTTTTTTTTCTTAATCAGAAATCATTTAGGGTGGTGGGAGTGAGAACTCTTGGATAGAATACCTTTCTCCTCCTTTTCCCTGAAGTCATTTATTTTTCCAATGGGCTGGATCACCTTGGATACGGTTCAGATGATACATGGGCTCCCAGACTGGAAATTGTTTTTCAGAGAGCTGTAAACTCTCTGAAGGAGAATAAAAGCTGACCACAGAGGAGTGACGGCTTCTTGATGAGAAGGGAGTCGGGTGGCTAGCCACGGGTCAGGTGGGGACCACAGTGAATACAGGACAGAAGTGGGTGCCCGGCTTCCCAAGCCCCCAGCACAGAAATGCCAGTTAAGGAAGCACCAAGAGACTCTTTACAGAATGAGAGTAAGACACAACAGCAGTCAAACCCTGCAGTGAAGCAGCAGAGAAGGTAAGAAAAAGACCCAGTGCTCAGAAAACGGGCCTCTAGAGCGTTGGTGTGTGTGAGCTTCAGTCCTGTCTGACTCTGTGACACCATGGACCGTAGCCCTCCAGGTCTGTCTCTTATACACATCTAGATGTGTATAAGAGACAGAAAGAACCCACTGCAGTGAAGCAGCAGAGAAGGTAAGAAAAAGACCCAGTGCTCAGAAAACGGGCCTCTAGAGCGTTGGTGTGTGTGAGCTTCAGTCCTGTCCGACTCTGTGACACCATGGACCGTAGCCCTCCAGGCTCCTCTGACCATGGGACTCTCCAGACAAGAGTACTGGGGTGGGTCGCCATTCCCTTCTCCAGGGGATTTTCACGACCCAGGGATCAAACCCACATCTCTTACATCTCCAGCATCAGCAGGCGGGTTCTTTATCACTGAGCTGCCTGGGAAAGCCCCAGAGTATTGGATAGCCTCTGAAAGCAGGATATCCTCTGAAAGCAGCTGCCAGGAATATGGGGTTCAGAAGGAGGGCAGGAGCAGCTCTAAACACGCAGCTGGTCAGTTAATGGTGACCTCAAGTTCCCTGGTCTCCTAGGTTCCAGATGGTCAGTTAACAGTGACCTCAAGTTCCCTGGTCAGTGGTAATTAGCCTTTGTGGAGAGACACACTGTGCAGTGGTGATGCCTTGGGTCTGAATCCCATGTCCCTCAGGTAGTGGGGTTTATCGACCTCAGCAGTAGTGACTTCTGGGCTGGACCATCCTCAGGCCGGGGCGGGGGGCCATCCTGTGCATTGCAGGGTGTTGAGCAGCATCTCTGGCCCCCTCCCACCGGATCCAGTGTTGCCTCTTTAATGACAACAACCGGAAGTGTCTCCAGATATTGTCAAATGGCCACTACTAAGAACAGTGCCAGTGCACATGATAAAAAAAAAAAAAAACAACTCAAGAAACCAGCTTCGCTGCTACTTACTTTCTGTCTCCCTCCATAAAAGGAGGGGGTTGGACTGAATTATTGTAGCAGTGCCTGGTTCTGGAACTTCAAAAGCAGAGTGTTGCAGTGAAAGATCATGAATATGACATTCGGTCTATCTTCAGAGCTCGAGTCCATCAACTTCTGGGTCAGTGTTGGGTGAATTCATTACCTTCTTTGAGCCCTGGGCTCCTGACAAAGTACATATCCTGTAAGGATGATACAGGAACATGAAGAATGGATGTTGAGTGCCCAGCCTGTGGGGGGCCCTCCACAATTCATAGCCAAGCTACTATTAGGATTCTCCAGCACCAGCTTTTCTCACCTAATCTGATGACTGTGTGATCTATAGGCAAACATGTCAGCTGCTTTAACGGTCCCCAAGTATCAATGGCACAACAAGATGAAGGTTTCTTCGTCATAAGGACAGTAAAAGGACAAAGCAAAAGGGATGAGAAAGTCGCTCAGCTGTGTCCTACTCTTGGTGACACCATGGGCTGGTCCATGGACGTCTCCAGGCCAGAATACTGGAGTGGGTACCCTTTCCCTTCTCCAGGGGATCTTCCCAACTCAGGAATCTAACCAGGGTCTCCTGCATTGCAGGCAGATTTTTTTTACCAATTCAGCTACCAGGGAAGCAGAGGGACAAAGGAGGTAATTAAATAGTTAATCCCACTAGGATTTAAATTTTTTTAAAAAGTCTGAGAGACCCTGTTAGTTAATGATCACCCATGAAAGCAGGTTTGCTTAACCACAAAACCATGCAGCAGAAGCCTGAGACATGCCCCCAAACGATAAAACAGCAGTGGCTTGAGACACACATCCTGCCTTACAGTGGGCTCAGTAAGTTAATGATCCCTAAGACACACTCCTCTGCACACACTGAAAGCAAAAATATAAGGGAAAGGTGACATTATACTAAAATCCATGTTTATTTACCATTTTCAGCATATGTTACCACTCTTTGGCTAGTTTAAATTGCACCATGACAGTCCAGGTTTGACCATGGAGGAACAAGAAAACTCCCTTGATCAAAGCAGAGAGTAGCTGCGGATGGAAGCCGGATATCTACTCAAGGATGAGGAAGAAGGTGGTCTTCTCCCTCTCCCCACTTTTCCTTTGATTATAAAACTGTAGACCAATAAGTTCTCAGGGTGTGGCACTCTCTCACTCCCCTATCTATAATCCTCACAAGCATCCTATTCTAATAAAGCACTTCTTATCTATCACTTAGCCTCTCCCTGGATTCTATCTGAGCACTGAAGAATTGATACTTTCGAACTGTGGTGTTGGAGAAGACTCTTGAGAGTCCCTTGGACTGCGAGGAGATCCAACCAGTCAATCCTAAAGGAAATCAGTCCTGAATATTCATTGAAAGGACTGATGTTGAAGCTGAAGCTCCAATACGTTGGCCACCTGATGCGAAGAGCTGACTCGTTGGAAAAGACCCTGATGTTGGGAAAGATTGAGGGCAGGAGGAGAAGGGGATGACAGAGGATGAGATGGTTGGATGGCATCACCAACTTGATGGACATGAGTTTGAATAAGCTCCAGGAGTTGGCGATGGACAGGGAAGCCTGGCATGCTGCAGTCCTTGGGGTGGCAAAGAGTCAGACACGACTGAGCGACCGAACTGAACTGGATTCTGTTTGCACTGAGATATGAAGAACCAGAGTTCCTTGAATCACCACCCTCCACTCCCCAAGGCACCACCCAGCGGTTCCATTCTTGCTTTGGGGAGTCCAGTGTAGATGCTTCTAGCAGGCTTTGTTCCCAGGAGAAAGGCTGGGACCCAGGCACCCTCCCGCCTTTAACATCTCATACTGTTTCTCCTGAGTTTCTGTTTGTCTTATGAACTATCTGTAATAAAGCCAGCATTAGAATTTTTAAGTGACTAATTGGTAGAATAACTGTCTTCTCTCCAGTTTCTTGGATCTGGTTTCTGACTCACAAATGGTGAAGATGCAGACCTTCACCTTGGCCTGGAGCTGACATCTTACTTCCTCCCATATCCCACTGACCAGATCCAGTCACCAATATCACCTAGATTCAAGGTGAGAATGCCATGGATAAAATCATTTTGGTGATTTATGTATTACTTTGCTGTATCTGCCATGTCAAATTACCACAAGCTTAGTGGGTTCAAGCAACAGATTCTAGAGATCAGAAGTCCAAAATGTGTCTCATGGGGCTACAATCAAGGCATCAGCAAGGCTACATTCTTTCTGCAGGTCCAGGAGGAATCTGTTTCCTTGCCTTTTCCAGCTTCAAGGAGCTGCCTGCGTCCCATGGCTCATGGCCCCTTCCTCCATCTTCAAAGTCAGTAAGAATATCTTTGAGTGGCCTTCTTTCCACTCTGACCCTCTGGTCTTCTGTGTGTGAGGACCCTTGGACTGCATCCAGATCACCTGAATACTCCAACAGAACCTCCCCATCTCAACATCCTTAACTGCAGCTGGGATGGCCCTTTTACTGTGTGGGTCATACTCTCAGGTTCGGGGATCTGGACCTGAACATCTCTGGAGGGCGTTCCTTAGCTGACCACAAGTAGGTCAATAAGTGATACTATCAGCAGCTCATTTGTACATTAGAGTTGTCACACACTGATTTTAATTAAACAGTAAATGATGCTGCTGTTGATTTGATGATGATGATAATTGTATGTGTAGACCAGGATAATGGGAACTGTGTGTTACAAAGAACTTAATCATCAATCTTAGAAGGAGGGTCCAGCTTCCAGGAACAGGAAGAGTGAGCTTCCGATGAGTAGGCTGGTTGGACCATCTCCCAGAAAACGATTATAACACCTAGACAAAATATTTCAAAAGCAATCAGTAAAGGTGGAGACTCTACATGTAAAACATAAGAAAGCAGTGGTGAGATTTATGAATTTGCACCTGTTTGTTGAAGAGCATCCCCCAATCTCCTTATGGCTCAGGGTGGAACATCTGGAAAGTGAGGGTGAGATCCTGGAAGAGAGGGAGCCACTGAAGTGAACACCAAAATCTGCCATAAGCTCTGCCCAAATCACCAGCGGACTGCTAAATATACATGTGCAGGGAGATTTCCAGGGGATCCCCAAAAAGCACAGGAGCTAATCCCAGAAAGAACTGAGTGTGAATTTCAGCCACTGCCAATTGGGGCAGAGACAGAGGTTACAGTCTGAGTCCAGAGAAGCTAAGCTCCCTGCCTCCCAGAACGAATTCAAAGTGTTCCAGCAAAACAAACACACAGAAGCTCCACCGTGTGTTAGGGTTTTCAGACTACAATGTTAACAAACAATAGTCATAGAAAGAAACAAAAAATGTGACCCAAAATCAGGCCGAAAAACAATGTCAATAGCGACTAAGCCAAAGATGTCCCAGGCATTGAAGTGAGTAGACAATAGCTTTCCAGCAGCTATAATAAATATGTTTAAAAACCTAAAGAAAAATAAACTTACAGAAATGAATGAATGGGGACAACAAATAGAAACTATAAAAGTAAAAAGTACAGTATCTTAGATGAGCTGTTAATAGCTGGGCTTCACAATAAACTGGAGGCAATAGGGAGAAAACAAGGTCAATGGGAATAATAATACAATCTGAAGAAGAAAGAGAAATGGGCTAAAATTAAATAAGTGTAGTCTTAATAAATTGTGGGCAAAGGCCAAGAAGTCTAACATACACGTAAGTTCAGTCCAAGAATGAGAAGAAGGCGAATGGGACAGAAAATGAAATATTTAAAGAAATAAGGGCTAAATTTTTTATATGTCCTGATATACATAATCTAATAATTTAAAACACTCAATAAAATCTGAGCAAAATAAAGAAGAAAACTACATTTATGCCCATCATGAATTTTGGTAAACTGTAAATTTGTTAGAATCCAAAGTTAAAGAGAAAATCTAGGTTTTTCACCTAAAGATAAGCAATACATTATACACAGTGGGAAAAATGACAGAAATGATGACTTTCTCATTAGAAATGATAGAAGCCAGAAGACAATGGTACTATATTTTGTAAGCGCTAAAAATAAAAAATAATAATCTACACCCAGTGGAAAATATCCTTGAAAATGATCATTTAAAGAAGAAAACATATCAAATAAAAATGAAAACTGAAATTTTTATCCAACAGACCTGAGCTATAACATGTACTAAAGGAAAGTTCTTCAGACCTGAAAAAAATAACACCAGATGGATGGTACATGGATCCACGCAAAGCAAGAAAGAGCCCTGGATCCAGCAGATGTTTCAGTAAATATGAAAGATTGTAAGTAGGTTTTCTTTTTCTCATAATTTATTTAAAAGACATATTACTCTTTAGAGAAAAAATTAAGAGAATTCATTGAGACTAATAATGTTTTTACATATACTATGTATTAATAACATAAATACAAAGGTGTCCTGGGGATCTCAGTGACATAAGGCAAGAAAAATAAATAGCAAAGTCCAAGAGCCTTTTTCACAGCTGCTCTGATTGCCTACATAGAAAAAGAATTTTCAAAGCAACTACCAAATTGATTAAAATCACAGATATGTGGTCACCATTTGAAAAAAATGTTATTTCTCATTCTAATAACAAAAAAGGAAATAAAAAATTTTTAATTCATTTACAGTAGACCTAAAATAAGAAAATGCTTAGATAGAAGTTTAACAAAAATGGGCAAGTTCTCTATATTTCATTAATTTTAAGTAGACATTGTTATTCTACTAATATTAATTCTAAGTTGACATGCTTGTTTCATTTATATGTAGCGTGCATCATACAAAATGCCCGGCTGGATGAAGCACAAGGTAGACTCAAGATCACTAGGAGAAATATCAGTAACCTCAGATATGCAGATGACACCACCCTTATGGCAGAAAGTGAAGAGGAACTGAAGAGCCTCTTGATGAAAGTGAAAGAGGAGAGAGAACAAGCTGGCTTAAAACTCAGCATTCAAAAACTAAGATCGTGGCATCTGGCCCAATCACTTCATGGCAAATAGATGGGGAAACAGTGGAAACAGTGACAGACTTTATTTCCTTGGGCTCCAAAATCACTGCAGATGGTGACTATAGCCTTGAAATTAAAAGACGTTTGCTCCTTGGAATAAAAGCTATGACCAACCAAGACAGTATATTAAAAATCAAAGACATTACTTTCCCAACAAAGTCCATCTAGTTAAAGCTATGGTTTTTCCTGTAGTCATGTACGCATGTAAGAGTTGGACCAGTGCTCAGTCAGAAAGCTGAGTACTGAAGAACTGACGCTTTTGAACTACAGTGTTGGGGAAGACTCTTGAGAGTCCCTTGGACTACAGGGAGATCAAACCAGTCAGTCCTAAAGGAAATCAGTCCTGAATATTCATTGGCGGGACTGAGGCTGAAGCTCAAGCTCCAATACTGTGGCCATCTGATGGGAAGAACTGACTCATTGGAAAAGACCATGATGATGGGAAAGATTGAAGGAAAGAGGAGAAGGGGATGACAGAGAATGAGATGGTTGGAGGCATCACTGACGCCACGGACATGAGTGTGAGGAAGCTCCAGGAGTTGGTGATGGACAGAGAAGCCTGGCGTGCTGCAGTCCATGGGGTTCCAAAGAGTCGGACACAACTGAGGGAGTGAACTGAAGCAGACACTTTTGATAAAAGATATATATTATAATCCAATAAAGCAAACTTTATTGGATTATAAAATGGGCTTCCCTTGTAGGTCAGTTGGTAAAGAATCTGCCTGCAATGCAGGAGACCTGGGCTCAATTCCCAGCTCAGGAAGATCCCCTGGAGAAGGAAATGGCAACCCACTCCAGTATTCTTGCCTGGAGAATCCCATGGACAGACGAGCCTAGCAGGCTACAGTCCATGGGGTCTCAAGAGTCAGACACGACTTAGCAACCAAACCACCACCACCACCACCACAACTGCAACCACTTCAATAAAGCAAACACTTAAAATGCTTTTCTGAAACAGATAATTCAAATAAGTTTAAAGTGGTGCACAAAACATATTTGATAAACCCAAAATATGGTTGGAAAGAAAAACAGTGGAGGAACAAAAATCAGATGACATCTCATTCTGGGAAAAAAAAAAAACAAAACTGTAGTAATATGATAAACCTAAATTAAACCATATCAATGATCACATTAGATGTAAATGGGCAACACATCAAATGGAATCAAAGGAAGATAGGAGTGGATAGAACTCTGTTGCAAGTGTGTCAGACTTTTTTTCGACCCCATGGACTGTAGTCCACCAGCATGTTCTGTCCACGGGTTATCCAGGCAAGAATACAGGAGTGAGCTGCCATGCCTTTCTCCAGGGGATCTTCCTGACCCAGGGACTGAACAAACGTCTCTACCTCCCCTGCACTGGCTGCTGCTGCTGCTAAGTCGCTGCAGTCGTGTCCGACTCTGTGCGACCCCACAGACGGCAGCCCGCTGGGCTCTGCCATCCCTGGGATTCTCCAGGCAAGAACACTGGAGTGGGTTGCCATTTCCTTCTCCAATGCATGAAAGTGAAAAGTGAAAGTGAAGTTGCTCAGTCTTGTCTGATTCAGCCACCCGATGGACTGCAGCCTACCAGGCTCTTCATCCATGGGAGTTTCCAGGCAAGAGTACTGGAGTAGGATGCCATTGCCTTCTCTGCCTGCNTGGGTTGCCATTTCCTTCTCCAATGCATGAAAGTGAAAAGTGAAAGTGAAGTTGCTCAGTCTTGTCTGATTCAGCCACCCGATGGACTGCAGCCTACCAGGCTCTTCATCCATGGGAGTTTCCAGGCAAGAGTACTGGAGTAGGATGCCATTGCCTTCTCTGCCTGCATTGGCAGGTGCGTTGTTTACCACTAGCGCCATTTGAGAAACCCAAAACTAAGTTTACAGTTAATCAAAATTAACTTGCTTTGTGAAAACGAAGTCAATACGGAATGGCATGTGCTGAAATTATGTTATGTAGCATCAACATGACAAAGACAGTTTCATTAAATAGCATACTAAATAACACAGTAACTTACAAATCACAGACAAACATTCAGGACCTTTGAGTCTTTATGGTGGGTTTAGTCTATCATTTTACTGACAACGTAGCATTAGGAGAGAGCTTAAGTTCTCCCACTTCTATTTACAATGCTAAATCCAAGGTGGAATTTGAAATCGTGAGGGAGCGAGAGAGCGGGGCAGCCTCCAGAAAGCACTGGATCCAGGTCACCATGGTGACAAGAGGGTTCAGCCCCACCTTTCCCTCCCAGAGTCCTGACTGCCCACGAGATCAAAAGGCTAGTATCCATCACTGGAAAAGGAACCAGGCCCAGTAAAAGGCAGAAGCTCCATTATAAAACTAATACATAATAGAATACATATGTTTTTTATTTTTTTTAAATAATAAATGCAGAAAAGACAAACTTTTAAGTTCTGATAATATGCATCAGTATATTAGACAAGAAGAAAAATTAACCAGTGACTCTCTCTCTCTCTGACATTTTGAATTTCATTATTTTAAAAAGGGCAAAGCACCCAACCAAGGACTTCCCACCAGCAGGCTAACCTGTAGATCCTGAGCCTGGGGGTATCTCTGACAGGAGGCACTGGCAGAAGCCTTGGCAGAGCGGAGCTGGATGAGGGCACCTGGGTAGGAAGGTCTAGCTGAGAGAAGCTGGAGGAGCCTTTAAAGTCACTATTCCTGCAAATGGCCACCCACTCCAGTATTCTCGCATGGAGAATCCCATGGACAGAGGAGCCTGGCAGGCTACAGTCCATGGGGTCACAAGACTCAGACATGACTTAGCAACTAATACCACCATTCCTGCAAAGAATAAAAATATTGCCTTTCCCAAGGGGCATCTGACCATGTTTTCCTTCATGATGCCAAGGCGAGCAGTCTAAGATCAAATGACTGACTTTAAGAGTCTACAGGGTAATTATCAAGAAATAGTAGCTTCAGAAATAGCTTCAGCTCCCCAAAACTTGAATTCAGGGAAACTTGGATAATTATAAGGCTTCTCGTGAAGGTAGGAATAGTGGTGCAGCAGCAAAAATGGAGAAGGCAATGGCAAGAGTCAGACACAACTGACCAACTTCACTTTCACTTTTCACTTTCATGCATTAGAGAAGGACATGGCAACCCACTCCAGTGTTCTTGCCTGGAGAATCCCATAGATGGAGGAGCCTGGTAGGCTGTGGTCCATGTGGTCGCCAAGAGTCAGACACCACTGAGCGACTTCACTTTCTCTTTTCACCTTCATTCATTGGAGAAGGAAATGGCAGCCCACTCCAGGGTTCTTGCCTGGAGAATCCCAGGGACGGGGGAGCCTGGAGGGCTGCCGTCTATGGGGTTGCACAGAGTCGGACACGACTGAAGCGACTTAGCAGCAGCAGCAGTATTAGTAGCAGCAGCAGTAGTAACAGTAGTAGCAGCAACAGTAACATTAGTACCAGCAGTAGTAACAGTCATGGTACAAGTAGCAATAATGGTGATGGTGGTACCAGCAGCAATAATGGCGATGGTGGTACCAGTAGCAGCAGCAGCAGGTGGGCTGGCATCGCCTTCTAGGGGCTATGGCTAGAGTTGCTCCACGCCCAACCTAGATGGTACCATCTGCAGGCCTCCTTCATTTCTGTCTTCGCCATCCCACTTTCCTCTTCACCCCAAATTTTCCAGGGGCCTCGGATATGCTTTCTCATAGGCAGGGATAATTCAGTTCATAAATGGAATCATAACAGTAGCAGCAGCAGCAGCAGCAGCAATAATGAGAGAAGGAGGAAGACAGGAGGGAAGAGGCAGAGGGGGAGCTGCAGCGTAAGGCAGCACAGAATCAGAGGCAGCCACAGATACGCGCAGAGGAGACGCACAGAGCCCAGCCTTAGGGCGCCTGCAGCGGGCTTCCAGGCGAGTAACACTGAAGTTGGT
Organism: Oreotragus oreotragus; assembly: GCA_006410675.1. Classification (NCBI taxonomy): domain Eukaryota; kingdom Metazoa; phylum Chordata; class Mammalia; order Artiodactyla; family Bovidae; genus Oreotragus; species Oreotragus oreotragus. The sequence continues at coordinate 321,750 of SJYX01017062.1, forward strand.
GCTGGAGGTGAGGAGGTTTGCCAGGCAGTCCAGGCGTGTTGGTGGAAGGGGTGGCTTGTACCTGACTCATGCTAGAACCTGAGGAATGTCTGGGAGGGGCAGGGGTGTGACTGACACATGCTAGATCCTAAGGAAGGTCTGTGGGGCTGCTCAGAAACAGAGAGGGTGTCAGGAGCCAGAGATGGGGCTGGAAAGAGTGCAGGGCCTTTCTCAAGGGCAGGTGCTGTGGTGACGAGGGGTCTTGTAACTTATGGAGCCCTTGTTGGACATGAGGCTGTGCTTAGCACCTCATGTTATTAAGGTTTTATTTAATCCTCCCCATGGTCACGCCACCTCTACATTTCTCAAGAGCACAGGCAAGGAACATCTTCACACCTACGTGTGTCGAGCCTTTGGAGGAACTTTCCCTGAGGCCGCAGCTTCCCTGGGCCTCTTCCTGGTGCATGGCCCCCTCAGTGCAGAGGGAAAACCAGGGTGGCAGAAACCCTAAGCCAGCTGGTGATGCCCCACGGTTATCCACAGCCGTGTGTGATTCCCTCCCTTGAGTAACTGCTGCTACTCAGCAGATCCCAGGAATACTGGGAACCACGATGTTACAAAACATTGTGACTCCTGTCTTGCTAGCAGTCTGTGTCTCTGTCTCTCTCATTCTCTCTCTCTAGCTTTAGTGAGGCACATGCCGTGTTGCAAAGACCCATGTCACAAAGAACAGGGGGTGGCCTCTGGTCAACAGCCAATAGTATGTTGACGCCCTCAATCCAGCAGCCTCAACAAAGAGACCTAGAAACAGAGGTTCAGGTTCAGTGTGGCTCTTTCCCTAATCAAGACTTCAGACAAAACCACAGCCCTGGGCAGAGACTTGCCTTCAGCCTCAGGGAAGAGGGTCAGCAGACGGTCCAGACTTCTGAGCCCAGAAAAGGAGACAAAATGTATACTGGTTTAAGCTAGGTCCTGGGGTGATTTGTTACATAGCAAGGATACCTGATAGCTACCTAATTCAGGTACCTTGAGATGTTATGTAAATTGGGATTTGGTGAAGACAATAAAAGGGTTAAAAATTACTGAGCCCACAGTAAAACACAGTTTAAACATAATCTCACTGGCATTCAGCAGGGTTTCGATATCAACTTGCCATTCCATCCCCAACAGGGAACTTCTTTAAAAAATGAGTCCAATGTGATTATGACATCGGTGTCTCTGAAGTCATCCTGGCCCTACTGATCTGATTCTGCGTAGTTGTAACCTCAGCTTTTCTCAACTTCATTCCTGCGTCTGGCCCTATTTCCAGAAAAAGAGTCTCGTGTTAAGAACTGAGTGTGCACTGGTGGAATTCCTAAGGAGGGCTTGCCTCTGCAGGAGAATGCCTGCCACCCCCAGCTCCCTGCCCCCGTGTGCAGCTGCAGCTCACACACTCCCAGAAATGCTCAGAACTTCACACACTGGCCTCCGCCTCTGTATCCTGAGCCGCCCGCAATATGCCAGCAGGTGCAGATGAGCGGGTGGGCTTTTACTAGCTCGCTGCTCAGCATACTGACTGGAGTCTGGAACTAAAAAGAACTCCCTCTCTCTGCTCCATATCATGACAGCTCTCCAGCACTCTCTCAGCTGTGTATTCCTTCCTACAGACACACAGACATACACACACATACAAGTACAAGGCTTCTTATCCCAAAGCTAGGCTGGTATCTTAGTATTCAGCTAGAACCTCACAAAGAGACCACCAAGACCAGATATTTTTTCTTAAAATGTTAGAGAATAACATAAAAGTACTTACCTAAGTGTTAATTGGGTGATGTAGTCTATAAGTAATAAAAAAGATCATCTTATTTGAGGGAGAGAATCATATATTATTACCCTTGATACTGCTTAACTTTCTTGACACACATTTTACAAGCGAAAAGCATAGCTGTTATTGAGTAAGACACAGTCTGGTTTTAAATGGGAGAAACAAAGCAGGTATCCAGGGCTCTATCATCATCTGGAAAAACTGGTCCCTGGGCCACGTTACTGCCAAGACTGTATGATAATTTTAACAGTCACTTTGTGTTTCTGTGTAATATTAATCTCTCTTTTTAACCCTCTAGCATCTAACCCTGGGTGTCTAGATTTACAATCCAAATATTCACTAGACTTCCAATCAATAAAGGTTAATACATTTTTAATTTGAAGCAGGAAAAAATAGCCAAGTGAATTTTCTGCAGTTTTCAAAATTTATAACGGACACGTGCATGCTGTGTCTCCTTGGACTGATCCAGAAGTGTTACCCATGAAGCCTCATAACGTGGTGAACACCACTTACTCTAATCAGCTGTAAAACTGCAGTGAGCATGGCAAACATCTGAGCGCTGCTAGTTGTCAGGTACTCTGAGGCATTAGACATGTTAATGCTCTTAACAATGAGATTAAGGGTTATTACTCACAACCTTATTTTAAAGAGGAGGAAATACAAGCAGAGAGAGGCTAAGTAACGTGCCCAATGTCACACAGCTGATAATCTAGGGCTGTGATTTGAATCTAAGCAAAATGGGATGGGAGTTTATGTGTTTAACCCCTACACTAGAATGCCCATTTGATCTGACTGAGTCTTTTCAACTGTATTATTCATTTTAAAAAGAAAGAGTGAGAATATAAAAAGGAATCACAAATAACCTAAGAGATGCACCTGGTTCTATCTCTTGGCTCAATCGCTGGATCCATGAGGGCACCCTTGTGAAAGAACCAGCGGCATTAAAGGAACCTAGGCATGAGGCTAAAATCATTGTGCTACCAGGCTGTAGAAGGATCATCATTTGAGACAAGCTGGGACAGAAAGAGAAGGAATAAAAAGGAACAGATAATTACTAAGGGACCCAAAGTAGCTTCAGTTACAGTCATGGCAAAACCAATGTCCCACATCCTTCACTCAGTAAATAATATGATTTTATAAAACCAAGTAAAACATCTTATGAGAAATGGATCTGCTTGGCTTTGGCTTAATTCAGAAGAAGGTGCTTAAAGAAACTTATAATTGCAACCAGTTGGTTCCACCAAGAAAAGTATTATTTTAATTGACTTGGCCAAAAGAAATTCAGCCTTAATAAGAAACTGACAACTTTTTTTCCTGTGAGCTGTGAAATGAATACTTTTCATAGAGTTGTAACGGATATTTTTCTTGGTACTCTCAAAATGTTCCCACCTGCTTTGCCTTATTTTATGTCTCACCACTTCACAAAACAAGAAAGATGAGATTCAGCTCTGTCATCAATAAAATGTAAATAGCATTATGTTTCACAAAGCTGCTGTAAAGCAACAACAGAGCGGTGTGAGTGGAGTAGCTGAATTTACTTACCTGGGGCCCATTAACTGTTCGTTCAGCCATTCATTGATTCCCATATTACAGATAAAGCAACTAAGGCCTGAAGAGATTGAATAACATGCCAAAGCTTTCATATGTATTTTTCAATCCATCTTTCATGTTATCTCTCTATAGTGACCATTTGACCTGAAATTGCTATCTCACATTTGAGTGAAATAGATTGTATTCTCTCTCTGATGGCCTGTGGTAAAATTAAGTGAATTAAATGTTCCCAGCACAAAACCTCTCTTCCAGAATAAAACTGATTGCACAAAGCATCGTTTTCTTAGATGTATTTTGGGAAGCCTTGAAACGCAACTCCAATCCATAAGGAGTTTGAGAATAATTTAAGCTAATCTCTATGGATATTTAAAGGAAATTACAATGTGTGATCCTGTCTACTTCTGCAAAGCTGTATTCGATCCCCTGACCCATACACGGCACAAGCTCCAACAGATATTGCACTTTGTAGCTAATGGTTCCTTACAAAGTTTTATCCAGCACAGATGGTATGATATAAAACTGTTAGGATCATTCTTTATTTCAAAAGATTTTGGTTGAAAAACCAGAGAGCCAACACATTTCCATTTTAAGAATGTCCCAGGGCAAAGAGAATAACAACATTTAAGATTCTCAATTTCAAACAAAATTTTTGATAAAGGACATGTTAGAAATAACGATAAACATGTCAGTTATTTAGACAATAAGATTTCAAAGTCTTTACACTATATGGCCCAGGGTCTTAGACATAAAAATTAGCTGTTTCTATACTGTATCTTTTGACGCTTGTTAATATGCCTTTGTAAATCAGCTCTGAACACAGCAAATATTAATTTGTATCCAGCTCTTGAATTTTAAAACACACGTGCTTTATCGATATATTTCTCTTATACCATCTGGAAAGAGTACTTCCACAGTGGTTGAGGTTAGACTTAGAATCAGAAGAGTTTATTCTTTCATTTAAAAGCCTCTTTGGCTTCACGTTGCTGATGACAGCCCTGGCAGACTACAGCCTAAAGGTCAGATCTGGCCAGCTGCCTGTGTTTATACGGTCCTTGAACTAAAGATGGTTTTAAGTTTTTATGGGATAGTAAAAAAAATAAATTAAAAGGAGAAAATGCAACAGAGACTGGATATGGCCCACAAAGTTTAAAATATTTACTATAAGGCCCTTTATAGAAAAAATTTGCCAACCCCAGGTCTACAAAATAAAAATCCAGATTCCTAGACTTGGCATCTAAGAGCCCTCCTGAGCCAGCTCAGAATATTCTTCTAGCTCTGTTTTCTGCCTCCTCCCCTATCTAAGCCATGTTCGAGTTACTAGTACTGCACATCAGAGTTCCCCAAAATGCAGCCGCTTCAAACAACCACTTTGTTGCAACCAGGGATCGGAAGACGCAGGAGGACTGCTTCTGTCCTGTGATGCCCCGGGGTCTCAGCTGGGGATGCTCAGGCCAGGGGAGGGGGTGGTGGGGACGGGGTGTCTTCACAGCTGGGGGCTAGAAGCACCTGGAGGCAGCTTCTCACATTTACTCTGACAGCGGTGAACGCTGACTCCCCACATGGCCTGAGCTTCCTCATAGCATGGCTGTCCCCCCAGAGGCAAACCTTGGACCCCGTGCTGCAGGGCTCCAGAGGCAAGGCAGGGTACTGGAAACGAGGGGGAGCCGCACCACCTTATCTGATGCCTTTGGAAAGTTAGCAGGAGGAGCCCCACTGCCTCCTAACGCTTACCAGCATGTGCCAAGGGCGAGGGCACGGAAGCTGCCTGTTAAGGGGAGCAGTGGGGGGGCCCACAGACAGGAGCAAGACCCCTTTGCTGAACGTGTCACACCTTTCCTAGCACAGGGCCACGCGCCCTTCTGTCTTCCGTGCGAGTCACTGCCATCTTCCCTTTCCCGGGTCACTCCTGGACGCTTGTCAGGACCCCCCAGCCCACGTGTGTGAAGCATCTCCCCTGATGTCAGCCTGCAGAGAGCTCTCAGAGGAAGAGGAGAGAGGTAACAGCAATCTGAAGGAATGACAGTTTAATGCAAGGGAAGTTCAACTGAAAGGTCAACAGTTCTGAACATTAGTTCTGCAGAAAATTCGCTCATCTGGAAAATGTATCGCGCTGGCCCTGCTCCGGTTCCCCTGCTTGGTGTCTGTGCTAAAACACAGTCCACACCAAGTCCTCAGCGTCTGTGCCCTGGGTCGCACCTGGTGGTGCTGCAGAGCTGGGGCCTAAATGTCCTTTCATTGTGTCTTCTGTGCTTTGTAGCTATTCCCTAAGCTCGGCTGGAAGACTCTTTAAAGGACCATATACTATTCAGGAAAGAATTTACCTGGCATTTGGGAGAACTAGTTATGTTCCCCATCCATGGACAGGTCATGTTCAAATTATGCATGCTTACCTCTTTAAGAACCAATGCTTTAAGAAAATTTAACCGCATGTGACGGAAATCTTTCTGAAATATTTTACACAAGTGAACACTTTCTTTAAAAGAACATTTGGAGTATGCTTATTTCTCTCCACTCAAGGTCATCTTTGTGGAACCCAGTGATTGTATTCTCAAACACAGTGATTTCCTCAAGGGCTGGTGAGACCGAGCCACTGGGGAGTGTGTAGCCCGTGGGCTCACAAGGTGCTGCTTCTTGGTTCTTATGTGTTTGGGGAGCCTGCGATGATACCCTGTCCGCTGGGCCATCGGAGGTCATGGCCTGTGTTGCTTCATCCACTCCCCCCTCACTTCCAATTTGCTTCCAGCTGTTGTCACCCAGGAAATCAAATAACCAGGCTCATTTGAGATTTAAAAGACTCTAAATCGAAGGCCAAAAGAGGCCAAAAGCACCTCTCCTGTGAGTTAAGCACATACATTTTGGTGCCTGGATTTAACCTTGACTTTGATACTCAGTGGTCTCTGTGTTTTGATTATTTATCTAGCAAACATTGACAGATCAGGCCATATCACAGGCAGTGGGGATAAAGAAGTGAAGAAAATAGACAACAACCCCAGACTTTAGAAATGGCTCATGCTCTAGTGAGAGGGGGGGCAGGGGGAACAGATCTAAATAAATTAACAAAATACAAGGCACTTTAGGTCATAAGTGCAGTGGAGAGGAATAAAGCAGGAACGAAGAATCAGGACCAGGAGCTGTGGAAATAGA
>SJYX01017063.1:0-15031 GCA_006410675.1 Oreotragus oreotragus
GGATGTTGGCAATTTGATCTCTGGTTCCTCTGCCTTTTCTAAAACCAGCTTGAACGTCAGGGAGTTCACAGTTCATGTATTGCTGAAGCCTGGCTTGGAGAAATTTGAGCATTACTTTAGTAGTGTGTGATATGAGTGCAATTGTGTGGTAGTTTGAGCATTCTTTGGCATTGCCTTTCTTTGGAATTGGAATGAAAACTGACCTTTTCCAGTCCTGTGGCCACTGCTGAGTTTTCCAAATTTGCTGGCAATTGAGTGCAGCACTTTCACAGCATCATCTTTCAGGATTTGAAGTAGCTCAACTGGAATTCCATCACCTCCACTAGCTTTATTCCTAGTGATGTTTTCTAAGGCCCACTTGACTTCACATTCCAGGATGTCTGGCTCTAGGTGAGTGATCACACCATCGTGATTATCTTGGTCGTGAAGATCTTTTTTGTACAGTTCTTCTGTATATTCTTGCCACCTCTTCTTAATATCTTCACTTCTGTTAGGTCCATACCATTTAGATTGATGATAAAATTTCTGTTCCCTTTTATTTTTTTTTGGTCTGGATTCATTATTTTATTTTCACATTGATAATTGTCTCTGACATTTTCCTATTTTTAATAAATTTAAACTTATAATTCTGTAGTTTTACACTAAAATTAAATGAGAACATTACTCTCCTCACTGATATTATTTGTTCAACAACTCCTCATTCTTTTCAAGCCAAAATAAAATCCTTTAAAAACCAAAAATTTGTAATTTAGGTTTTAACTACTTTTTTTTCCTCATAGCATCCAGTTCAAGGAGGCATATTATCACTCAAATTACAATTAAACTACCACCATTCCATTGAATTTAATCAAGCACTTCACAGCATTTACTCTTTGTGCTCTTTCTTTACTTCTTCCTGTTTGTAAATCTTTACTATACTTTATTTTTCATTTGGTGGAAATACCTAAAAAATTTTCTCATGAAAATTTATAAAGATGTATATACCCTTTTAATACTTAAATTTTCAAAACTGTCTTTCTTTTGTTGTCAAAGTGATGGATTCGTTGGATAATAATAGCATTCTTGAATCTCTCTCCTCTTCTTTTAATAGTCTCTATATGTTGTGGACCACTGTCTCCTAGTTTCCACTGTCCTCTAACTTTTGCTGCCTTCTAACTTCCATTGTTGCCACTGAGAAATACAATGTTTGTCCACGTTTTTATATATCAATATATGTGTGGGTGTGTATACAATACACTTAAATTTATACATATACTTAAATTGTCCTCTTTGTCTCTAACTCTGTAAAGTATCCCTCACCCTATCCCTCAGAATTCAAACTTTTCACTAGGATATTACCAGTGTTTCTAAATATGTATCTTTTTTTAAATTCTTTTACCCTTCTTAGTACATGAGAAACATGTTTAACTTTTGTAAATCAGTAATATTTTTAGCTCATAAAATTTTTTTAAATTATTTAAATTATTATTTCTCTTCCATCTCTTTTTTCATACTGATATTTATATACTTTCCATGTTAGATGTTCTTATTCTGTCCTCCAAGTCTCTTATCTTTACACTTATGATTATAGTGTCTTTCCATTCCTCTGTATGCTGTGGAATACTTCCTGTGGTTGATCACTTAGAACCCGTTTTTTTAGCAGTTACTATTGTATTTCCAAAAACACCTATTGATTTCTTTTTTAAAACCAGGTAGCAGGCTTTCTGTATTTTAGTGTAATCTTTTTAATGCTTCTCCTTTTTTTTTTTTTTTTTTAATCAGATCTCTCTTCCATTTCTTCTAGTATATTTCCTGCATGGACTCAGCTTTGTTTCCCTTCTTGAATCCCTGTGCCTCTTGAAATGGCCTGTGTTCTTTTCTTCATGCTTAAAAGAGTATGAAAGCTGTTAGCATAAATGTAAGTCAGGTTTGAGAGACATACTGTATAGTGTTGATTGAGAAGCAGCGAAAATAATGGCAGTAGTTTTTATTTTTTTTAATATGGTTAACAATGAGTTAGCAAGCCAGAATCTCCCAGAATAATCATGTGGGGGAAAGCATCTTGATCTCTAAAACAAAAAGCGGTGGTGAAAGCTGCCCTCAGCAAGTAGTACAGCTACTGCCCTGGAATGCCTGTATGAAACAAACCAACGGGCACTTACTCCTTCCTGGGCCAAATAGATCTTAAATTATCTTCCACAAATGAGCCCATAGACACATCTGGAAATCACCAAATCCATAGTTTCATCCCAGACTGTGCCAGAGATCACATAGCTTTCAAAAACCACCGGTTCATTATCTTTCTCTCTCTACCTACACCTCTTTTTCTGTCATTTGAGTCCAGATACATATATTCTAGATTCTAGTAGTTCATCATGGTTATTTGAAGGTCAAATCTACTTAGGTGTGAGGGAGACAAAAAACATGTGTATATGAAGTAATTTTCCTGTTACCTCAATGTTTACATTTTGTTTGTATACACACACACACACACACACATATATATATACACGTATACAATGCATAAATTAATAAACTCAGCAGGTAAATCATGCATGTATCATTTCTATACTTTATAATTGTTTTCATAAAGTAAGTTCATCAGAGATTGAGGTTGCTGCTGCTGCTGCTTCAGTTGTGTCTGACTCTGTGCGACCCCATAGATGGCAGCCCACCAGGCTCCACCATCCCTGGGATTGAGGTTATTATATATGAAAACCATGTATGTTAGCAGTTCAGTAAAATCAGTCTGCTGTAGTAGAATGACAAATTGAATTTTTAGTGTTTGACATCTTAAATTAGATTTACTAGTCAGTCTACATCACCTTCATGAGGAAAACTATCAGTTTAGATAAACTGCAAGAAATATTTTCTGATAGATACAATGCTAGTGTTAAACATTTTCACAAATAAAGATTTTAGCTTTTGCATTATTGACTTTCTGTATTATAAAAAATGAATACCATGTTATATTTTTAACTTCATCAGCAAGTACAATTTTAATTGTATTTCTTTTTAAATAAGTTAGATTTAAATTTGAATTGTCACATGTGACTAAGAACTGCCATATTGAACAGATTTACACCCTACTCCAGTACTCCTGCCTGGAAAACCCCATGGATGGAGGAGCCTGGTAGGCTGCAGTCCATGGGGTCGCTAGAGTCGGACACGACTGAGCGACTTCACTTTCACTTTTCACTTTCATGCACTGGAGAAGGAAATGGCAACCCACTCCAGTGTTCTTGCCTGGAGACTCCCAGGGACGGGGAAGCCTGGTGGGCTGCCATCTATGGGGTCGCACAGAGTCGGACACGACTGAAGCGACTTAGCAGCAGTAGCAGCAGCATAGGTTTTTTTCACTATCACATTTCTAATAAAAATCATTCAAAAACAGAATTAGGGCACGTGCATATTCAGGTATACTTACTTAATTGTCACATTAAATAATATAAACTTAAAAGCTGGCCTGATATTCTGAGATGCTTGAGAATTATACCATAGAAATTAATAATAATATAAGTCTGTTCTATAAAATCTACTCAAATTGGAAAATCCACAAGACAATAGAAATTAAATGATATAGTGTAGTGGAGTGACATATATTTGCAGAAGTTAAAGTAATTCCATACTTATTTTTTCTTGTGTTAATTTTATTTTCACATTAAATTCATTATGTATATATGTGTGTTCATTATCACGTGTACATACAAGAAAATTCCTGTGCCGGGTAACTGTAAGCTGGTATTAGGATAGTTTGCCATTAAAAATATTTATGCTAGATATATAAATTATAAGTTTTATTTGGAGACTTTGGAAAAAGTTAGAAAGGAAAAAAATTTCTTGACTGCAAGCCTTCTCACACACTTCCATTTGCTAATAAGCAGTGTGGACCTCTATGATAAAGCAAAAATAGATATCTTCTAAAATTATTTGTATAACAGTACCTCAAATAATGACTTATTTTGTTCACATATGAGTTACATTAAAACCTGAGAGACAGTTGAACCAAGACACATACCTGCTATAGCATTTGGTTTGTATGCATTAAATTGGAAAAATGCTGTATAGTTAAATCAAAAATACCTTTTAAATCTATAGAAATGAAGATTACATTATGAAGTGAAGAAAATATTCGTGTTTGAATTCTGGGAATTTAAAAATGGAAATTATTTTATGACTGTAGATCTCAGCAGTTGTAGCCAAATATGTGTTTTAAAAATTATCTTTTTAAGTTGATAGTTTCTTCATTTATTTAATAAATATTCTTGAATACCTACTATAGGCTAGGCTAGATATTATGCATGAGTGTCTGCTGAATTTATTTTATATTGTAAGGTACCTAGGGTATATAACCTTATCTTATATAACCTTATATAAGATACATAAGGTATATAACCTTATATAACCTTATAAGTTTAATTATCATGTTATTTTACTGGTGATTTCTCATGAGGTCGGCCATATATGTTGGTGCTGATGTGTTGGTGCTTTCCTTGGTGGGGATAAAAGCTGTTTCCATCATTTATCTCACAGGCTTCAGTTCACTTCAGTTCAGTTCAGTCGCTCATTCGTGTCCGACTCTTTGGGACCCCATCAATTGCAGCATACCAGGGCTCCCTGTCCATCACCAACTCCCGGAGTTCACTCAAACTCACATCCATCGTGTCGGTGATACCATCCAGCCATCTCATCCTCTGTTACCCCTTCTCCTTCTGCCCTCAATCCCTCCCAGCATCAGAGTCTTTTCCAATGAGTCAACTCTTCACATGAGGTGGCCAAAGTACTGGAGTTTCAGCTTTAGCATCATTCCCTCCAAAGAACACCCAGGACTGATCNCTCCTGCCCCCAATCCCTCCCAGCATCAGAGTCTTTTCCAATGAGTCAACTCTTTGCATGAGGTGGCCAAAGTACTGGAGTTTCAGCTTTAGCATCATTCCTTCCAAAGAACACCCAGGGCTGATCTCCTTCAGAATGGACTGGTTGGATCTCCTTGCAGTCCAAGGGACTCTCAAGAGTCTTCTCCAACACCACAGTTCAAAAGCATCAATTCTTCGGCACTCAGCTTTCTTCACAGTCCAACTCTCACGTCCATACATGACCACTGGAAAAACCATAGCCTTGACTAAATGGACTTTAGTCAGCAAAGTAATGTCTCTGCTTTTGAATATACTATCTAGATTGGTCATAACTTTTCTTCCAAGGAGTAAGCATCTTTTAATTTCATGGCTGCTGTCACCATCTACAGTGATTTTGGAGCCCAAAAAGATAAAGTCTGACACTGTTTCCACTGTTTCCCCATCTGTTTCCCATGAAGTGATGGGACCAGATGCCATGATCTTTGTTTTCTGAATGTTGAGCTTTAAGCCAACTTTTTCACTCTCCTCCTTCACTTTCATCAAGAGGCTTTTTAGCTCCTCTTCACTTTCTGCCATAAGGGTGGTGTCATCTGCATATCTGAGGTTATTGATATTTCTCCTGGCAATCTTGATTCCAGCTTGTGCTTTTTCCAGCCCAGCGTTTCTCATGATGTACTCTGCATAAAAGTGAAATAAGCAGTGTGACAATATACAGTCTTGATGTACTCCTTTCCTATTTGGAACCAGTATTCTACCAAGTTACTAATTCATGTTAATGTATTAGAAATCCTTATTAAAATGCAAATATTATCCTGTGAGGGATAACGCTTTAAACAACTATTAGCCGTTAACACATTATTGGCGTTCAGTTTATCAGTTTAATTAGGTGGTAATTTAGCTTGGCCCTAGGAATGAAGTAAATCTGATGATGTGGAAGGGAAAAATCAACACAAGGCAGATCAAGGAACAGGTGCAACCAGACCCTTTAAATCGACACTGCATATACCTGGCCTCCTGGAAGTAGGATGTTCTTAAAGACTACTATATCCAGCTCCAACTGATTGTCTCTTTCCCTGCCAGCTTGCCTTACACCGAAAGTTTGTTCTAATTTTAGAAAATGAATATAGATATAAGGAATGAGTTTCTGTAATAAGTTATACTAATTATTTTATGTATGCAGCATGTTTTATTGTTTTTGAACCAAATGTGAGTGTTAGTCACTAAGTCATGCCCAACTCTTTGTGATCCCATTGACTGTAGCTCACCAGGCTCCTCTGGCCATGGAATTTTCCAGGCAAGAATACTGGAGTGGGTTTCCATTCCTTTCTTCATGGGATCTTCCCAACCCAGGTATCCAACCTTGGTCTCCTGCACTGCAGGAAGATTCTTTACCATCTGAGCTACCTGGGAAGAAGGGGTAAATTATAAGCTTAATAAAATTTGTTCATGAACTGCTTTAGATCATTCAAAGGTTGATCCTCCCCTTTTTTGTGTGACATAGCTTCACATAAGCAGATTTCTTGATAATGCAGTGAAGAGAGATGGAAATTGCCACGAGAAAATGTTCTCTTGTTGCTATTGCCTGCATCGAGGATCATAACCAACTCACGTGATCTCATTAGGCTTACTATTTAAGGTCATTCTGCCCAGTGACTTGATTTAAAGCACGCAAGGCTGAATCTGATCAGAATGATAGTATTGCTATGCCATTGATGTGTATCCAAAACTGTGAACCGAAAAGACTAAACCCTTACCTATCTTAGCTGTGTCATATTCTTTTTCTTTCTTTTTTTCTTTCTTTTTTTTTGTATGCCATACTATTTGAGTCTTCTTTCTCTGCTGCTAAGTCGCTTCAGTCGTGTCCGACTCTGTGTGACCCCATAGACGGCAGCCCACCAGGTTCCTCCGTCCCTGGGATTCTCCAGGCAAGAACACTGGAGTGGGTTGCCATTTCCTTCTCCAATGCATGAAAATGAAAAGTGAAAGTGAAGTCGCTCAGTCGTGTCCGACTCTTAGTGACCCCATGGACTGTATAGCCCACCAGGCTCCTCCATCCATGGGATTTTCTAGGCAAGACTACTGGAGTGGGATGCCATTGCCTTCTCCGTTTCTTTCTCTAGATGGATTAATTTTGCCAAATTTGATTATTTGATTTGCCTTTTTAGGGCTATAATTTCTATACATGGTCAAAGAGAAATAAATACAAATAACTCAACTTCCCATCTTATTAGAAGGAAACTTTTTTAAAGACCTTTGAGACTAGGAGAGAAAGTTGCCTCTTAAATAACTTAAGTCTTTTCCCATTACCATATTATTTATTGCCCATCAGAACCTATGTAAAAACCTGTAAACCATTTGAGGATTTATATACCATTGTATTATTATTTTTAAATCATTTGTAATAATTAAGGATGCTATTTTTAGAAATACAATAAAATATAAATTAACAGGTTTTCATATGATAACACACTTTAAATTATTGGTAAATAATCTTGTGTTAAAGATTTGGCATATCTTCATTCTTATTAACACTAATGAAGTAAAAAATTAGTGTTCCATCATAACATTACTTTTTTTTGTCCAGGTATTTGTCTATCTTTTATTAAGCTTTGAATTTGTTGACATATTTTTATATATACCACATTTATATTAGATATAGAGGTATTTTTAAAGAATATATCATAATGATATGGCATATAGTGCATTTTTCTTCTTGAGTTTCTTTGACCTCATAAGTCATAAATGAGCCAGTAACCACAACCCATTTGAAACTTTTATATTGAGGATAGAGAAGTCTTTTTCATGGAGGAAAGCATTTTATTTTAAAAAATTAGATATAATGCATCATTTGTTTCAAAACAGGATTGTCTGTATTTCATGTATGGAATGTGGCCCTTCAGGAATCAAATTTTAAGTAGTACAAAAAAGTGATCAATTTTATTTTTTTATTTTATTTTATTTTTTTTACTTTATTTTACTTTACAGTACTGTATTGGATTTTTTTTTTTTTTTGGCTCAACAATGAAATCCTTAATCAGTTTTATTTATTTATTTTTTTGTTTGTTTGTTTGTTTCTTTTTTTTTGTATTTATTTATTTTTGACATGAGAAGCAGAAGTTTATTAAAAACTTTATGAGTGATACCTATGCCTATTTACAGAGTTCAAAATTCGAAACCAGTTTTCATCTTAACTTTAGGTGTTAAAAATCATAACTTTGTCCCATAATAATCCTTTTTAAACTTCAATTGAGCTTTCCATGTGCTAATAAAAATAGGTACTTTAGGGCTTTCTTTCACATCTTTTGATTTTCATTCCAGGAAAATGAGCATACTGTATTCTTTTGGGTATGTATCATTAGAAATAAATGTGAACAGAGAGGAATAAAGTGAATTAGTATGGCTGCAGCACTTCCTTGCTAATGATGCATGAATATCTATAATGATATAAGGTGGTAAAGAACATTAACAAAAGCAAGTTGATTTTCAAAAGGTTAGACAGGATTTGTACACATCAGAATTCGGAAGGATATAATTATTCAAGGTAGAGTTAATGAAATTCAAATGAAAAAGCAAAATCTGAATATGTGTGCACGGTTTTGCATAAAGAAGAGAAAATGAACACGATACTTCCAATTACACTGATTTTTTAATAACTGTCTGAAATTTTTATTAAAACCAAACTGAAAGGTATTCAATATATATAGTTTATTTATTATAGATCTGCATGACTGTGTCAAAAGGAGCAATGTATTTTAAGGGATAGATAGTAAACTAAATCTCCAAATACCCAAGTCTCTTGGTTTACTTTTACAATGAGTCTCCATTCATTGTATATGAAAATTATGATACATCTCTCTGTATTGAAAATTATTATATCTATTAGAATTTATAATAAATGATAACACTCAAAATGTATAACTGAATTTTCTTGAAAATGAGTTGACAATTTTCCAAATATTCTATTTCTCATAAAAGCTCACAAGATTATCCCTTAGCTCTTCAGCTGATATTCATCACTTAACTTCTCTTATCTGTGATGACTAGATACTATGTATGAAGACAGTAGGAGGAATGAAATCTTCCAACTCTAGCCCCAAATCCTGTTATTTTAAATCTAAAATTATAAGTGCATTTCGATTATCATTCCATTGATCAAGAAAGAATAAGTGTCATATATTTGGCCAAGGTACACGCAGGAAGCCAAACTTTAAAATTGTAAAAGGAACAAATTTGTAATGTCAGCTAATTTGTGTACCTTTCACAAAATTGCAAAAGGTACAATTTTGTAATGTCAGCTAATTTGTGTAATTCTATGAATTTGCAATGCACAAGTAGATGGATGAGCCATCTCAATTAGGATTATTTTGTTTTTGTATTATCTAAGAAATGTGTACAAAACTCCTGGACCTGAGTGATCCAAAAAAAAACCATAAATAGACCAGTTTATATTTTTACTCATTCTTGTGCAAGCTCAGTCTGGGATCCTAAGCTCCGTTTAATTACATTACTGCAAAAATGAGGATGGTCTCCTCAAAAAGGCTATTCAGTAACAAGTGACTGTGTTAGCATGCTTATCGTCAGAACTCTCCCAGAGACCCTGCCACGGGACACCTTCAGCTGATCACATCGCCAGGCAGATGGCAGTCCATGAACTCAAAACAAAGCTATTGGAAAACTAATTTTAATTACAAAATTTGTTCTGCTTATAGTGTATACAGAGAGCAGAGGTCATTTATCTTTTTGCATTTGTGTGCCATACAGTGTTTATTTCTTGCTCTTATAAAGAATAGGGAAAGAGGCATTCCTGACCAAGTCCAAACAGTCTCTGAGGCCCAAATGTCCCTCTCCTAGCATGAGTGGCAGGCAGTGAAGCATAGTTGCAGGAGGAGAAGCAGGTTTTCTCTTGGATCTTTGGATTTGGGGGAGTTCTTATTAAAATGTGAATTTCATTCTCAATCCTACTTATCTAGGGCCCTACTTTGCAGTTTAACTTAGCAAGAAACTAGCATCAAAGAGAAGGGCTGATGCTGGGAATTTAGAGGAGAAAGTTGCTTAATAGACAGCCAGCTACCAACCAAAACCACTTTGTCCCTCTTGTACCTCAATCAAGATTAGGGGGAAAAAGTTTAGAAAAAGTCCCTTGGGTATGAATACCACAGATGTAGAACCTGCCCCCAATCCCCAGTGCATCCCACCCCATAGTTAGTTTTCCAGTCAAATTAGAATTGCATTTAAAAAAAAAAGTTGTAAAGATTATTTGTTTCTTGGGGTAAAACTACCCCCCTTTTGACCTTATGACTGTTGGTCTTTGATTCTTTTATCCGTGATGCTGTGTGCATATCTCTTATTATAAAATGCTCTAATGCTTTTTGAAAGAGAGGATATGATAATAGATAACCTTGTTACTAGACTTACCATCTTGCATTGTTTTTAATTCACTTTTCAGCCCTCTGTCAGCTATAAACTGGAATCTATATATGAATTCAGTAAAGGTCTTTTCAATATTAGGAAGCTAAAAGAATTGTTCTTTTGTATATCTATACCAGCACACTGTCCATGAAGAATCAGTGACGGTGATGACTGAAGATATGCCTTTGGAAATTTCTTATGTGCCTTCTACTTACCTGACTGAGATTACTCACGTCTTGCAAGCCCTTTCAGAAGTGGAACAACTTCTCAATGCTCCTGACCTCTGTGCTAAAGATTTTCAAGATCTCTTCAAACAAGAGGAATCTCTGAAGGTAAAACCAAAGCACTTCCATTCAGATTTTTACAAGATCATTACATTGATCATTACTGGACCAGAATATTTGACTTAAATATGTATACTGAAGGCATTTTGAGCTAGCATATGGAAATCTTAAAACACTTTGCAAGAGAGTTAGCTTTAGAAATCTGGTGAAGAAAGAGAAGTGTAAATTAAAATAAATGTGTTATTTCTTCCCAAAATGAAGAAACTCACAAAATAATAATGTATGATATTGAGTTGGCCAAAAAGTTGCTTCGTGATGTTCTGTTGCAGCATACAGGAAAACCTGAACGATGTTTTTCCCCAACCCAAAACTATTGTTCAGGGCAGAAAGGACTCACTAAAACACAAACCTTGCTAGAGAAACAGTTTATTTCCAACTGATACATTGCTTGTCTTTCTTTTTCCTGTGAAAGGGAAAATTAGATGAAGTTTTAAATTATAGGGCTTCCCTAATAACTCAGTTGGCACAGAATCCACCTGCAATGCAGGAGACCCTGGTTCATTTCCTCAGTTGGGAAGATCCGCTGGAGAAGGGATAGGCTATCCATTCCAGTATTCTTGGGTTTCTGTTGTGGTTCAGCTGGTAAAGAATCTGCCTGCAATGTGGGAGACTTGGGCTCGATCCCTGAGTTGGGAATATCCCCTGGAAAAGGGAAAGGCTACCCACTCCAGTATTCGAAGGCCTAGAGAATTCCATGGACTCTATAGTCCATTGGGTTGCAAACAGTGGGACATGACTGAGCAACTTTCACTTTCTTCACTTTAAGGACTTCCCTGGTGGCTCAGATGGTAAAGTGTCTGTCTACAGTGCGAGAGACCTGCGTTCAATCCCTGGGTTGGGAAGATCCCCTGGAGAAGGAAATGGCAATCCACTCCAGTACTATTGCCTGGAAAATCCCATGGACAGAGGAGCCTAGAAGGCNTTCACTTTAAGGACTTCCCTGGTGGCTCAGATGGTAAAGTGTCTGTCTACAGTGCGAGAGACCTGCGTTCAATCCCTGGGTTGGGAAGATCCCCTGGAGAAGGAAATGGCAATCCACTCCAGTACTATTGCCTGGAAAATCCCATGGACAGAGGAGCCTAGAAGGCTACACTCCATGGAGTTGCAAAGAGTCGGACAGGACTGAGCGACTTCACTTTCACTTTAAATTATATCTGTTGTATATATAGTTTTAGTTTTCTATTTTCCACTTATAATGTATAGATTTCATTTCAGATTAGTGTCAGTATCATACTACAACTTTTGGAATGTAATCGAATATAAAACAGTAAAATACTTTATTTAAAATCACCAGGCAAAAGTCTTCAGCCAAATCCAGCTTTTTTTTTCATAGCACCAACTATAAGTTACTGAAATCCAAACTAAAATCAGGATAAAGAAATGAACTTTAAATTTTAGAGGGAAGTGTCTGAAGATGAATGTAGCATCAAGAAAATACACATACCAGTTTGTGTCTCTACTATGTGTAAAAAAAGGATAATTTTTGTGATCATACATTTCACACTCAAAATGAAACATTCTAGTGTAACCAGAATTTAGTATTTTCCAGTACAGATAGTGTAAGATGACAGACAGACAGTAAGTTTGCTCTCAACAGCACCTATCAGGTAAAGGATTTTCTACTCTAAATGATTTCTTGGTATCTCATTCCATATCACATATTTGCTTAACCATACAAATAATAGATGAAGCCATCTGTTTGTTTTCTAAATCAGAGTAGCAATATCTTGAGTGACTTGAGTTTAGTTTCATGCATTATATCAAATAAGCTAAAAAATTGTACTTTAAAATAAAATAAGAGACGCATGAATCTCTGGAGCTCCTCCATCCATTTGGTATGGTGCCGTTACTTGTTCTCTTTGAAGTAGAAGTCAGATCACTCGTGGGTACAGTGAAGTAAAGAAACTCAAATCAATTGATGAAAGAGACTTGTCAGCCTTCCTGTCATAATTCACATTAACTGATTTCTCATGACAGCACAGTTTGTAAGTTCATCATTGTCCTTCAACATGTAAATCACTGCTAATGAACTAATATCCATTCCTTTCCATGTTCATGGACAGACAGGTCAGGAGAGCAGTGACCCTAAGCTTATTAAGTTCACGATTGTTCACAATTGAATGTCTTTGTCCTCATACCTCTTAACCTGGCACACTCAGAAGGATGGGTCCCCAGCTGCATTCATAGCTAATTATTTTTTCTTGTAGATATATTTAATAGTATTATAGCTGATACCGATTGTGATGGTATTGATTACTGTGATTTGTAAAACTGGATTATTATAGATTTAATCTAACTAGATTGTTGAATCCTCATTAGATGAAGTTTGAGGTATAATTCCATCTCACTCTCACTATGCCTCCTGCAACAAGCAAATGGTCTTCTCACCTTTATGGACTTTTTGAAGGGGGTTAGTTTTGATCTCAGTCTTTTCAATGAATATGTATTTCCTCTTAAAGGCGTTCATCATTGTCATTATCTAGTAGTAAAAATAGAAAAGCAGTGCATAAACTGTACAGCTGCTGGTTGAGAAGGTTTGAAATTAAATTGTGGTTGATTTTATTCCTGACAGATTTGCATGAATCAAATTATAGAACTGTAGTAAGTAGTGCTGTGATTTAACATACATATTTTTTAAGTGCAATACAACATAAATAATGCACAATAAGTTAAAATGAGTACTTTCTGAACCAAGTGTAAATAATACAGCACATATGATTTCCACAAGTGTATTGAATTAGAAGGCTACCTAATCATTTTGACAAGAACTAACCAGATAAACACCTATTTACATAAGGAAATCTTCATTTAATATTGCTACACGAGCTAAATGGCCTCCTTGGTGGCTCGCCTGGGAAGAATCCACCTGCCAAGCAGGAGACATGGGTTTGATTCCCGGTTCAGGAAGTTCCCTTGGAAAGGGAATGTCAACCCATTCCAATATTCTTGCCTGGAAAATTCTATGAATAGAGGACACTGGCAGGCTGCATGCAGTCCATGGGGTCACAAAGAATCAGACACAACTAAGCAACTGAGCTCGCATGTCCATTGGCTAAGGCATGTGTAGTGCTAAGTCACTTCAGTTGCGTACAACTCTTTTCAACCCCATGGACTGTAGCCCACCCGTCTCCTCTGTCCATGGGTTTCTCCAGGCAAGAATACTGGAGTGGGTTGCCATGCTCTCCTCAAGGGGATCTTCCCAACCCAAGGATCAAACCCACGTCTCCTTCATTGACAAGCAGGTTCTTTACCATTAGTGCTACCTGGGAAGCCCAGCTAAGGTATACCTAGTGATGAATGAGAAACATGTACAAAAATATTTTTGTGTTAGAGCTATCATTATTATCAATTATATACTTAATTAGGCCATAGTTACTCATTTGGGACCTGGCATGAATAAAGGTGTATAATTAGGACAAAAATAAGAGTGTGCGTTAGAATAAGGATGACAGCTACAATTTCTCCTCTTCAGTAATGAGGAGCAATTTGTATTCAGTGCTTAGGTACTCGATAACTAACATGTATTAACTAATACTCCCCATGACTCTATGAAGTATCTAAAGTTATTATCCACATCTTATAGATGAAGAAACTCAAGCAATATGAAATAAAGTAACTTGGCAAAGTTGATACAACTGGTATTGGCCAAACAAGGATTTAAACCCAAGGAACTACCTTGCATGAAGTGGTTTCTAGGGTATTTTGTGGAGTATAGCAAGGATGAATCTGGGTAAAACATGGTAGAATACTGAGATCTGGCATGGACAGTTCATAGAAAAAATGTCCTGGATTCAAATTCTTATTGAATTTGTGCCAGTTTAAAAAGATGCTATAAAAAGAAGCATCCGTCTTTCATGTGCCTGTTGGCCTTCTGCTTAGTGAAATAAGTCACACAGGAAAAGACAAATATTGTATGTTGTTGCTTATATGTGAAATCTAAAAAATAAAAAAATGAATGTAACAAAACAGAAGCACCGTTGGAGATAAAGAGAAAAAATTAGTGGTGACTAGTGGGGAGAGGGAAAGAGGGCAGGGCAAGGTAGCAGTTGGGGATTCAGTTCAGTTCAGTTCAGTCACTCAGTTGTGTCCGACTTTTTGCGACCCCATGAATCGCAGTACACCAGGCCTCCCTGTCCATCACCATCTCTCGGAGTTCACTCAGACTCACGTCCATCGAGTCCGTGATGCCATCCAGCCATCTCATCCTCGGTCGTCCCCTTCTCCTCCTGCCCCCAATCCCTCCCAGCATCAGAGTCTTTTCCAATGAGTCAACTCTTCGCATGAGGTGGCCAAAGTACTGGAGTTTCAGCTTTAGCATCAGTCCTTCCAAAGGAATCCCAGGATTGGTCTCCTTCAGAATGGACTGGTTGGATCTCCTTGTAGTCCAAGGGACTCTCAAGAGTCTTCTCCAACACCACAGTTCAAAAGCATCGATTCTTCGGC
>SJYX01017063.1:15250-64086 GCA_006410675.1 Oreotragus oreotragus
TTGATTCCAGCTTGTGTTTCTTCCAGTCCAGCGTTTCTCATGATGTACTCTGCATATAAGTTAAATAAGCAGGGTGACAATATACAGCCTTGACGTACTCCTTTTCCTATTTGGAACCAGTCTGTTGTTCCATGTGCAGTTCTAACTGTTGCTTCCTGACCTGCATACAGATTTCTCAAGAGGCAGGTTAGGTGGTCTGGTATTCCCATCTCTTTCAGAATTCTCCACAGTTTATTGTGATCCACACAGTCAAAGGCTTTGGCATAGTCAATAAAGCAGAAATAGATGTTTTTCTGGAACTCTCTTGCTTTTTCCATGATCCAGCGGATGTTGACAATTTGATCTCTGGTTCCTCTGCCTTTTCTAAAACCAGCTTGAACATCAGGGAATTCACCGTTCACATTTTGCTGAAGCCTGGCTTGGAGAATTTTGAGCATTACTTTACTAGCGTGTGAGATGAGTGCAGTTGTGTTGAGCTTTAAGCCAACTTTTTCACTCTCCTCTTTCACTTTCATCAAGAGGCTTTTTAGTTCCTCTTCACTTTCTGCCATAAGGGTTTAAAGGGTACAAATTACTATATTTAAAATAAATAGCTACAAGGATATATTATAGAGTGCAGCAAATATTTTATTGTAATTTTAAATAGAATATAATCTGTAAAAATATAGAATCACTATATTATACATCTTAAACTATTATAGTATTGTACATCAACCATACTTCAGTAAGAGAAAAAGGGAGGAAGGAAGAGAGGGAAGGAAGGAAAGAGGGAGAAAGGAAGGGAGGAGGGAAGAAAGAGGAGAGAAGAAAGAGGAAAGGAAGGTGGAAAAAGGAAAAGAAATGGAGGAAAAGAAAGAAGTCAGACATGCGTCATTTCAGTTGTTTCATCTAAACTAATGATAGCACAGATGCTCTGGTTGAGGTGAATACAATGTTTCATGTCTTTGGTATACACAGGAGTGACAAGAAGTGTAGACACATGGAGGAAGCTCACAGATATTGACAGGAGAGTTGGGTCCAATGTCAAGTTTAGATAAGATCAAGAAGTAAAGGCAGCCCTTATTCAACCTCAGCAGCACTGGGGAGAGCTTGACATAAGCTGCAAAATCCAAAAACTGCAGGAAAGTCGTTCAGTCTTCTTTGACTGGTTCAGCTTTTAGGCAGGGCCCTCGAGACCTTAAAGGAATTATTGGGACAAGCCAGTAATGTAAGGAGTGAGGATTCATTCATTCAAATGTGTTTGTTAAGCTCTTCCCTTATAACAGGCCTTGCTCTAAGTGCTTAAAAAGCAGTCAGTGAAACTGATGGACTCCTCCCGACTATAGCTTTTGTTATGGCAGAGACAGAACATAGCCAAACAAGCTGATAATAAATAAGTAAATGCTGTATGTTAAAGATGATACAAGCTATAAAAAATGGATTTTAATAAGGGAGTATAAAACTATTGAAGGGGAAGGAGATGGTAGAATGGCAAGAGATGGGATTGTGATTTTAAATAGGGCAGAAAGGGCTTTTGAGCAAAGATTTGGAGAAGGAAAAGAGTCAGCCTTGCAGCCAGACTTGCTGTCCAGGCATGGTAGGTAGGTCAGTGTAAAGGCCCACGTGTTGGGTGTGTGCCTAGCCTGATCAGTGAACAGCAGGGAAGCCAGAGTGCCTGAAGTGGAATGATCCAGGGGAGAGTAGCAGGGCATGAGATCAAAGAGGTCGTGGGGAATCCAGGTTGTGGAGGGTCTGATGGACCATTGTGAAGACTACTGTTCTTGCTGAGTCAGAGAGCCACCATTGTAGGTTTTGGAGAAGATGAGTGTGACACAATCTGATTTATGCTTTAAAAAGATCACAATGGCTTCCCTGTTGAGAGTAGAACTGTAGGAGACCAAGGGTAAAAACAAGGAGGTCAGTTGGAAAATGGGTGCCAGTGGCTTGGGCTTGGGTAGTAAGGAGAGATTTTTCAGATTTAGGAATGTTTTCAAAGGGAATATAGAAGGTTTATTTCTGTGTTCACCAAAAACTTGAGCATGGTTGTATAAAAGCCCATTCTCAGCAGAGTTTGGACTCAGGAGAATTAGGAGTCTGTGAACTCAGTGAAAGATCCCTTAGGAATGGCAGATTCCTTCTCGTCGAAAACGTGCCTTTCTCTACGCCAGTCTTGCTGTGAAGTAGGGGCATCAGTGCTGGTAACAGAGATCTTATTACTCTGGTCAAAATCCTTCTCCTTTGAAATCTGTTTCATCACACTTAACCACAAATTTAATAATGGCAGTCACTTGAATGAAGACAAAGCTAATGCCATGAGCAAACTGACCGGTTTTCGATTTTGGTATTAGGAGAGCTAGATAATCGATGGAGGCATGGCATATACAAATCAGAACAAAATATCTGAAGGAAAATAAACTAATCAGTGTGTTTGTGTATATTGTAATATAGGGCCACGCTAAACCCAGGGTTAGAGTTTTCACCACTTCTTCTACTACCCCAGCAAAATGTTATTGTAATTATTTTAAATTAAATAATCATGGAGCATATAACATGTCAAAGTGAAATTTGATTACAAATGCTTTTTGAATTCTATTTAAATTATCTAATGAAATAGTTTGGTGTATGGAAAAATATGACTTCTATTAATGTATTACCATATTGTAAGAGCTGATCTTTTGGTGTATAACATTCGGAATAATGTAATCATTTTGTGATTTCTCAGAAAAATCAAGATTTTCTTTTTCAATTTTAATTTAATTTTTATTTTATGTTGGAGGAGAATTTATTTACAATATTGTGTTTCAGGTATACAGCAGAGTGATTCAGCTATATTTAGATTCTTTTCTCATGTATGTTATAACAAAATTTTGAATAGACTTCCCTGTGCTTTAAAGTAGGTCCTTATTGATTATCTATTTTATATATAGTAGTATGCATATGTTAATCCCCAACTCCTAATTTATTCCTCCCCCCACCTTTCCTCTTTGATAACCATAGGTTTATTTTCAAAGTCTGTTGAGTCTGTTTCTGTTCTGTAAATAAGTTCATTTCTGTCATATTTTTTAAATTCCACATTTAAGTGCTATCATATTGATAGCTTATGGTGAATGATATCTGATTCGTGATCTCCAAAGAAGAAGATTTAGCTTTGGGGCCAGGGACCAGGCTTGATCACTCAAGAGCTTTTGTGTAGCAGAGTTTTATTAAAGTATAAAAAGGAACAGAGAAAGCTTCTGACATAGACATCAGAAGGGGGATCGAAAGTGGCCCCCTCGCTAGTCTTAGCAAGAGAATTATGTACTTTTAAATTAGTTATTACAGTAAATCAAAATAATGTCTCAAGGTTATAAAGATCTTACTAGACCCACTTCCATAATATGCACTTTAAGATAACAGGATTAGTCAGAAAGTTTTCAGGAAGGAGAAAAATGTCCTCAAGCAGGATACATTATTGTAATATAATCCTTACTAAGGAATGTAGGGGAGAATGTTTGTCCTTTCCTCCTCCTTGAGAATTCCCGACCCTTATCTCTTCCTTGAGAGCCCCAGACCCCTTTCTCCTCCTCAGTGACCCTGGACTTTTTATCAAGCTGCCTAGGAAGTGACTCAATATGATATTTGTCTTTCTCTGTCCAATTTATTTCACTTATTATGATCATCTCTAGGTCCATACATGTTGCTGCAGATGGCATTATTTCATTCTTTTTATGGCTGAGTAATATTCTATTATATCTATCAGTATATGCCACATCTTTGTCCATTCCTCTCTTGATGGTCATTTAGATTGCTTCTATGTCTTGCTGCTGTAAATAGTGCTGCAGTAAATATTGGGGTGCATGTATCTGTTTGGATTATGGTTTTCTCTGGGTATATGCCCAGGAGTAGGATTGTTGGATCTTATGGTAGCTGTACTTTTAGTGTTTTAAGGAACTTCCATACTGTTCTCCATAGTGGCTATACCAATTTACATACCCCCATCAGTGTAGGAGGGTTCCCTTTTCTCCATATCCTCTCCAGCATTTATTGTTCACAGACATTTTGATGATGGCTGTTCTGACCAGTGTGAGATGATTCCTCATTGTAGTTTTGATTTGCATTTCTCTAGTATTTAGTGACGGGGAAGGCAATGGCACCCCACCCCAGTACTCTTGCCTGGAAAATCCAATGGACGGAGTAGCCTGGTGGGCTGCAGTCCATGGGGTCGCTAACAGTCGGACAGACTGAGCGACTTCACTTTCACTTTTCTCTTTCATGCATTGGAGAAGGACATGGCAACCCACTCCAGTATTCTTGCCTGGAGAATCCCAGGGATGGGGGAGCCTGGTGGGCTGCCGTCTATGGCGTCACACAGAGTCGGACACGACTGAAGTGACTTAGCAGCAGCAGCAGCAGTATTTAGTGATGCTGAACATCTTTCATGCAGTTTAGAGAAATGCCTGTTTAGATTTTCTGCCTTTTGTTAAAATTTGTTTTTGTTGTTTTTATTAAGCTACATGAGCTGTTTATATATTTTGGAGGTTAATTCCTTGTTGGTCATTTTGCACACATTTTCCTCTATTCTGCCAATAGCCTTTTCATTTTGCTTATATTTTCTTTTGCTGTACAAAAGATTTTAAGTTTAATTAGGTCCCATTTGTTTATTTTTGTTTTCATTTTTATTACTCTAGGAGGTGGATCCAAAAAGATTGTTGTGATGTATGTCAGCGTGTTCCACCTATGTTTTCCTCTAAGAGTTTTATAGTATCCAGTCTTAACATTTAGATCTTTAATCCATTTTAAGTTTATTATTGTGTATGGTGTTAAAGAATGTTCACGTTTTTCAACTAGCACATTTATTCAGTTGTATATTCCCTTTTTTCAGCTGCTTTTATGATTTGGGATTGATTTGATTTGCTGTTTATTTTTCACTTGATTGATTTGCTATTGATATATGTCAACTACTTTACAAATGTTAATCTCTTTGCTATAATTGGATTCATACTTAAGTCATTAATACAGTACCTCAGTTTTCACTTCTCTTATAGTGAAAATACTATAGATATTTACTGTATCAGAGTTCATATTTATGTATACTTTGGTAGTTTCCCTTTGTATTTTTTACATGTTTCTCTTTCATAGGAAATTATTCATTCTTTTCTCCCAGCCATTATTTTATCACGCCCAGCTGTTCTCCTATTTTTACTCCCATGCAGCAATTTACTCCCATCTCTGAGAAGGAAATGGCAGCCCACTCCAATGTTCTTGCCTGGAGAATCCCAGGGACGGGGGAGCCTGGTGGGCNTTTCTCTTTCATAGGAAATTATTCATTCTTTTCTCCCAGCCATTATTTTATCACGCCCAGCTGTTCTCCTATTTTTACTCCCATGCAGCAATTTACTCCCATCTCTGAGAAGGAAATGGCAGCCCACTCCAATGTTCTTGCCTGGAGAATCCCAGGGACGGGGGAGCCTGGTGGGCTGCCGTCTATGGGGTCGCATAGAGTCGAACACAATTGAAGCGACTTAGCAGCAGCAGCTGCTGCTAAAATGTACCTTAAGGACTCACTCTGCCTCTTCCCATTCTCCTAGAAAGACTATTTTGATAATCCCCATCTAATAAATTCTGGAAGTCAGAAGCTTCTACATTAGAGCTTACAATTCATGAGGTTGGTAGAAGTTTTGAAGTTGCAATTAAGTTGTATAGAGGCTTTTCTTTTATTCTTCAACTATTGAAGCTGTTCTTTGACCAACTATTATGCTTTTTTTTTTTTTGATCCATGATCTATGATTACTGATTTATTACTTATGGAAGGACACTATCTTCCTGTGGAAAATGTTTCAACCAAAATCTGTCCTTGTATTTAGGAACAGTTTTTCACATGTGGACCATAAACAATGCAGGGAAAATAATTGAAAGGGCAACTTACTGTAGAGCCTGTAAATAAAACTTTTAAAAATTTTCTTTTAAAGCTCAGAAAGATTTAATTAATAAGCAATTTAATCCCTTTTGATGGAATACCCTTCCCAATTTGGTATGTCATTAACATAGTGCCTGGTAGCTAGATGGGACATGAAATGGATAAGGATTAGATTTATATAGGATGCTGCCTTCATCTGTCAGATAAAGACAAATTCCAGAGAGTGAAAATGAACTGGAGTTTGAGTCTTTGGTGCTCCAATTTTTCTTTCTCAATTTTAAGATAGATATACTCCCCAATGACTGCTGTCACAATAGCTACTAATGGGTTTCTCTAATCCTTTTTCCTTAGAAAAGAAAGTTGTGTGCTCTTCTGTTAGGCAAGTTACAAAGAGTCTCAAGGCATTTTTGTTATCTAAAACCACCTAAAGCTATTATTTCCGCCTTCTTAAAATGTGAAAACAATCATGCATGGTTTTATAACTCTAAAAACACATATACTTGCATTTGTGTATGTATATACGTTTAACTGCAGTGTTACATTTATTAAGACAGTGATGCTGAATCAACAACTGCAAAAGAGACAGTTTTTACCATTTGGCATGCTGTGCAAACGACCCATCTACTCCTTTTGACCTGTTCCCTATGGTAACCGATATCCATCATAATCATAACCGCTAGGGAAAAAAAATCTTGTTTTTCTTGTTCACCACTGTATCTGCAACTCCTAGTACAGTCATTGTTTAGTCAATGTCACGTCTGATTCTTTACAACCCCCTGAACTGTAGCCCTCCAGGCTCCTCTGTCCATGGGATTTCTCAGGCAAGAATACTGGAGTGGATTGCCATTTCCTTCTCCAGGGGGTCTTCCCAACCCAGAGATTGAACCTGCATATCCTGCATTGGCAGGCAGATTCTTTACCACTGAGCCATTAGGGGGAACAGTACCTAACACTTAGTAGGCACTCGATGGATATCTATCTGTTCAATGAATGAATGAATGAATGATAGTCTGTTAAATCCAGATATAAAGTCTGTGACTGAAGAGGACAGAGCATTAATCAACCTAGTGACAAGAATTTTTTCAAAAAAAGAAACAAAATTAACCTCCTTTACATTATGAGATCAAACTAGTCAATACTAAAGAAATCAACCCTGAACATTCGTTGGAAGTACTGATACCAATATTTTGACCACCTGATGCAAAGAGCCGACTCACCGGAAAAGACCCTGATTCTTGTAAATAATTATATAAATTTTAAGTTTAATGAAACTCACTTTACTTCATCATATAACTAAAATCGGAAAAATTATTGTAAATTAAATTTCCAAGTAAATACTCCTTAAAAATTGCCTTTAATGATGTGGTGAAACATAAAATTGCATATTTATAAGTTAAAAAAAAAAAGCAAGCTTTAAATAAAATGTTAGTGGTAACATAAAATATACATAAAGTTATTCCCAGATTTGGCAAGTAGCCTAACGGTTAAAAAAAAAAAAAAAAAANAAATTAAATTTCCAAGTAAATACTCCTTAAAAATTGCCTTTAATGATGTGGTGAAACATAAAATTGCATATTTATAAGTAAAAAAAAAAAAAGCAAGCTTTAAATAAAATGTTAGTGGTAACATAAAATATACATAAAGTTATTCCCAGATTTGGCAAGTAGCCTAACGGTTAAAAAAAAAAAAAAAAAAACAGTTTACACGAAGAGAATGCACATAGCTAAAAACATTTGTTTTGACAGAAACTTTGGTTAAGAATCTTATTTACTTTCAATCATATTTACTGTATTTCCAAAGCTACATGTTACTTATTCACAGGTAAAACTTTTCATTCTCCTATTAATTTTAGGTCCAAATGAATATTTATTTTAATATTTAATATTGAAGATGCAGACTCTTAAGTTGTTCCAAGTTTCCACGCTACATGGTTTTTACCAAGAATAGGATGCTATTTTTTTAGATTGTTTTTTGTTGTTGTTATATGTGGAGTTTTATTTTCCATGAAATATGCTGAATTCATTTTTTTCCTAATCCTATTTCAGTAATTTAGAATGCTTTGTTCTGAGTTCAGAATTATTACTTAAACTATTCAAAAGCGCTGAAGGTCTAAGTGAAGGATAGTTTAATGAATAGTGTTTTTCTTTCTTCCTTGCAATTCTGAATTTTTTACTTTTTTTTTCTTTCGCCATTTAAAAAAGCTGATCTGTATCCATTTTCTTGCTTAAAATGGTAGTCATGAGCATGTTGATACTTTGATAACATTAAACTAAAGCTTATAAATTGGCATTATGTGAGTAAAAGTATTCAAACTTTGGCAATTGCATATAGTTCAATCTACTACAGTGACTTTTACCCACGTCTGCCTATTTCTGAACTCTAGTGCATATAGTTAAACAGTCAGGGAAAAAATCAAGGACTTTGTGTTGTTAATCACACATAATTAATTAATGGATACAAATTATTACCAATTCCCAAATTGAATTTTCCAAACCTGAGGCACAACCTTAAAGGATATTCTCACCATTAGGGAAATGTCTAGGGTTTATAATGAAAGGAGGTTAAGAGTTAGGGTCCCTCTCACATAACATGTGTTGTTTTGTTGTTTGTTGGTTTTATTAAATTTGTACATTTAGATTCAGAACAATTATATGGAACAATGGTTTTGCTTTTCTATCCCAATATAAAATACTATGATAGAAAGCACGTTCTCCCAATATCGAAACCATTAACCATTTATAAAATGTTCAAAGTATTGCCAAATCTGTTTCCTATTTTTCACAAATAGTGTACTGGCATTGTGTTAACTGGTACAAATTTAATTGCATTCCATCTTGAATAATTGTATGAACTTGCTTAATCACACATACTGGATTTTATGTTCTTTATCAAAATAATAAGATGTTCATGATTGCATACTTAAATAGGATAAAGGAGTATCAAGTGAAAAAAAGAAAGAAAAGCATCTTGTCCATATTTTCCAATCCCATCCCTCAGCAGTAATCAGTTTTCATGTTTCCCTGGATTACTGTATTGCCATGGAGTGTTTCTGTGTAAAAGCTATCTGCCCTTGCTTTGCTTAGTTACACAAGACTTAAAAGCATGTCCTGGTGCTAAAAATTTTGGAAACATAGAATGCCATATGTCTAATTTTTAATGATGAGAAAAGCATTTGCTTCTATGCAACTCTCTTACCATGAGCAAGAGCCAATTTTTCTTTCAAGATATTTTTCTCTAAAAAGATTTTGACAGTGTGTGCAACTTAATGCAAAATGTACCTATCACAAAAGGACTTACAAAATCACTTTCTGTTTAGTTAGTACTAATGTACTAGAATTGTCATCTTTGAGGAAGAGTTGGAGCAGTGGAGTACAGGTTTGGCATTTGGTGCTGCTGTTCTTGTTGGTGCTCTGTGGCATCTGGGAAACTAAGCATAACCCTAAAAGGACTCTGTCTATTGTTAGATGTCTCAGGTACTGTGAGGTAACCATGGAGAAACTTGGCCAGGAACACATAGAGATCATTACTCCACTGTTTATTCTTAACAGTTAAATAACCAATAAAAGTAAAACAGAATAAACAGGGAGAAATCCAAAGTACTCACAACGTCTATTCAGGCCTGAATGTGTGTCCACAGTGGTTCAAGAACAATGTAACAAACCTTAAAGGATCAATGGCTCCATTCAAATAGATTTTCATAAACAGGTTAAGATTCAGAGCTTCAGCTAAGCTTTTCACTTCAAATGAACACATATATAGTGAGGCCTGAATACTGTCTTTAACTCTCTAAAAGAGAAATGGAAGATATGGTCCCTGTGCTCTGGTAATTTGTAACATTAATTGAATACACAGGTCAGACTTATACAAACAAGTTAGAAAGTAATAAAAGTAGGAAAGACATAATACAGCCAAAATACCGAATATAAGGCATGCTGCTGCTGCTGCTAAGTCGCTTCAGTCGTGTCTGACTCTGTGCGACCCCACAGACGGCAGCCCACCAGGCTCCCCCGTCCCTGGGATTCTCCAGGCAAGAACACTGGAGTGGGTTGCCATTGCCTTCTCCAGTGCATGAAAGTGAAAAGTGAAAAGTGAAAGTGAAGTCACTCAGTCGTGCCCAACTCTTAGCGACCCCATGGACTACAGCCCACCAGGCTCCTCCATCCATGGGATTCTCCAGGCAAAAGTACTGGAGTTGGTTGCCATTGCCTTCTCCAGTATAAGGCATGAGTGTTACTCAAGTTGTAAAAAGTAGAAAGCAATGTGGACTTCCCAGATGGCTTAGTGGTAAAGAACTCTTGCCTGCCAATGCAGGAGATGTGGATTTGATCCCTAGGTCAGGAATATCCCCTGGAGAACAAAATGGCAACCCACTCGAATATTCTTACCTAGGAAATCCCGTGGACAGAGGAGCCTGGCAGGCTAGAGACAGTGGGGTCACAAAAGAGTCAGACACAACTTAGCAGCTAAACAACAACAAAAAATCAATGTAGACAGCAGAAACTGAAAATAATTTTATTGAGGAGAAAGCCTTTGAAATAGTCATGCTTTGAATACAAGTGACATTTGGACAATACTAGCAGCCCACTCCAGTACTCTTGCCTGGAGAATCCCATGGGCAGAGGAGCCTGGTGGGCTATATAGTCCATGGGGTCGCTAGGAGTTGGACACGACTGAGCGACTTCACTTTCACTTTTCACTGTCATGCATTGGAGAAGGAAATGGCAACCCACTCCAGTGTTCTTGCCTGGAGAATCCCAGGGATGGGGGAGCCTGATGGGCTGCTGTCTATGGGGTCGCACAGAGTCGGACACAACTGAAGCGACTTAGCCAGCAGCAGCAGCAGTAGCTACCACTTATTTATTATTTGCCAGGACACATTCTAAATTTTTTGCTATGATAACTTGTCACCACAACAACCCTATTAAGAAAGCACTATTATTATACCTGTATTCTGAACTATCCAAGCTGGACATAATGGTTTGGTTCAGAGTGCTGAGAGCTTCTAATTCTGAATACATTCTCAAGGTATAGAGTTCATAGGATTTGGTGGCCAATTGCATGTGGGTTGATAGAAGATTCAAGGATAACACTAAGAATTTTGGCATGAACGGCTGAGACAGTGGAGTTGCCATTAACTATAACATGTGGAAAACTGCAAGACAAACAAGGGTACAAAGTTGAGTATAAGTTTGGTTTTGATGTGTTAAGTTTAAGATGTTTATTAGACTTCCATGTGGAAATCAAGAAATGTATTGAATATCTCTTGGATATATAGATTAAGTTCAAGAGGTCTTCACAGTTAGAGATAAAAATTTAGGAATCACTCTTCCACACTTGCTCACAAAATATGGGTTTTTCTGATGTCCTCTTTCCAATAACCCCACCTCTGTAGATAGTCTCAGCTACTCCCATGGTCTAAATATCATTTGGACACAAATGGATCTTATTGGTGGATATGGAAAACAGGATAGGCAAGATGTCAAGATGGTGTCATAGAATCATTGCTCACAGTGCCCAATAGTGGGGCATTGGCACATGTAGGGACTCAACCATCGAATGACTGACTCTGCTAAAAGCTACAGCAAAGTGCTTATGGGCTAACAGAAAAAGGAGGACTTGGACTTTCTGATTCACTGTTGTATTCTCAGTATATAGACTGTATCAGGCACATGCAGATTTTCAACAGATATTTGTTGAGTTAATGAATGAAGACAGACCTGCAGCTTTCAGAGAAGTGGAGAGAAACCTGAAGCCTAGCAGAACTTGGTAAGACTACAGAGGCCAGGGCTGTGTGGTGAAGGCCATATTTAACAGTGCTGAATGCTGCAGAGGCAGGAAAAAGATGCGATCAAGAAGCTATTGGTGAACCAAATAGAAATTTTCCCCAGGAAGTAAATAGAGTAAAAAAAAAAAAAAAAAAGTGAATCACAGGTGTTTTATAGCCATCTGCTCACATTAAGTCATTCTGAAACGTAAAAGATGAAGAATCACTAGAAAGCAATTTTATAATTTATAAATTAAGTTCAATATACTTCAAGCCAGAATATAATTGAAATATGTAAGTTACTTTTCAGGGAAAATACACTAAACAATCAATTTCATATTATCTTTTATTTTACTTACTGTGTTATATATCTGAGACTCTATGGTTTCAATTTTTAGGTAGCTTTTCTTTTTTCTTGTGCAAACAGTCTTACTAAAGGAACACTGACAAAACTTTAAGTAAATATTTTATAAATAATTTATAAATATTTTATTACAAACCTTAAAATAGAAGGCAAAATTTCAGATTAATGTTTGTATACACATCTTACGATTGAACAATTATTTAAAACCTTTCCTCAGAGTTTTAAACTCACAAAGCTGTGTTTGAGCTGATTTCTTGGTATAAAACAGGACTAACCATAACTACATGTATGAGACATTCTCATTTTTTGATTATGTGCCAAAGTTTGTGCAAGTGCTGAACTGAATTCTCTGTTGTTTATGTGTGAAATGCCCACTTATTTTCATGACTACATGGAAATGCTTACTTATATGTTCAGTTTATCAGCTCTCAGTATCTCCTGCTCTAGCCCTGCCCAGTTTCTTCAGTATCTTGTTTGACATTCATATAAATAGATTTAACATTTATGTGGGAAAAGGCATGCTTTGTAATGAAACATTCTGACAGCAAGGAAGTAGTTGTCACTGTATACTAAATGGAAGAAAAACCAAAAATCAGAAATGTGCCCAGTTACGTGAGGCCTTTATCTCAGTCTGATTAGTTGGCAAATAGGTCCCTTGTTCGGTTTCCTAAATCAATTGTCTGTAGTCTCTAGTTTCTCTTTTTTAGCTCATTAAAGACACTTATAGATTCCAAATGGATTCTCTTCTTAAATTGAGACCCATATTTCTAAATATTATTTTATCTCAAACTGAGGCCTGTATTATGCTGGCTATGTTACCAATGAGCTCTTATTTAAGCAACATGCTTTTCACCTAGAAATGTGAATTATAGCAGTATAGTTCACTATCTTCTCTTTTTCCTTATTTTACATATTCAGGCTTTTACTTTCAATTGTGAAAGTTACTTCCCAATCAAAATTTTCTCTATCAAAAGTGTATAAATAAGGATCTCATTTAACTTACTTGACTCTAGGAACCAGAGTGGCAAGGATGCTATTTTGAAATATTAAGGACTTAAATTATATAGACTCATGCCTTCCAGACACTGAAATTTCCATTTCCAGGAAGTGTGTCTAACAAATAAACATCTCATCGGATTGAAATTGGGAGCAGGGAGGTCATTTCATAGGGGCATGTCAACATCAAGAAAGAGGTTAACTAGTAAGTGGGTACTTCCTCATTTTGCCATCATATTTCAGGTAAGATAAGGAACTATTCTGGGAGAGAGA
The DNA here is from genome assembly GCA_006410675.1 of Oreotragus oreotragus. Classification (NCBI taxonomy): domain Eukaryota; kingdom Metazoa; phylum Chordata; class Mammalia; order Artiodactyla; family Bovidae; genus Oreotragus; species Oreotragus oreotragus. The sequence goes on from SJYX01017063.1 coordinate 28,523, forward strand.
GAAATGAAAATAATATACTCTATAGTGATCCTAGGGATTTTTCTATCTCCATAGCAACTACAGAGACTATGGTTTCCTTTTTAGAGGGTCAGAAACTATAAAGATCACTTATTTCTAGACAAACCGAAATAGTAAAAAGCTATAAAAGAACTCATCTCTGACTTTAAACTGTGGAAACTGCTACAGAATTTTCTTTGGTGCATATACCATTTTTTTTTCTGTATGCAGTGCGTCTGGAACGAGAGTATGTGTAGGGACTTTAAAAAGGATTTCCTGGACTCCAGCCAATTTTGACAGCATTCTGCAAGAATGCACCAAGGAGCTATTATCTAGATATCCAGGGAGTATGATATCTTCTGCCCCAGTTTTTGCTTTTTGCTTTTCTCATTTAGGATAGAAAGTTTTCCTGCTTTGGCAATGTGCTGCCCTGCATTGCTAAAACTTCACAACTCGATTCTGAGCAATTCTACCACTTCCCAGAGAATTGGAAGCTCTCCAGAGATTTGGATTAAAAATCAGGAAGCTTTGCAAGGTCAAATTATCTGAGAGAGAATATATATTCTCTCTCACACACCGCACATCAAAACCATAAAAGAATTTCTTTTAGACCAGTAAGGAAGATACTCCCACCCTTCTCTTCGATTTTACCCCCATAGGAAATGACAGCTATTCATTGTATTTGGAATCCCAACATGCAGACAAATGGAGCTGGTTGCCCCAGTGTGAATTTCAGTACTCAGCCTATCAGTGAGCTGATGTCAGAGTTGTGGATTTTTGCCCTTGGGCTGGCAGCCACGGGAACATGGAGTCTGTGAGTCATATCAGCAAGAGTCTAGCCAGTTCAAGCATTGGGGAAGGTCATTTGGTCAATAGAGTTAACAGAAGCAGCAGAGAAAGTCATGTTGGTGCATATTCCTGGCACCTGACCTAATCTAGCTAGTGTGTGCATGCATGCTCAGTCATGTATGACTGTTTGAGACCTCATGGACCATAGCCTGCCAGGCTCCTCTGTCCATGGGATTCTCCTGGAAGGAATGCTGAAGTGGGTTGCCATGTCCTCTTCCAGGGAATCTTCCTGACCCAGGGATTGAACCCATATCTCTTGCATCTCCTGCATTGGCAGGTGGATTCTTTCCTATTATACCATCNTGGACCATAGCCTGCCAGGCTCCTCTGTCCATGGGATTCTCCTGGAAGGAATGCTGAAGTGGGTTGCCATGTCCTCTTCCAGGGAATCTTCCTGACCCAGGGATTGAACCCATATCTCTTGCATCTCCTGCATTGGCAGGTGGATTCTTTCCTATTATACCATCTGGGAAGCCCCAATCCAGCTAGTTGGGTAGCCCTAAATATTCTACCCAAGACTCTAGGCTCAGAGTGAAATTTTACCAGGTGAATAAAAGAAAGAAAGAATGTAAGAGGCTTTCTTCAATGCAGTGACCTCTAAGGCATTGATAACATATCCAAGATCCATCCTGTCTTTTAAACATTTTTCGTTATAGTATCTGTTTTCATTTTATTAAACTTTTCCTCCATAAAGAAGTGTCTTATGTGAAATAAAACAAACTGTAGTGTCGTACTAGGTTGTTTTCAATTTTTAGTGAAGGAGGATGACATTGGAACACAGTCTTCTCTGTCCAGAGTTACATTTCCACACTTTCAAGATGCTGAGATTGCTCTTGATAAGATCACCAAGCACCTTCCACATATCCACAGTTGACCTTTTACTCCTGTTTCTAGATGCATTTGACTTGTCAGCAGCTCCCTCCCTCTCTCTTGATGTTCATTCTTCCTTTGCTTTTAAAATATATACATACTCTTCTGGTTCTTCTCCAAGGTCTGATGAGATCTGCTCTTTGGACATATTCATCTCTACCCTTTATGTCTGCTTTCCACAAAGGTTCATCTTTAGGCAAAATCTCACACTTTCACTCTAACAAACATTTCTGAGCAGTTTTCCCATCTCTCCTACAATTAAGCAATACCTACTCTATTCCACTGAATTCTGTATGTAACACAGGCAAAACAGTTATATCCTGCATTTTCTCCAGAAGACTAATGTCACAGGCTATTTTCTGTGTTGTCATGCCTTCCTTTCCCTCATACTGTAATCCTTGGTCTCTCAGATAAATATCCTGACCACAGAATTAAATTGACTTGCTTAACAACAGCAACAAAAAACTTGAAACCGTCTGATCACAAGGTATTCATGGACTTGAAGACAACACCGGGGAATTGTGTAAATAAGCTCTCCCTCTCCCCCACCCCCAGTCTCTCTGAAATTCATTCACACCACCCATAACCATCATGTCTAGAGGACTAGCACACCTGACAAGACAACTGTTTTCCTTAGGGTGTCAAGGTAAGCACTGACTTTCCCCTTACAAATGACATTATCTATATCCTCACCAGCTTTGGTAGATTCATCTTCCCCCAAGGCAAGTCCTCATGCACCGCAGTCCTGAAGGCAAACAATCTGAAGCTAACTCCACCAGTCTGACTGGGAAGGTGCAGGCTCAGCAACAGGCATTCCCTGTCTAGCCTCATCTCCATTTCAGACATGGTTGAGATCCTCCCCGATTTTGCCTGTGAGTTGGCCAACATATTCATTTTATCGATCCTTGTTCAGTTTTTATGTTTATACAGTTGACTCTTGGACAGCCTGGGTTTTGTTGTTGTTGTTTTTAAGCAAGTCAGTTTAACTCTGTGTTCAGGATATTTATCGGCGAGACCAAGGGTTACCATATGAGGGAAAGGAAGGCATGCCAACACAGAAAATAGCCTTTTTATGTTTTCCATAGAAAATACTATAGAGCTGAGCTTCCCTGGTGGCTCAGACAGTAGACAAATCTGCCTGCAATGCAGGAGACCGAGGTTTCATCCCTGGGTCAGGAAGATCCCCTGGAGAAGGGAATGACTACCCACTCCAGTATTCTTGCCTGAAAAATTCCATGGACAGAGGAGCCTGGCGGGCTACAGTTCTTGCGGTCGCAAAGAGTCAGACACAAATGAGCAGCCAACACTTCCGCTTTGACTACAGAACTATACGATCTGTCACTGGACAGATCTACAGATGCTGAGCAACCATGGATATTGAGGGCCAACTATAAATTATACACGGATTAACTCTCATGTTATTCAAGGGTCTACTTTATTTATTTATCCTGACAGAAAGCATGTGATCTCTGAATCAGAGAACACACAGTTCAGTTCAGTTCAGTTGCTCAGTCGTGTCTGACTCTTTGCGACCCCATGAATTGCAGCACGCCAGGCCTCCCTGTCCATCACCATCTCCCGGAGTTATTACTCAGAAGCATCTTAGCACTCATCCTCATGCCCCAAATCTCCATGAGACGTGAGGTGAGAGCCAGATGTTTACCTGTGCATCTATGGGTTACAGTACAAGAGACAAAACTCAGTATTAGAAACATCAGAGCTTATATAAGGGAGTCAGTATATCTGATAGAGACAGAAAGAGAAGCATGGAGGGACTTGGGTGTCAGAAGGGAGAGGGGGATGAAGATAGAGAAACAGACAGAGACCTTTGCTCTCCTCTCCAGAGAGAGGGGCAGGTCTCTGTCTGTTATTCTCAGAAGGTAAGTTGAAATGTAAGCAAAGGAGTCCAAGGAAGCTTCTGGGTCTCCCTGGAATATTACACTAATCTCAGCTCCAAGGTGTATTTGCTGTTCAATGATCCTTTAACCCAGATACCAATGTTCTTTGCTCAGAAAGCCTAGAACATGTGGAGATGTGAGAAGATATATGACCCAACTGTATTTGTCATCTCATTTCCCCTTCTCAAAATCTGATGCCAGCTGCCTATTGAATACCTATAGTCTGATGACCCAAAGGCTTTTCATTGTCATCATACACACACACAAACACACACATACACTCACAAGCATGTACACACAGAACCTGTTCTTCCATCTGCAGTCCTTTTACTCAGATACCAGTATGCATTCGGATGCTCAGGCCAGAAACCTGGGAGCTAGAGTCGTTCTTCCTCTTTACTCAATGCACAGTCACTGACTTCTGCCAAGTTTCCTTCCTAAACCACTTTCTCAATCCAACTCAAATATGAAGGCTGACTAGATTTTTGATTACCTTAATAATATTTTAAGTTTTGTGATGTAGAATACAGTGCTATATGTGCTTTCCTTGAAAATAATTAATGTATATTGGAAACATGTTGAAGACTTTTTGGATAAGCATATAAAATATTATATCAATTTGTTCAAAATAATACGGTTGAGGATGTGAATGAGTGGACATATACAGTGAAACAGTGTTGTCTATGGTTTTATAAAAGTGTTGGCAGTGGATGATAGATTCATGGGGGCTGTTTGTACTGTTTTCTTTTTTCTTTTCTGCTTTTGTATATATTTGAAATTCATGTACGTGTCTGTGTATGTGTGAGACGGTTCCCCACTGTCTACTGAATTACATGCAATATTTTTAAAGCACATTGTTAATCATCTCCAGCTGCTATTTCCAGACCCATCTTCCCTGATCCTATACATTTCTGAAAAGTCAGATATAACTGCTCATGTTTCCTGTCTTTGCATGTGTATTAGCTGCTAAGTATGACATCCTTCCCTCTTCAGCTACTTAGCTATGTATATCTACCCCAAATCCTATTTCCTTTATGAGCCCTTTCTGTGGCCTGTGACCACATATATGATTCATTCCCTTTCTGAATTTTGAAAAAAAAATTTGGAATCCCAGGGATGGGGGAGCCTGGTGCGCTGCCGTCTATGGGGTCACACAGAGTCGGACACGACTGAAGTGACTTAGCAGCAGCAGCAGATCACTCATCAAATAATTTCTGAACATTTAGCTGGGATTTCTACAGTATAACTGTTTCCTTCAGTTTTCCAAACCACACTCTCCCTTACCACCTCAATAAGACCAATTCAAAACTTACTCAAAACAAGTAAAACTGTGCTTCACCTACCGACTTGTCTTTGACAGTTCAGATAAGCACAATAACCAAATTCATACTTGCAAGTCTAAACAAATATGGAAGATTTTGGCATTTTTTAAACACTTATATATATTTTTTAAATTATTATGTAATGACACTGTGTTTTTTCCCCTTAAATACAATCTATGTTTAAAAATTATGGAGTTGATTTTTGTTGACTGAGCTCTGGAAACCCTGCACTCATAGGGTCGAGTCTAGTGATACAGAGAAACTAGTAGATAGGTAATCTCATATTAATCATAAAGGCCATGAAGGAAAATGAACAAACAAGGGAAACAGAGCACTCAGGGCTGCTACTTAAAATGGAAAGGTAGAGAAGGCTCTTCTGATATGGAAAAGAAGTAAGGAAAACAGCCATTTAAGTTTCTTGGAGGGAAGAATATTTTTGGAAGAAAGAACAGCAAATGCAGAAACCTCAAAGCAAGAGTACATTCAGCATGTTCGAGGAATACTAAGAGGCAAAAGGGCTGAAATGGTGTGCACTTGGAGGAGGGCCTCCCAGGTGGCTCAGCTGGTAAAGAATCTGCCTGCAATGTGGGAGACCTGGGTTCGATCCCTGGGTCAGGAAGATCCCCTGGAGAAGGGAAAGACTACCCACTCCATTATTCTGGCCTGGAGAATTCCATGGACTGTATAGTGCATGCTGTCACAAAGAGTCAGACATGACTGAGCAACTTTCACTTTTTGGAGGAGACTAAGGAAAAAGTAAGACTGGAATGGCAGGTAGCATACAACCAAGCTGTGCAGAACTTTGTAGGCCCTGATGAAGACTCTGGATTTCAGTCTTCCCTGGTCCAGTGCCTAGGACTCGGTACTTGCACTGCTGGGGCCTGAGTTTAATCCCTTTTCAGGGAACCAACGTCCCACAAGTTGTGCCTCATGGGCAAACAATAAATTTGATAAGGAGCATTTGAGAAGTGAAGTAATATGATTTGATTTGTGTTTCATACAAATTTCTTTGGCTATTGTGTGGAGAATTGATGGGAGAGGGTCAAGATAAGAAGCAAGGGGGTCATTTAGGTAGGAATTGAAATAATCCAAATGAGAGACAAGGGTAGCTTATATCAGTTATAACAAGGGAGATGATGAGAAGAGGTCAAATTCTGGACATGTTCTTGGAAGCAGAGTCTATAGGATCATCTAGTAATATGAATATAGAGATTAAAAAAGAAGGATCAAGGAGGATTCCAAGGTGGTCAACCTGAATAACTGTTAATTTATATGTCATTTACTGAAGTGGGGAAAATAATGGGAAGAGAAAGATAAGGGGATGCTGTTGAGAATGTGGTTGTGGCTGTGTTAAGTTTGAGATACTCCTGAGACATCCAAGTGTCAAGAAAGTTGTTGAAAGTATGAGTATGGATTTCAGAGTTGAGGTCATGGCTGGAGATGTAAGTTGGAGAGTCATTGTCATATTTATTATTCAGTCACTCAGTCATGTCCAACTCTTTGTGACCCCATTGACTTCAGCATGCCAGACTTCCCTGTCCATCACCATCTTGCGGAGCTTGCTCAAACTCATGTCCATCAAGTCAGGGATGCCATCCAACCATTTCATCCTCTGTCGTCCCCTTCTCCTCCTGCATTCAATTAATACAGTGCTATATGTGCTTTCCTTGAAAATAATTAATGTATATTGGAAACATGTTGAAGACTTTTTGGATAAGCATATAAAATATTATATCAATTTGTTCAAAATAATACGGTTGAGGATGTGAATGAGTGGACATATACAGTGAAACAGTGTTGTCTATGGTTTTATAAAAGTGTTGGCAGTGGATGATAGATTCATGGGGGCTGTTTGTACTGTTTTCTTTTTTCTTTTCTGCTTTTGTATATATTTGAAATTCATGTACGTGTCTGTGTATGTGTGAGACGGTTCCCCACTGTCTACTGAATTACATGCAATATTTTTAAAGCACATTGTTAATCATCTCCAGCTGCTATTTCCAGACCCATCTTCCCTGATCCTATACATTTCTGAAAAGTCAGATATAACTGCTCATGTTTCCTGTCTTTGCATGTGTATTAGCTGCTAAGTATGACATCCTTCCCTCTTCAGCTACTTAGCTATGTATATCTACCCCAAATCCTATTTCCTTTATGAGCCCTTTCTGTGGCCTGTGACCACATATATGATTCATTCCTTTTCTGAATTTTGAAAAAAAAATTTGGAATCCCAGGGATGGGGGAGCCTGGTGCGCTGCCGTCTATGGGGTCACACAGAGTCGGACACGACTGAAGTGACTTAGCAGCAGCAGCAGATCACTCATCAAATAATTTCTGAACATTTAGCTGGGATTTCTACAGTATAACTGTTTCCTTCAGTTTTCCAAACCACACTCTCCCTTACCACCTCAATAAGACCAATTCAAAACTTACTCAAAACAAGTAAAACTGTGCTTCACCTACCGACTTGTCTTTGACAGTTCAGATAAGCACAATAACCAAATTCATACTTGCAAGTCTAAACAAATATGGAAGATTTTGGCATTTTTTTAAACACTTATATATATTTTTTAAATTATTATGTAATGACACTGTGTTTTTTCCCCTTAAATACAATCTATGTTTAAAAATTATGGAGTTGATTTTTGTTGACTGAGCTCTGGAAACCCTGCACTCATAGGGTCGAGTCTAGTGATACAGAGAAACTAGTAGATAGGTAATCTCATATTAATCATAAAGGCCATGAAGGAAAATGAACAAACAAGGGAAACAGAGCACTCAGGGCTGCTACTTAAAATGGAAAGGTAGAGAAGGCTCTTCTGATATGGAAAAGAAGTAAGGAAAACAGCCATTTAAGTTTCTTGGAGGGAAGAATATTTTTGGAAGAAAGAACAGCAAATGCAGAAACCTCAAAGCAAGAGTACATTCAGCATGTTCGAGGAATACTAAGAGGCAAAAGGGCTGAAATGGTGTGCACTTGGAGGAGGGCCTCCCAGGTGGCTCAGCTGGTAAAGAATCTGCCTGCAATGTGGGAGACCTGGGTTCGATCCCTGGGTCAGGAAGATCCCCTGGAGAAGGGAAAGACTACCCACTCCATTATTCTGGCCTGGAGAATTCCATGGACTGTATAGTGCATGCTGTCACAAAGAGTCAGACATGACTGAGCAACTTTCACTTTTTGGAGGAGACTAAGGAAAAAGTAAGACTGGAATGGCAGGTAGCATACAACCAAGCTGTGCAGAACTTTGTAGGCCCTGATGAAGACTCTGGATTTCAGTCTTCCCTGGTCCAGTGCCTAGGACTCGGTACTTGCACTGCTGGGGCCTGAGTTTAATCCCTTTTCAGGGAACCAACGTCCCACAAGTTGTGCCTCATGGGCAAACAATAAATTTGATAAGGAGCATTTGAGAAGTGAAGTAATATGATTTGATTTGTGTTTCATACAAATTTCTTTGGCTATTGTGTGGAGAATTGATGGGAGAGGGTCAAGATAAGAAGCAAGGGGGTCATTTAGGTAGGAATTGAAATAATCCAAATGAGAGACAAGGGTAGCTTATATCAGTTATAACAAGGGAGATGATGAGAAGAGGTCAAATTCTGGACATGTTCTTGGAAGCAGAGTCTATAGGATCATCTAGTAATATGAATATAGAGATTAAAAAAGAAGGATCAAGGAGGATTCCAAGGTGGTCAACCTGAATAACTGTTAATTTATATGTCATTTACTGAAGTGGGGAAAATAATGGGAAGAGAAAGATAAGGGGATGCTGTTGAGAATGTGGTTGTGGCTGTGTTAAGTTTGAGATACTCCTGAGACATCCAAGTGTCAAGAAAGTTGTTGAAAGTATGAGTATGGATTTCAGAGTTGAGGTCATGGCTGGAGATGTAAGTTGGAGAGTCATTGTCATATTTATTATTCAGTCACTCAGTCATGTCCAACTCTTTGTGACCCCATTGACTTCAGCATGCCAGACTTCCCTGTCCATCACCATCTTGCGGAGCTTGCTCAAACTCATGTCCATCAAGTCAGGGATGCCATCCAACCATTTCATCCTCTGTCGTCCCCTTCTCCTCCTGCATTCAATATTTCCCAGCATCAGGGTCTTTTCTAATGAGTTGGCTCTTCACATCATGTGGCCCAAGGATTGGAGCTTCAGCTTCAGCATCAGTCCTTCCAATGAAGATTCAGGGTTGATTTCATTAGGACTGACTGGTTTGATGTCCTTGTAGTCCAAGGGACTCTCAACAGTCTTCTCCAACACCACAGTTCAAAAATATCCATTCTTCAGCGCTCAGCCTTCTTTATGCTCCAACTCTCACATCCATACGTAACTACTGGAAAAGCCATAGCTTTGACTATATAGACCTTTTTCGGCAAAGTAATGTGTCTGCTTTTTAATATGATGTCTAGGTTTGCCATAGCTTTCCTTCCAAGCAGTGCTGTCTTTTTTAAATTTAATTATTATTTTTTAATTGAAGGATAATTGCTTTACAGAATTTTGTTGTTTTCTATCAAACCTCAACAAGAATCAGCCATAGGTATACATATATCACCTCCCTTTTGAACCTCCCTCCCATCTCCTTCCCCATCCCATCCCTTAATTTCATGGATGCAGTCACCATCTGTAGTGATTTTGAAGTCCAAAAGCATAAAGTTTGTCACTGTTTCCATTGTTTCCCCATCTATTTGCCATGAAGTGATGGGACCGAGGGAAAATTATGACCAACCTAGACAGCATATTAAAAAGCAGAGATGTTACTTTGCCAACAAAGACCCATCTAGTCAAGGCTATGGTTTTTCCAGTGGTCATGTATGGATGTGAGAGTTGGACTGTGAAGAAAGCTGAGCACCAAAGAATTGATGCTTTTGAACTGTGGTATTGGAGAAGACTCTTGAGAGTCCCTTGGACTGCAAGGAGATCCAACCAGTCCATCCTAAAGGAGATCAGTCCTGGGCGTTCATTGGAAGCACTGATGCTGAAGCTGAAACTCCAGTACTTTGGCCACCTGATGCGAAGAGCTGACACATTGGAAAAGACCTTGATGCTGAGAAAGATTGAGAGCAGTAGGAGAAGGGGAAGACCGAGGATGAGATGGTTGGATGGCATCACCGACTCGATGGACATGGGTTTGGGTGGACTCTGAGAGTTGGTGATGGACAGGGAGGCCTGCTGTGCTGCAGTTCATGGGGTCACAGAGAGTCAGAAATGACTGAGCGACTGAACTGAACTGAACTGATGAGACTGGATGCCATATTGTTACTTTTTTGAATGTTGACTTTTAAGCCAGCATCAAGAGGCTCTTCAGTTCCTCTTCACTTTCTGCCATAAGGGTGGTTATATCTGCATATCTGAGGTTACTGATATTTCTCCTGGCCATCTTGATTCCAGCTGGTGCTTGATCCAGCCCAGCATCTTGCATGACGTATTCTGCATATAACTTAAATAACAGGGTGACACTATACAGCCTTGAAATACCCCTTTCCTAATTTGGAACCAGTCTGTTGTTCCATGTCTAGTTTTAACTATTGCCTTCTTGACCTGCATACAGGTTTGCAGGAGTCAGATAAAGTGGTCTGATATTCCAATCGCTTTAAGAATTTTCCACAGTTTGTAGGGATCCACACAGTCAACGGCTTTAGTGTAGTCAATGAAGCAGAAGTAGATGTTTTTCTGGAATCCTCTTGCTTTTTCTATGATCCAATGGATGTTGGCAGTTTGATCTCTGGTTCCTCTGACTTTTCTAAATCCATCTTGAACATCTGAGAGTTCTTGGTTCACGTACTATTTGAGGCCTAGCTTGGAGAATTTTGAGCATTGCAATATAGAGATTATTTAAAGTCATGTGACCAAATAGGAGGTAATATAGATAGATCAGGAAAGATCTATGCTAGAGCACTCCAATATTAAGAGATTAGTAAGAGGAGAAAGATTCTGTAAAGGAAACTGAGATGCTGTAGACAAGAAGGTAGAAGAAAAAAGCAGAAGAATTCAGGTTACAGAAGCCAAACAAAGATAGAGTTTTAAGAAAGAGGGAGTGATTGCCAGTAACAAGATTAAGACTGAATTACCCATTCAAATTGGGCACATTGAAATCAGTGGGCTTCAAGGCTAATGATTTTTTAAAGTCAGAAAATGAAAAATGTAAGACTGTTAGTTACTCTGGGTGTTGATACATTTCCTTTCTTCTCTTTCCATAGACAACTGAATCCTTTCTGACTTGCTTTACAATTTCAATATTGCAGAATATAAAAGACAACCTGCAGCAAATCTCAGGTCGGATTGATGTCATTCACAATAAGAAGGCAGCAGCATTGCAAAGCGCCACACCCCCGGAAAAGGCGAGGCTACAGGAAGCTCTCTCCAGGCTCGACTTCCAATGGGAAAGAGTGAACAAAATGTACAAGGACCGACAAGGGTAGGTACCACTTTACTTTTACTAAAAGGAAATGATTATACCTATCTCCCAGGAATTCTAGAGTTCATGTCCATGCTCTTCATGAACAAAGAGGTAGGGAAGAAGAGAGGGAGATGTATCACTATCACTGGGAGAAGGTAAGTGGAATCAGAACAAATGGTGATAGAGTTGAAACTAAGGAGCTGAATTCAACAAATTTTTCAGAACCAAAGTTAGCATCATGTTGGAACACTATAATATCCTCAAAAATTTCAGGTCATGCCAAAACCAATTTAGTCATTAAGTTGAGGTGGTTTAAATAATTGTGTAGTATAATTTGTGTATACTTTTGGTCAACTCGGTGTCCTATATATTTATATTAGTTTGATATACTTACATTAATATATTGGAAATATAAGCTAGCAACACGAAGTTGACTTTCATGTGTTGTTTCTATTTTGAAGGTGATCTTTTACATTTTATGTCTCCCTACTATTTTGTCTCAAGGAATTTGATTTAAAATTATTAATTTTTCATGCTTCCTTAATTAAAATATCTGTTGACCAAATTTTAAAAATTCGCATACATTTCTTAGCCTCAGACCACAAGAAGGTGCTGTTTCCTCTTCTAATTTTAGGTGAAGCATAATAAAATTGTAATGGCTTAAAGCAGTTGCTTTCAAAGAGTTGTTTCAAGACAGTATTCTTCATTATTACTGGAGGAAATAAAATTGCTTTTAATAATTACAAGGAACCTCTTTAATATCTCTCATATCTGACCATTTCTTGATGTCTTTACTTCATTTTTTGTTCTTAATTTACTACATTAGATTCCTAAATCAATACTTCTGGCATAAATCTCAGTGTTTCCAATGATCATGCCTTCTTTGCTCCCAATTATCTTTCATCCAGAATTGTTTTTCTGAAGTGTGAGAACTTAAGTGCTATCACCTCATTCCTGTTAGAATAAAATCTAGATTCATTAATTTGGAACAAAAGGCTTTCACATGATCCCTGCTCATGTCAACCTCACTGTGTATCAATTCCTACCTGCCTATAACTCCTCTGAATTCTGCTTTAGCAATATTAACTTGATTTAAAGATTTCCAAATGTCTTCTGCCCCCTCTGGCCTACCTGCCTCCGAGTTTCATGTCAAATGTTATTTCCTTCTTAAAATCCTGAAAATATTAGTTGATCTTAGAAACTTAGATATCATTTTAACATTAATATAAAATAATATCAGCATATAATTTATATATTTGGAAATGTTGCCAGACTCAGTGGCTACCTGTAGAGTGAGTGCATGCTAAATCACTTCAATTGTGTCCAGCTCTTTGCAAACCCCATGAACTATAGCCTGCCAGGTGCCTCTGTCCATGGGATTTCCTAGGCAAGAATACCAGAGTGGGTTGCCATGCCTTCCTCCAGGGGATCTTTCCAACCCAGGAATCGAACGCATGTCTCTTACATCCCCTGCATTGACAGGCAGGTTCTTTAACACCAGTACCACCTGGAATGCCCCTGCTCCAAAGTCACGTTTTCCTAGAATTTACTATAGAGCAATATCTTTTTTTACTTTTACGTCTCCTGCACAAGCTCCTGAAAGACAGAGATATGCTTTATTTTATGTGATATGTTCAGGACTAAGATAGTACTGAGCACGAAGTGGATGTTCAGTGTATCTGAACTGAATCCCCCACCAGGAAGCCTGAGAATATTTTCTCCTGGACTAATAGTTTTATCTCAACTTACTGGAAAACAGCTGGTTCCAGGATATTCATAGCCATTCTTGATAAAAGGAAAGAAACTCAGCAGTCCTACATATATACTGCAAAAGACAAATCTATCATTCCATCATGATATACCTCTCAGTATCCCATACTAAGTCAAAATGAACTTCTGCAAGTTACTCGATGAGGTCAGTTTCGTCACTCTCTTTTGGGGTGATCATTCCACATTGGGAATGTTTACATCTCTGTTGTCTTCTCTCAGGGTTTTCTTCCAGCCCTCCAGGCCACCAACACTATCCTCTAAGAACTTTCAGGGTTCTTGGGTAGGCAGTGACTACATGCTTCTATAGACACTGACCATTCTTGCAGGAAGGCTGAGGTGAGACTTTCTGCTTTCTGAGACTACCTGCCCCCCACTTTCAGTCATCTTTTGTCACTGAGCTAGGTATTTCCTTCTGACAGTCATGCAGCTCTTTACCTTTCAGTTCACCTTCAACCATAGACTTGAATAAAAGCAGATCCTCAAATGCCATTCTACAGAGAGAGTAAGCTGAATTCTCACCGCAGATCTGGGTGGGCTCTTTCCTGTGTCTGGCAAATGATGGAGTGTCACTAACCCCAGTAGACCCACTCTTTACTTATCCAGATGCTGGAAAAGTATCCTCATTTTACTCTAATTAGACTTCTCTAGGAATTGATCAGTAGCTGCTAAATTTCATGTGACTGTAGTCTAGTCTTGGGTAAAACTGTTTTAAGTTATTGTATGTGAGTACAGACCCTAGAGTTCAACTTGCTTTGATATCCTGGCTTTGCTGCTGACTGGCTCTATGTCCTTGAGCAAGTCCTCTAACCTTTATGCTGCACAATTCCCTTATCTATAAAATGGGACAAAAATATTTACTAGGTCATAGAGTTGTTATGAGGATTAAATGATACAGCGTATGTCGAGTGTTTAGTGTATTGCTTCTACATAACGACTCAGTCAAGCTCGGCAATTTTGATGTTAAAAATAATGGTTTCCTGGCTCACATAGTTTTCATGCCTGTTAATTCTTTCTTATATGCGCTCACATTTTCTATGGTACTAGCACCATAGAGAGCTATTTAAATTCAGTCCCTGATTTGAAGGACCTCCCAGTGCTAGAGAGAAAATGGACAAACAGCCAATAAATTACAGGTTGATAGATACAAGCAATGCTGGATGGTGAGAACAAGATCCCTGGGGAGTAGAAAAGGAACATCTTACTCTGAGTCAGGAATAAAGCAAGGTCAATGGACCGTTCAAGGTTCTGAGTTACAACTAACAGAAAGAGACTCCGATTGCCTTAGGTAGAATCATATAATTAGAAGAATATCAGGTAACTCATGGAATCGATGGAAAGGCCTGGGATCCAGGTGTAAATATGGGCAGAAATTGTCAAGGAGGACTGATATATGCACCCAGAAACACACCAAGCATCAAGACAAATCTGAATTATAAACTGTTGTCATAGCCATGGTCCACTGGTACACCAGAGATACCATTGCCCCTCTATAGCAGTTGCAACTATCACTTCCCAAAAGTATCAAAATTATTACTTATTTTTGTGTCACTAATTTTAGAATTACATTTTCTTACAGAATTGCCAGATAAAGGAGTTATTTTTTTCCTCTGAAGTTCCAATTAGTGAATATTTTAGTGTTTGCAGATCATATAATCTCTGTTGTAACTACTCAACTCTGCTGTTGAAGGGTGAAAGAAACCCTAGACAATGCATATACAAATGTTCATGGTTTATTTTAATAAAACTTTATTTATAAAGACAGGCAGTAGGTCAAATTTTGCTGGAGGGCCATAAATTGCCAACTTTTGTAATAAGGCTTGCTTCAGTCATATAACTAGGTTATAGTTGCTAGGGGTTAAGAAATATAAATAGCTGCAGTTTGGGCTCCATTTTTTTGGAGTGGTAGTCAGGAATTAATCTCCCACCAAGCCCATATAATGGTAGATTCTTGAATCCTTATCAATTAAAAGGTATATGTTCTTTTTTCAAATTAATATAGAGTTGATTTACAATGTTGTGCTAGTTTCTGATGCACAGCAAAGTAATTAAGTTATATATATATATATATATATATGCATATATATGTATTCTTTTTCATATTCCTTTCCATAATGGTACTAGAGTATGTTGAATATATTTCTCTGTGCTATACACTCTGACCTTGTTGTTTATCTGTTTTATATGTAGTAGTTTGTATCTGCTAATCCCAAACTCCTAGTTTATCCTCCCCTGACCCTCTTTCCCCTTTGGTAACTATAAGTTTGTTTTCTATGTCTGTGAGTCTGTTTCTGCTTTGTAAGTAAGCTTATTTTATTTATGTCATATTTTAGATTCCAGATATAAGTAATATCATATATTTGTCTTTCTCTGTATAACTTATTTCACTTGATATGCCAATCTCTAGGCCCAGCCATGTTCTGCAAATGGTATTATTTCCTTCCTTTTGACAGATGAGTAGTATTCCATTGTGTATATGGACCACACCTTCTTTATCTACTCATCTGTTGATGGACATTTAGGTTGTTTCCATGTCTTGGCTACTGTAAAGAGTGTTTCTTTGAGCATTGAGATGTGTGCAACTTTTTGAATTAGAGCTTTTTTCTGGATATATGCCTAAGAGTGGGATTTCTGGATCATATGGATCATAATTATATTTTTAGCTTTATAAGGAACCTCCATACTATTCTCCATAGTGGCTGTATCAATGTACATTCCCACCAGCAGTGTAGGAGGTTTCCCTTTTTTCCACATCCTCTCAAGCTTTTGTTATCGTAGACTTGTTATTGGTGGTCATGTGATTCATGTGAGGTAGTACATAATTGTAGTTTTGATTTGTATTTATTTCATAAATCAAAGCTATACATTCTTAGACAAATGTACAGCATTCATGTTGGGTTCTCAACAAAAATCTACTGGTTTTTAAAATAAGTCAACTTGTGGTTAAAACAAAATACCTTTGAACCAGTAAGAAGGCATTAGTATATTTTCAGGTATGAGCCAGTTATGATAATGCATCATTCAGCTATTGCCATAATATGGTGATACAAATCACCCCTAAAACTCTATAACTTAAATCAAGCCTTTGTTCTCATGCTTATGGATCTTGAGGTTGCCTGTGTTTTGTCTGACTTAGGCTGAATGTGGCTGGACAGCTGTTTCAAGTGATGGGTGAGCTGGGCTATGCCCCAGGATGTGTGTTTCCTCCCTATGTCTTTATTCTGGGCTTTATATGAAGGACCAGTGGCATACTCTTCTCATGACACATCACCAGAGCATGAACTAAGCCTAATCTCCTAAGAGCATGCATGGCCTATGATTGTATTAAGCTGCACACATTCCATTGGCAACAGCAAACCTGACATCAAGAGAATGGGGGAAGTAGTGTCTTGCTACAGTGAACAGGAAAGAACAATAAATACTTGCTGACTAATAATTCAAACTATTATAGATAGTTAATAATTAATAATGAAGGATTCTTTAGAGCTTGAAAATACCTTAATGATTTTATCCTGCTTCATTATTTTATCAGTTCAGTTCAGTCATTCAATCGTGTCTGACTCTTTGTGATCCCATGGACTGCAGCACACCAGACTTCCCGGTCCATTACCAATTCCCGAAGCTTGCTCAAACTCATGTCCATCAAGTCGGTGATGCCATCCAGCCATCTCATCCTTTGTCGTCCCCTTCTCCTGCCTTCAATCTTTCCCAGCCTCAGGATCTTTTCCAGTGAGTCAGTTCTTTGTATCAGATGGCCAAAGCATTGGAGCTTCAGCGTCAGTTCTTCCAGTGAACACTCAGGACTGATCTCCTTTAGGATGGACTGGTTGGATCTCCTTGCAGTCCAAGGGACTCTCAAGAGTCTTCTCCAACACCACAGTTCAAAAGCATCAATTCTTTGGCACTCAGCTTTCTTTATGGTACAGCTCTCACATCTATACATGACTACTGGAAAAACCATAGCTTTGACTAGATGGACCTTTGTCAACCACAAAGATGTTAAGTGACTTGCCCAAACACATGCTTCAGTGGCACATATGCATATTTCTATTTCATCAATATATTTTACTCTAATATATTTGCATAGCTTGCTGCTAAGTCACTTCAGTTGTGTCCGACTCTGTGTGACCCCATAGACGGCAGCCCACCAGGCTCCCCCATCCCTGGGATTCTCCAGGCAAGAATACTGGAGTGGGTTGCCATTTCCTTCTCCAATGCATGAAAGAGAAAAGTGAAAGTGAAGTCGCTCAGTCTGTCCGACTGTTAGCGACCCCATGGACTGGGTGGAGCAGCCCACCAGGCTACTCCGTCCATTGGATTTTCCAGGCAAGAGTACTGGGGTGGGGTGCCATTGCCTTCCCCGAGGCAATGGCTTACTCAAGCATAGCTTACTCAAAAGTAATTTGCAAACAGGAGAAAATGCAGTAGTCTCTTGGCATTCCTGAGGCATAGCTTCTGAGACCATCATTAACCACCGAATTCATAAGTGCCATGATGGCAAAACTCACCTCCATTAAATGTCATAGAGTGAAACAGACATTACTGTCTATGTTGATGCAAGTAGAGAATTAAAAGCCATATTAACTTGTTACAACTTACTCGTTATCTAGGAGACCTGCTTCCATACATTGTCTTTCAGCAAATAGAATTTCAACTTGTACCTCAGGAAAGTAACAAATCCTCAAATTATTAAAAGTGCGTCCTTTCCATGGAAATACAGATAGGGCAGTAAATATTAAATCCATGAATCACATGTTTGCATGTACATATCCATGTATATTGATAGATAATCCATATAGATAGAAACATGTATTTACATACACAAATATATAACTATTTAATTTAATGAGAAATTAACTGATGCTAAATGCTGTTTCCATCTCTTTCTTAGTGGATTACTTACTGTTGCTAAAAGAAACGCATGAAAATGAAACAAT
This sequence comes from Oreotragus oreotragus, assembly GCA_006410675.1. Lineage (NCBI taxonomy): Eukaryota > Metazoa > Chordata > Mammalia > Artiodactyla > Bovidae > Oreotragus > Oreotragus oreotragus. The sequence goes on from SJYX01017063.1 coordinate 46,562, forward strand.
TAACATAATATATACCTAGTATTAGAGAAACAATGTACTTTCCTTGTTTCCAAAACACTTACGGAGGGCTGACCAATACCAATCCAGATACCTTGTTGTCTTTTTTTCGGATACGGCCTTTCCTAGCCCTCAAACCATTAACAAATTTGTCTGATTTTCAGGAAATTATTCTCAAGTCTTAGAGGATAGCACAAATCAAGTAGATAATTGCTCTGTAGCCATAAGATGGCATTATTGTGTAACAACAGGATTCTGGTCTGACAGTATGAGGACATTTAAGAAATCAAATTCTATTACCAATGATTTCTCATAAAGTAAGAAACAGGAAAAGCCATGTTGTGTTAAAGAAGCCAGACAGAGAAGAATATATGTTGTATGATTTCATTGAAATTAAGCTCAAAAAAAGGCCTATCAAGGGTTAAAGTTCAGGTATGATTATTTTTGTGGGGAGTAGTAATTAACAAGGACAGGAGCGAGTTCTGGGTTTTGAGTAATGTTTTATTTATTTATCTGGATACTGGTTGCATTGATAATTTCCCTTAAAATGTATAGAACTATACACTTGTGATTTGTATATTTTTCTGTGTGCATGCTTTACTCAAATGAAATTTACACTTAAGTTTTTGTAAATAGTTAACACATTTTTAAGTACAAGAAGGCCCTAACCTCAGAATGTTTGGAAAAAGATGGAGTTTTAAGAAAAAGCATGTTACATTGTGTTATTTTTGGCATCTCCCCATGGACCTCTGAAAGGTTTATAATTGATCAGTACAGACTCTTAAATTTGTGGGCACCACTGCTCTAGAGAACGATTTCCTGAATGCTGGGAGCACAGTGCCACTTGTCAACAGGATGCTGGGGATGGGAGAGCTGGAAACTGCTTCCCTGGGGATTTCTCCTTTGTTTAGCTCTCTTTGTGTCAAGCCCACAGTATTAATGTGCTCACAGACTCTCACTGCCATTTATAATACATGAAGGAGAATGAGACAATGAAAAAAATGAAGAAATGAAAGGAGAGAAAACAAAAAAAGAAATGAAAGCAATTGGATTCGAAGAGAAAGTGCCTTGATCGCCTCTGTATTCAGATTCTGGGGGACAAGCATGCCATTCTGCAAACCCATTCATTCCACGTGCAACTTTCCCATAAGCATTGGCTATCTCACTGGTACTTTTTCTGATGAAGCTTTCAGTAAATATTTTTCTCTCATGTCAAGGTGAGGGAAATAACTATACAGAACTCACAGAGGGGAAGAATAATATATTAATCCTTATGGCATCTCCATACACTTTTCTCCTCTAAAGTGGAAGCTAGAGGGACAGATGTATAATCTGGGAGCTTTTCCAGAATTGTTTGTTCCTAAATGAGACATTCAGCTATAGCAGCATTAGCAGCCTCTTCTATTTGTCACAATGCCATATGTAGTTGGGAAGATACATGAGAAGCACACACAGGATCCTGACAACTCAGGAAAGATCAATATTGCAGTCTTAGAATTAGTCTCTACTAAGTAAAAAAAATTCATGCCAGATTGAATCTTCATTTCTCCTCCCAGGTATATGTGTAAGTGCCAGTGCATAATTTTTACTGTAGTTTTTTGAACTTGGTAGAATTAAGAAGTAAGAGGTAAAAAAAAAACAAAAAAACCTGAATATGGATTTTTTTTTTAACATCTCATTTTACAATTGCTTTTGTACTGACCAGGGGAGAGTATTCTCATCCATTCATTCATGGGGACCCTGCAGAGGTAGATGTGTTAAATTGAGGAAGATGACAGTTTCTACGTTTATGTCCCACTTTTTCATGCTATTGAGACCATGGTGTATGGGGAAGGCTTCTGTTTTGATTTTCAAAATCAAATATGTTTTTGAAAATCAGCACTTATTAAATAATTGATTCATTTTTAGAACTTAGTTATCTATGTCAAGAAAATATATTTTTATCTCCAAAGATATATTAAGAAACATACACAGACACACATATATACTCACCAATTCACCTAAACATTGGAAATATTTAAAAGCTTATTGTTAAGCTTAAAGTGTTTCCCTGTTAAGCATCTTATTCTCTATCTGCTCCCCTCCATTTGTCTACATTGATTGGTCAGTTTTATTTTATTAGTTACTGGAAGTCAGAAACCATATCATTTTTGCCTCTTAGTACAATTCCCTGTAGAACACATTTGGTTAATAAATACTATTTGATGATAATGATGATGAAAACTATAATTTGACAGCATTGATGTATCGTATATGCCAAAAATAAATCATCAAAACTTTAGGAAAGGCAAATCTTTTACTAACCTGTCATTTGCTATAATTTCCATGCATGAAGCTCAGCCTCTACACTGCCTTCTCTGGCCTATTTCCTCTTGCATATTTCAATTAGGGATCACCTCTTCCTGCATACTAGCTTCTTCGTCATGCTACTCTCTAAAAGTGTTCATATTTCTGCTGGGGCTCTGTAAAATCTAAATTAATCTCTAGCTATTGTGCATATCTTTCACAGACCAGTTGTTGTACCTTGCACACCACTGAGAGAGCCATTGTGAGCCAAATAGAGGAGTCTTTTGTTTCTACCCAGAAGCCCAAAATGAAGTCTATGATTTGACTTCTGATGCCAGTTACTTGGAGGTTTTACCACCAAAGGCAAAGCTATAAACCACAAAAGGTTAATCTCATATAGTTGGTGATAGAAAGTATTTAATGTTAACATAGTGACTGTCAAACCATCTCATTAAAACAAGCCAATGGGCAACAAACAAGATCTTTATTCTGCAATCCTAGTGTTTGAAATTCTGTCTAAAAAACAAGCCATTCATGATACAGTGTCATTTGAATTGGATACCTAGTCTTTGGTTTATATGTCTTTGTTCACATACAATTTATTTGAATTATTTAGTCATTGAGGACAGTTGGTGAAGGAATTGAATGAAAGGGATCTGTTGTATTTATTTAATAAAAGGGATTTTTGAAATGTATTACATATAAGGTTGTTTCTGCCCATCAGCTTACCTCCTGTATGTTCCTCTTGCTAGTTCAAAGCACTCAAGAATTGCAGAGTGATTTGCTTTTTATGATAGCCATTTTATACAGGATCATTTTGCCTTATATCTTTAACATTTTCAGATTCTTATAAATCTTTACAGTTCACTTAGAGGTTAGTTTAAAACTTGCTTCAGATAAGAAATTGACTAGATATAAAATTCACATAATCTCAGAGTTAACCATAGATCAATATCCTGAATCTTTTTCTCAAAGTAATTGAACATTTTTGTTTCCCAGGATAGCTGTAGACACACATTTCCATTCTTCACCATAGATGATTCTACTTTTTCATTGTACAGGGGGCTATAGTTTGCTTGTTTCTTATCTAAATAAACTTGTATTTTCATCACTGCCAAAGGGAAAAAGGCTCTAGTATAGAAAATAATTTGAAACCTATAAGACTAGCCTCATTTTGGAAATAATGCCACTATTTGACTTTACTCACTGTATGTTTCTTGGTTTTATTATGCCACAAATTCCCCTTCTCCAAAGATACACACACATACACACGTTCCCTGCCCCCCGCCCCCCGCCCTACACGACTGAGCTACTGAACTGAACTGTAGAGAAGTGGGAGCATGGATATTGGAAGAGAACTAACAGTCTTTAATGTGTATATCGAGAAAATGTCTTTTGTTGTGTTTTTTAAAGAGCCCTAAGTAATACATGACCTTCCCAGGTGGCACTAGTGATAACGAACCCACCTGCCAATGCAGGAGACACAGGAGACATGGGTTTGATCCCTGGGTCGGTAAGATCCCATGGGGGAGGGCATGGTAACCCACTCCAGTATTCTTGCCTGGAAAATCCCATGGATCGAGGACCCTGGCAGGCTGTGGTCCATAGGGTTGCAAACAATCAGACACAATTAAAGCTACTTGGCATGCGTGCACACAAGAAATATGTCAAAAGTATAGCTTTGTTGAGTGTTATTTTCTTTCCCTGCATTCTTTCATAATTTTATGAGCTCTGATTGAGCGAAGAGCTTACTGCAGCTTCCTGAATTCTGCAAATATAAAAGTAAAAAGTTTTCATCATTGCCCAATACCCATTTGTTCTATCTCTCCATAACTTCAAAACAAAGTTTAATTAATTAATTTTTGCTTGACTCTTACCCCTTTCCAACAAAGCCACAGCTTAGCTGAGTAAAGACATGGATAATTGGTTTTCACAGTATACCTAGGTTACATATTCTCTACTTACTTTCTTTGACTAAAGTTGAGTCATCTGTAAGTTGTAGTGGTTTAGATCACTGACTCCAAGTATATCCACCATAAATAAGGATCCGAGACTAAAGCTAAAATTATGACAATGCACGGAAGCTTCAGGCCATCCCCTTTTCTGGACATGTAACATGTATGTTACTTAAAAGTAAAGAGCTTCTGTTTTAGCAACACCTTCATGCCAGACAGGTATTCAGTGCTTTACATATATGATTTCACCCTCGGGAGAACTTTATTTTCAGATAAGGAACTTGAGGTTTAGAGGGAACAAATAATTGTCCCAAATCACATAGGATTATATGCAAGAGCCTATATTCCTATGTGATCTCTTATCTCTGTGCCCCTGGTCTCCTATGCATTTCATTAGGATTTCTTATGTTCAAGGATGATATTCTCTGTTTCAGATGTCAATCTTTAGTAGCAGAAACAAACATTTTAAACTCTTGTATCTGAAACCGTAGTGTTTCAAAGAGATGTATTTGGAAAGTGGTATATTCACATTCAATATCTTGTAGGAAAACAAACCATGATTCTATCAGGTGCTTTGCAAAGCCAAGTATTTAAGAATCCCTTCAGTTGCTTGAGAAACCCTGAATGTTCTTTGAAGTGAAGTGAAGTGAAGTGAAGTCGCTCAGTCGTGTCCGACTCTTTGCGACACCATGGACTGTAGCCTATCAGGCTCCTCTGTCCATGGGATTTTCCAGGCAATAGTCCTGTAGTGGATTGCCATTTCTTTCTCCAGGGGATCTTCCCAACCCAGGGATCGAACCTGGGTCTCCCGCATTGTAGACAGACGCTTTACCATCTGAGCCACCAGGGAAGTCGGTACTAGTCAAAGTCCTGTTTATCACTCAGGACCAAATGCGAATATCACTATTTGGAGTCATTTGCTCATCTCAATCAATTATTTCACTTTCTGTGTTCTAGAATCCTCTGTACACTGCTCTTAGAAGTGCTTCTCATGTTTGTATGTCTTACATAACTGTGTGCAATTCTTTACTATCCATTTTGTTCCTATGGGACAGAAACTGTGCCATATACCTTCTGTCACCCCTAAGCCAAACACAGTATAATACCATGATAGCTGCTCAGTACATATTAATTCTTAAATTGATGAATCCTTACAAGAAAATGATAAGCTTCTCACTCTGAAGTTATAATATTTTGGAATGAATAAATTTCTGGGTTTTTTTTATTTACCAAGAATTTTATTTCCATTATAGTTTATTCAATAGTGTATTTATGAAGGCTAAATTTCCTCATATTTATTTTCATTTTTCTGTAATGAAGCTGAATTATGACTTTGAAGTATAGATATAGCAATATGAGAATAATCTGAGATCTTAATATGTTCTTATAATTATGGTATTTGAGAGAAGTGAATAGACTCTTCTAAGATAAATATACCATTAGCTACTAAAGTCAACATAACTTTCTGGTGGAAGGCAACAAACTTTTTGTTCATTTGCTTACTTGCTTGCTTATTTTAACTTCTGCTGTTGGTGGGAAGAGTGTGATTTGCTACCATTACAAAATTCTAACACTTAAAAAAAAAATCTCTTTACTCTGTGAGAATTGCAAATTCTTGCCTGTGAGGCAATTTTCACAAGAATTATTTTCTTATTAGTTTTAGCTTATCCATGGACAGTCTCAAATTCCTCTTGAAAACATCAATTTCCTCAATGGAAAACTGCCCATTACAAGCAAAAGATGTGTTTTTTGAGACATTTCTGCTTGAAACAACACATTTTGGAATATCCTATGTGGTCTCCTAGAATGGTTAGATACTTAGAAATAATAGACGGACATTTAAATAGTCTTACTATTTGAATAATTTTTATGTTTGAATCAATGTAAGTGGTAAATTTTTAGAAAACGTGAATTATGTATGTTTAGCTTCTTTTGAAATGCTGCATGTTTTTGTTTCATTTGCCTTCCTCTAATAATCAGAGATAACATTTAAAATCAAGAGTTGTCATTATCTGTTTTGAAGGCATTCTGAGATAAGCAGAGGTACAGTTCTGTAATCTTTATGGAGACCTTCTATAAAGTAACACCATGATTAGGACATTTATGTCAGCTCTCATATTTATCTTATCCCTTTTCACCTACCACCCAGTAATGTAAGAGTGACCCAAAGTAGCTTTCCATTGGACCCTTAAGAAAGCTTGCCAGTAATGGTCAGATACTGCCATAATAATTCTGTGTAACAAACGCTTGCCAGTAATGGTCAGATACTGCCATAATAATTCTGTGTAACAAACGCACTCCCAAATAACTGTGAGTAATTATTTTCATGCTTGGAAAGGAAGGCACTTTTTTTTAGCCTGTGGGACTGTAGTTTGAATAAATAGACCTGATCTGTGTGTTTTCCTCTGCGGCCCAGGTTGGAATGGCAGCAGATACTTGGTACATATTCTTCCATGGAACAGTCTGGAAGTTCTCAGAAGGGCAAAAAGAAATGCATAATGGTTCTAAAAACCTTAACTTGAAACTGACAAAGTACCTCTTTAGGTCCACATCCAATGGTCAAAGCAAATCACGTGGCAAGCCAAAGTGCAGGAGCAGAGGAATGCACTCTGCTTACCACGAGGCCATGTCAAGAATGAGATACATGATAATACTACAGAATAGAATTGGGAACAACAGTATAAAATAATACACTACCAGAGTAGAATATTACAGCATCAGTAAATTTTTTGATTATGGATGTCTAACTATTGGAGAAAGCCCAATCTCCAGCTCATTGATTCCACTTGAAAACGTATTCTGAATCCATTTTTCCACAAGTTTAATCTCTAATAATGGGTTCTTCTCTTTTGTTGTGTTCAGTCACTCACTTGTGTCTGACTCTTTGCAACCCACCCATAGACTGTAGCACTCTGGGCTTCCCTGTCCTTTACCATATCCCGGCGCTTACTCAAACTAATGTCCACTGAGTCAGTGATGCCATCCACACCGTCTCATCTTCTGCCATCCCCTTCTCCTCCTGCTCTCAGTCTTTCCCATCATCAGGGTCTTTTCCAATGAGTCAGCTCATTGCATCAATTGGTCAAAGTATTGGAGCTTCAGCATCAGTCCTTCCAATGAATATTCAGAGTTGATTTCCTTTAAGACTGACTGGTTTGACCTCCCTCCTGTCAAAGGGACTCTCAAGAGTCTTCTGTTTTACCAAAGAAAAACTGGTATTTTAAAGCAGATGTTTAAAGACCCCTTAAAAAATTATTGTATTTAGTGTATTAAAACTAACTTGAAGTCAGAGTTTTATTTACCAGCTTTGTGCTTTGGCATCCTTGAAAGTTGGATTTCTGAATAGCATCATGACTTTCCATACCCAGCTGTCGGCTACTTGAAAGTACCATAAGCTGACTATCACGGCTCACAGTATACCCTTGAAGAGGGCCATCTGGTTTATGTCTCTTGGCAAAATTTGTTTAAAAACAAGCAGCTGCACGACAAAGTAAGAAGGAGTCTCTGTCTAGCTGTGGTAAATAAGTAGGTTTGCAATGCACATAATAAAGCATTTTCTAATTCAAGCCAACACTTCTGAAAGGGAAACATTCTTTTCTCACAAATAAAACTCCACAGAATTCAATGACAAGGAAGGGACTTCATCAGATTTATATTTTAGCAGCTTAAGGGTATGAGAAAAATAAACAAAATAAAGCCTGTTTATGATGAAGTACAACCTTCTGGTAATAACTAACTTTTATATACTTATATAGAATCTAATGCTTGGAAATTGTTTTACTTGTGTCAGAATTCAAATTTCTTAAAGACCTGTCCTTTGAAACCCTACTATTAGTTGGTATTTAATAATTTATTGAATGTGCTTTCTTTCCTTCAACTAGGTCTCTGTGTATCCCTACTCGTCTCAAAGAACACATGCTACATTTTTTTTGAAAAGCATAAATGGATTTTCCAATCCAGTTACATGTGTTCCCTTAACTCTTAACTACAGGGTCAGACTAGCTTTGATTAAGACAACCCAGAGGGATGGTACTAGGAGGAGGAGGGAGGGGGGTTCAGGATGGGGAACATGTGTATACCCGTGGCAGATTCATGTTGATGTATGGCAAAACCAATACAATATTGTAAAGTAATTAACCTCCAATTAAAATAAATTTATATTTATAAAAAAGAATTGATTTGGGTCTTAAACATTTGGAGGTTAAGAATGTTTTGGTTTGGCTTCCCCTGAAAGCAAATCCTGAGACAAGCATTTGAGTTTAGGTTGTTGATTTGGGAGGTGACCTCAGAAAGTTGTGAGAGAGTAGTGAGGTGGTGAGAAAATTAAGAGTTAATGGCTGTTGAACCTCAGCCAGGGTACACTGAATTCTCAAGAACCAAGAAAATGGGTGATATTCCAACTGGGTCTTCTACAATATGCATCCTGGAGGAGGGTGGGGCGAGGGAGGGCATTATTCCTTTAAATTAGGCTACTGCACTACTTTATCCAGCTGTTCATTCTTTTGCATATTTGAGCTACTTTTCTGATTCCTGCAGTTCTCTGGATCCAAATTGAATCCTAAGCATTTGCATTCTGATATTTGTGTGACCTTCTCATTATTCCTCATTGACTTGTTTGTTTACTCTTTTACCAATGTTTACTTATATTGTTAGCATATATGTAACTGTAGTTAAGTCTTTGAATTGCTGAGTTTTGCTTTACAGCTGTGAATTGGATTTGGATATAGTTGTTTTATTTTTTTTTTTTAAGTGGGATTCACACTAGTCAGTGACATAGTTCAAACTAGAAATTGAAAATTGTAGACACAATCCTGCTTAAGTGAAATTCTTGAATGGCATAAGAGGCTTGAATTTGTCTTTTCTATCACCAATAAATATTTGGGAGATTTATAAAAGGGTTAATTTAAGAAAATTGTATTCGTATGCCAACTTTATTCCAAGTTGTCTGCAAACTATCCAGCTGTCTTGTCTCTAATGTCAAAAGACAAGTTAAAATTATGATTCTTTTATACGGTTGTAGAATCTGAGAAGGTCTCTATTACTTGTTTGGATCAGCATGCATGGTGTTGGTTAGACATTCATTACTCATTCTAGCATTTTAAAAGTTAAAGTCCTGAAAGATCAAAACACAGTTCTTTGGATATGCCTAGAGAATCTAAGAATAAATTAGTTCTCACTAAACATGAATGAAGACAAATTTTACTCATTAGTTAATTTTACCTCATGATCAAAATTCTTTGCAAAATAAAAATCACTTGATTCATGAGTCACAAGCATGAAGAGTATTAAGGATTAGAGATCTAGAAGACTGGAAAAAAATGATGACAGAAAAAGAAAGAGGCATTTGATATGTATAAAGTTTAAGGGAAACGTGAGCAAGGCTTGAAGCATTTTAAGGTTGAAGAACACAGGAAAATGAGATAAGTGAAGTTAAATGAAAATCCTTTTTTTTTTAACTGAAAGAAAGAGAACTGAAAATTGTGTGAAGGTTGTTTTGCTTTGTTTCTTAATAAGGAAGTACCTGTGAAAAATCTGGGGAATTAGGAAAGCTAGACTTTTATAACTGTGATGTTTCAAAGGTCACAAAGGAAATTAAATTTTGGATTGGGTTTAAAAGCACTGGAATTACTTCCAGTCCTATTTTTACAAGATGCGTATAAAGCAAGAAAATAGATCACAGCCTAGCTAAAGGGGAATATTCAGGTTGTCACTAACTTCAGTACAGACTGCCTCATGGTTCCTTTGGCTGTGATGACATATCGATCCTGGAAGACATGACCAAGTATGATTTTAATAATCATTATCATACAGCCATTTATTGACTGGGCTGGACCATATGTCTTCTTGAAGTTATAAGAAAAGGTACTAAGAAATATATCTTGTGTGAAGACTACACTATCAGCCTCATCAATGGCCATAAAATCAAATCCCTTATCTGTATAACATTTCAGTATTTCTTCTATTGCTTTGGAACATCTTAATCATGATATGCCCTTTACCAATGATATTTTCCAATAACTGTCTTATAGGGGAATAACTTTGTTGATATTAAAAATATAATAAGCATGAGATGTTTTCCATGAACTAGCTCTCTAAATGACTTTCATGATAACATGTCTGCCCATATGGTCTGAATTTTTATATCAAAGAATGCCCATGGACAGAATTTAAAATACTTATCTCACAAAGTTTCTATTGTTAATAAGATAATGGAATTTGAAGACAAAAAATAAAGATAAAAATGCCATTTAGCTTTAGTAAGTAAACTGAGAAAGTAAAATGCACTGATTATGCTGCTACTGCTGCTAAGTCACTTCAGTCGTGTCCGACTCTGTGTGACCCCATAGACGGCAGCCCACCAGGCTCCCCCATCCCTGGGATTCTCCAGGCAAGAATACTGGAGTGGGTTGCCATTTCCTACTCCAATGCATGAAAGAGAAAAGTGAAAATGAAGTCGCTCAGTCTGTCCGACTGTTAGCGACCCCATGGACTGCAGCCCACCAGGCTACTCCGTCCATTGGATTTTCCAGGCAAGAGTACTGGGGTGGGGTGCCAATACTGCCTTTAAATATATGTATATATGGGTTGTCTTTATACACTAAAAAAATCTATAGACATTTTGGTTTTCATTCTGCTGAAAGCAAGTCTCTTGGACTGTCTGAAGATAGTTCGGAAGTGCACTTCATTTACATTTCTTCATTTGGATGTCAAACTTATGAAATATTTCTTAAATCAATACCTAAAGGATAGGTGAAAGTTTATAGAGAAGGAAAGAAGAATCGTTTCTGTTATTGAAGCCTTGTTTCCCTCCTCATGTTGGTCATTAGATAGAAGATGTCTATTACCACTCAATATGCTAGATGAAGTTCTGGTAAAAGAAATTTTTTCTTTTCTCTCATTTGTCTCCCAGGGCTAACATGTGTTTCATGTTGCTAGGTACTGTAAATCAATTGAGGTTTTCATGGAAATTGTTCTCTTCATCCTAAGGAAAGAATTCTAATGGCAATTTCATTTAGTGAAAAATGACCCTGGAAAGTTAGCATCTAGTTAATGCCATATTTGTTAGCATTATTATTTTAATAAATTTACAAAATAAGAGGCCACATTTTGCCAAGCTTCTGGCAGTAATGGTAGTGAAATGCAGTTTCTCCTGGCATGTGTTCATATTATTTTGACATGGTGGATGGATCTAGTAAGATTGATAACAAAATGTTGTGCCTTCGTGTACTAAAATTTAATGACAGTTATTCTGCCAAGCATGAAAATGTCCCTAATAGCTGACATTCTGCAAAAGATTCTCTGTTAATCACATGCCAAGCATTCACCATATCTCTTTCCTGAGTCTTTTTTTTTAAACACTTATATCCTGTGTCTTGTTCCAGAAATCTAGTAACAAAGTGAATGAGCAGAACAACAACAAAAGATCTGTTGTAGATAATGTCTTTATGCATAATGATAGAAATTTTCATGATCTTATTTAGGTGACATCTTCAGGTATGTAGCTTTGTTTTCTGCACTTTTAATTTTCATCATAAAATTTGTTGTCTTAGGATTCCTCAAGAAACAGACTCTGAGACAGAGATTTCTACTGGGAAGTGCTCTAAAAACGATGCCTGGGAGAGAATAAAGGAAATGGGATTGGACAGATGGAAGCACTGAAGTTGTGTTGTCATTACAAGAGAAATCTCAGCTAGTCCCATTTGGAGTTGGGATGGTCATTTAGAATATTCCTGAGTGAGGCAAAGAGGTTGGATATTTGTGGCCCTAAATCCATCTATCATTGAATATGTCTCCCACTTACCCACTGCAAGGCTGTATAATCTTGGGCAGGGAAGCTCCTATCTTCTGAGTAAAACTTCTGAGAAGGGCTAAATGGTGATTTGTTAGCAGATAACACTACAACAATGAGAGCAATGCATGCTTCATTTGTAATTCATGACTTTGGGCGACACATCACAGCGGCCACTATAGTAGTCAATTGCCCTTGTTGAAGAAGCATGCTGCTGCTGCTAAGTCGCTTCAGTCGCGTCAGACTCTGTGCGACCCCATAGACAGAAGCCCACCAGGCTCCCCTGTCCCTGGGATTCTCCAGGCAAGAACACTGGAGTGGGTTGCCATTTCCTCCTCCAATGCATGAAAGTGAAAAGTGAAAGTGAAGTCTCTCAGTCGTGTCTGACTTGTTGAAGAAGCGTAAATTAACTAAATATTTTATACTTAGTAATGCATTTTGGTAGTGATAGAGCCCAGCTACTAACCTTTTTAATAGTTTTATTGANCATTTTGGTTTTCATTCTGCTGAAAGCAAGTCTCTTGGACTGTCTGAAGATAGTTCGGAAGTGCACTTCATTTACATTTCTTCATTTGGATGTCAAACTTATGAAATATTTCTTAAATCAATACCTAAAGGATAGGTGAAAGTTTATAGAGAAGGAAAGAAGAATCGTTTCTGTTATTGAAGCCTTGTTTCCCTCCTCATGTTGGTCATTAGATAGAAGATGTCTATTACCACTCAATATGCTAGATGAAGTTCTGGTAAAAGAAATTTTTTCTTTTCTCTCATTTGTCTCCCAGGGCTAACATGTGTTTCATGTTGCTAGGTACTGTAAATCAATTGAGGTTTTCATGGAAATTGTTCTCTTCATCCTAAGGAAAGAATTCTAATGGCAATTTCATTTAGTGAAAAATGACCCTGGAAAGTTAGCATCTAGTTAATGCCATATTTGTTAGCATTATTATTTTAATAAATTTACAAAATAAGAGGCCACATTTTGCCAAGCTTCTGGCAGTAATGGTAGTGAAATGCAGTTTCTCCTGGCATGTGTTCATATTATTTTGACATGGTGGATGGATCTAGTAAGATTGATAACAAAATGTTGTGCCTTCGTGTACTAAAATTTAATGACAGTTATTCTGCCAAGCATGAAAATGTCCCTAATAGCTGACATTCTGCAAAAGATTCTCTGTTAATCACATGCCAAGCATTCACCATATCTCTTTCCTGAGTCTTTTTTTTTAAACACTTATATCCTGTGTCTTGTTCCAGAAATCTAGTAACAAAGTGAATGAGCAGAACAACAACAAAAGATCTGTTGTAGATAATGTCTTTATGCATAATGATAGAAATTTTCATGATCTTATTTAGGTGACATCTTCAGGTATGTAGCTTTGTTTTCTGCACTTTTAATTTTCATCATAAAATTTGTTGTCTTAGGATTCCTCAAGAAACAGACTCTGAGACAGAGATTTCTACTGGGAAGTGCTCTAAAAACGATGCCTGGGAGAGAATAAAGGGAATGGGATTGGACAGATGGAAGCACTGAAGTTGTGTTGTCATTACAAGAGAAATCTCAGCTAGTCCCATTTGGAGTTGGGATGGTCATTTAGAATATTCCTGAGTGAGGCAAAGAGGTTGGATATTTGTGGCCCTAAATCCATCTATCATTGAATATGTCTCCCACTTACCCACTGCAAGGCTGTATAATCTTGGGCAGGGAAGCTCCTATCTTCTGAGTAAAACTTCTGAGAAGGGCTAAATGGTGATTTGTTAGCAGATAACACTACAACAATGAGAGCAATGCATGCTTCATTTGTAATTCATGACTTTGGGCGACACATCACAGCGGCCACTATAGTAGTCAATTGCCCTTGTTGAAGAAGCATGCTGCTGCTGCTAAGTCGCTTCAGTCGCGTCAGACTCTGTGCGACCCCATAGACAGAAGCCCACCAGGCTCCCCTGTCCCTGGGATTCTCCAGGCAAGAACACTGGAGTGGGTTGCCATTTCCTCCTCCAATGCATGAAAGTGAAAAGTGAAAGTGAAGTCTCTCAGTCGTGTCTGACTTGTTGAAGAAGCGTAAATTAACTAAATATTTTATACTTAGTAATGCATTTTGGTAGTGATAGAGCCCAGCTACTAACCTTTTTAATAGTTTTATTGAGGTGTAGCTGGCATACAATAAACCTTACCATGTTTAAATAATCCAATTTGACAAGTGTTTATAGGTGTATACACCAGTAAAATCATGGTCACAATCGACCATGAACATAACCATCACCTTCATAAGCCTTTTAGTAATCCCTCCCTCCTGCCCTGCCTCCACCCCAGGAAATCACTGATCTGGTGTCTGACACTATAGATCAGTTTGCATTTTCTAGATAATTATAAAAATAGAATAATAAAATACATACCTTTTATTTTTTGGTCTCTACTCACTAACTCTCATTTGTGGCCAATATGATTGCTATGTGAGTGCACACATTAAATAAGGCAATAAAAACATTCCAGTCTGATTCTGATACTAGTTCTTGGACCTGCGTTATACATTGAACTATGCCATTGTGTTAGGATAAGTCCTCAGGATTCAAATGACCCTGACTGTTTAGGGAGTTATTGCTTTCTTTGTAATCAATCCTTTTATATAAGCTCTATTTCCATCAAATACCTTAAAATTGATCTGCTATTCAGGTATAGAAATGCAACATATTTCCTCCAAAATTACAGTGTTCAAATTTTATACTTATTATTTATTGAATTGGCAAAAAATTTCCTTTGGGAAAAAACCTGAATAAACCCAACCCAATATATTTAGTCCTGGAATTAAATAGTACTCTCCCAATCTTCTGCTCTACTACTTATACCCAGATAAATCTCAAACTGGTTTCTTGAGATCAATAATTTTCTTTGGTCAGTCATTCATTAAAAAAAAAAAAAACACACACACACACACACCTGTCTGCCTATCTATCTGTATAACTTCTGTAGGGAGATATTTGTAAGTTGTTGTTTTGATGTATTTGTGCTATTAAGCATGAGATAAAGAACTACAAACTCGAGTATTTTATAAAATCATCTTAAATTGACCAGATCAGTAGCACCATCACTTTAATTAAAAAAAAAGTGTACTTTAATTAGACTTCGCAGTTCCATGAGGACACCACCATTATTTTTCATGAGGCCCTCAGGCAAAAGCAATTATTATCCTCTGTTTATTCTTACCTGTACTTAATTTTTTTATAATCTGATTTAATTTTGTTATTAACTGTCATAAACCCTGGTGGCTCAGAGGTTAAAGTGTCTGCCTTTGTTACGGGAGACCCGGGTTCGATCCCTGGGTTGGGAAGATCCCCTGGAGAAGGAAATGGCTATCCACTCCAGTACTCTTGCCTGGAGAATCCCATGGACAGAGGAGCCTCGTAGGTTACAGTCCACGGGAAGATCCCCTGGAGAAGGAAATGGCAATCCACTCCAGTACCCTTGCCTGGAGAATCCCATGGACAGAGGAGTCTCGTAGGTTGCAGTCCATGGGGTCGCCAAGAGTCAGACACGACCGAGTGACTTCACCTCACATTGACTTTATAATTATTTTATATGTAGTAGTTATGCTAATTTGATAGTGTTAAAATTTTTCTTGTTGTGAATATGGACCGTTTTTAATGTTTGCATTCATGTATAATATTTCAATGAACACCTTCTTCTTAATGATGCTTGTTAATTGATAGTGTACAGTCACAAGCATCAAGCCCAGGGGGAAGACCATGTTTCTTACTCCAGCCTGTTATTGCCATAGTGCTTGTCCAAAACACTGCACCCCCCTAAAGGCCAATAGCAATGTCTTGGTGCAGAACCTTCATCCTGTGGCTTAAACATTAAGCAATGCATATTCTAAAGTATTTTTCTTTCCTCTCACATCACTGTGTTTGACAGCTTCTTTACAAATATCGGGACTGGCCAGTTAGAACTTTTTTGTTGCTGGTTTTCAGCATCATGCTTAGATTATACAGATGGTGCTCTTATTTTAGTAATTTCTAGAAATGCTTTTGGATGTTGTAAATTTTCACGTTCAAGGCACTATGAAACATTCTCCTTCTCATCACCTCATATTTCCATATATTTCACTGTGTCCTTTCCTTGACTTTGCCATTATGGTGGCACCAGAATGATCTGTATAGCACAATAAGTGAAAGTGAAGTCGCTCAGTCGTGTCTGATTCTTTGCGACCCCATGGACTATAGCCTATCAGGCTCCTCCGTCCATGGGATTTTCCCGGCAAGAGTGCTGGAGTGGATTGCCATTTCCTTCTCCAGGGGATCTTCCCANAATTGTGTGAGTGGATACAATAACCTCAGTAGAGAGTATGGCCAGAAGAGAAGATGGGTCAGGACAAAGTCATGAGGAAGTGCAACATAAAAACAAATAGCCACTGAGAAAGGAAGAAAACCAGGAGATAATTTCACAGAGAAGCCAGTGGGCAACAGTGGGCCACTGTATAAGCTTAAGGCATCAATGATACTGCTCATCAGTGTTGAGGACCCACTGGAAGTGACTGACCATGTGTTGATTATGAATACAATGCCCTCTTATGTCTCCTATTTTGCTTAATGTTTAATTATAATCATGTCCATAGTTACAATATAAGAGAGTTATAATTATATACTTAAGAGAAGCATTCTCTGTCAGAGGAAATAGGAATGTAAGAAATTCCTTTTGACATTTATGGATGAAAATGCAATAAGCAGGAGGAAAAGAAAACTGGTTAAACTAGACAAGTAAAGTTTAATAGGAATGAAAGAAAATATTGCTTACTAAGGAATGTAAGAAGAAACTTAAAACAATATTAGCTCGAAAGAGAATGAGGAGAAGCCACATTTACCATTTTATTATATGCCTATAGAGTAGATATAAAACACATATAATCATTTTGAGGGCGGATAGTAGATTGTGAGCAGAAGAGAAAGTAGAATTTAAAAACTGACATATATTTAAATGTTAAAAACACCACTTTCAATATTTCCACTGAGATGTATTCAATAAAAATGCTCTACAGTGAGTACTATATATGTGGAGTTCCTGTAAATCCTCCAGATAAAAGGTTCTATAGAACTATAAAAAATATTATAATTATTACTGCTGTTATCAGAAAAATAAATACATGTTTTCCAAGAACTAGATAAGGAGCTGAATTCATCATTCTAGGAAAATGCTTGGGCACTGAATGGTTCCAAACACTTTTCATGTAAAAAAAAAATGACACTGTATACAGAATAGTTTATGAAGAGAACTAAATAATTTTGGTGTTGCTCCAGAATTGCAAGCTTTAAGAAGACAGTAAGCATTGCTGGGGAGAAGGCAATGGCATCCACTCCAGTACTCTTGACTGGAAACTCCCATGGACGGAGGAGCCTGGTAGGCTGCAGTCCATGGGGTTGCTGAGTCAGACACAATTGAGCGACTTCACTTTCCCTTTTCACTTTCATGCATTGGAGAAGGAAATGGCAACCCACTCCAGTGT
>SJYX01017064.1:0-97748 GCA_006410675.1 Oreotragus oreotragus
GTGAAGTCGCTCAGTCGTGTCCAACTCTTTGCAACCCCATGGACTGTAGCCCACCAGGCTCCTCAGTCCATGGAATTTTCCAGGCAAGAGTACTAGAGTGGGGTGCCATTGCCTTCTCCGGACCTTTATCTAGTTGCCTGCAATCAAAGTGAATTCTAGTGTGGGCTTCAAAGCTGATGCTCTCCTCAGATTCTTCCATCCTCTCAACTAAGGGGTGGCCTTACTTATTGTGCCTCAGTTGGGCACTTCATGGGGCCCCAAGTGGAACAAGCCACTCCTTATCAACACTCATGACCCACCGAGGACCCCAGTCATTCTCTCTCCCGCCACCCCCACCCCTCCACAATGACATACTCTTCACATTTCCCACTTATGCCCCCTGGCCTTGTGAATTCTCACCAAGATCCATGTTCTTCTTAGGTGTTCATTACATTCTGAATGTGCGACATGACAGTGCTCTTAGAATGGTCTCGATCGTGCCACACAAAGTTCTTTTTACCTCATTTCCTGCTGCCTGTAAGCACCCCGACCGCCTGTAACAGTCTGATGTTTGCCTTTCTCAGCATATATGATTCTTACGCTTCCAAGGCTCTAAAGGATGTGTCCTTTCTTGGCGCAACCTGCCCTCAATCTGTCTGTTTGATAAATGCCCACTCAGTCACTCAGACAAGTTCCAAAGTCAGTTCTTTGTGAAGCTCTCCCTGATGGCTGTAGTTGCTCTTTCCTCTGGGGCCCATGGGCACTTGTTCATGCTGGAGAACTTGCTTCCTGTGTGGTAATTACCCATGAGCAGAATCTTTCTCTCACATTAAACCATGCTTCCCTGCTAAACTGGAAGACCTTGACTTAATTTTACATCTCAGCTGAGTGCACAGCAAATTAACAGGCGTTCAGTGTTAATTAAATGATGGCTAAGTATGAAGAGAACAACACTAATGATTATACGCACATCTTGATTTACAAAACACAGCTACCTAATCATCGTGGATGAACTGCCCACCAAATTTTCCACTTCCCTGGTGGGTTGTCTGTTCTGTTTCTGTCACTGGTTGAAGTGCTGCAGAGCTGATAGATTGCCTGATGGCTTTGCTATGACAATTGAAGAGGTAGTCCAGTTCTGGGTGCACGCAGATAATAGAGATGACAAAATTCTGAGGCATGGACAAAAAGCGAAATGATAGTTTAGAAGGAAAAAGGTGGTAATGAATGAAGGAAAGTTTGGAAGAAAACAGTTCTAGAAGACCTCACAGTCTGGATATACACAAAGAGAGTAGTCGATGGTATAGACGTGGAAAAGTTGGGGACAAGGGTGCTGAGTGATGGAGGCTGAGCTTCTCTGCAAGAGTTCTGTTCCCCTCTCCCAGTCTGCAGAAGGCAGTGTGATATGGGGTAAGGCTCATTCATCAATGCTTCAACCACACAAAGGTCAAGACATGTTGCTGTTTTATAGTATTAACAAAATATTAGGAAACAAAGAAGTCTCATTGATTTGAACTCTGTGAAAACAAAATTTGTATTATTTGAAGGGAATATGATAAAATGTAGCTTTAGGGTCTATGCAGAATTTACTATGCAAATTATAAATAATTAATCTACTTAAGAAAATCCACTGGTTTCAAGTACTTTCAAGTACTTTAGAAGCACTGATTACATAAAAACAGTGATTAAATTTCTTCTTCAACAAATGACCAAGTATGTTCTCTATAAACATCTGTCAGACTACAATTGGTATGCTGCTGCTGCTGCTGCTGCTGCTAAGTCGCTTAAGTCGTGTCTGACTCTGTGCGACCCCATAGACAGCAGCCCACCAGGCTCCCCCGTCCCTGGGGTTCTCCAGGCAAAAACACTGGAGTGGGTTGCCATTTCCTTCTCCAATGCATGAAAGTGAAAAGTGAAAGTGAAGTCACTGAGTTGTGTCCAACTATAACGTCTTTTAAATGATAAATGTGTCTGTAAGTAACAGGACTGTATTTCTTGAAGGGTATTCCAATTTTTTTTCCCATGCAAACTCACCCTCTTCTCAGAGAACACTCTTTCGGAGGGTTAGCCCCTTCACTGTTGTAACCTATTGCATGTTGAACCTTCACTCAATTCCAGGACTTGTGCTTTCCAGCTGGGACTACAGCAGACCAAGATCAAATCTATCTGCAGGTTGCTAAGCATTTACTTGGGAGTCTTATGTATGCAAAAATGTCTACCATACAAAAGCTAAAAACTTAAAAGTTCCATGGTGGGGAGAGTTATGCGTGAGCTCTTTGGCAGTTCAGAGGAGGCAAAGATTTGATCAGTTCATTCATATTATGTTTATCTTGGCTAGGATTTTGCATTTCAGGAGTCATGCAGATTAAAAGTAGAAGATATTCTCTACCTTCAAGGAATTTAAAGTTTCGAGTAGGGTTGAGTAGAAGAGACAGAGCGAATGACAGAGCCAGGCTGGTAATTAATTAGTGGAAAAAGTGGATGCTCTCCTACTGCCCAAGCTGAGGTGTGCCAGACTCCTTAGCAGCAGGTCTGTCTTGAGGGATAGATAAGAGTTTATTAGACAGTGGAGAATGTCTCCTTCACTTGCCCCACTCACTGCAAAGAGCAATAACCCAGTGAAAAGAAGTAGCATAGAAGATGCTAGAAATATTTAGTAGTTGGAAGAGGCTAAATGATGGGGACATGAGTAGTGGTTTGATAAGCAAAGCTGCAAAAGGATTATGAAGTGGCTCAATTGTCATAATAGAAATATGTCATTTCTTTGGGGTTGTTTAACTAGGTGCAGAGGAAATAAGATCTGAAGTGGTCTTAGTCCCCCAGAGTGACAGAACTGTCTGTACCCAGCAAGCCATGATCTCAGTTCATCCAGCACCACTCTTGCTGAAGAAAGTCAGGTGTAGAAGTAAACACTCCTCCACCTGCTGTTGGCTTAGGGGTTGAAAGCATGGAGGAGCACCTCATGGTAGTGTTACCTGCTTTAGCAAATTGAATCGTGCGTCCCCAGAACCCAAAGCACCATTCTTGCCTACATTTCTCTTGACTCCATCAGATGTTACTCCTTTTTTCATTGGCTATAACCCCAAATGTGGATTTGGGACAATGCTCTCACTGCCAGTCACCTAACTCCCCCTTGGGGAGACTCACTTCTCCCCACCTGCGCTGATACATCACCTGGCCTCACCCCACAATAATACAGGCTTTGCTCACCTTAATGAATACTTTTCTACCCATAAAAGTCATATTTATTGGACAACATATGGTGATTCATACCCTTTAAAAGTTTACGATCTGAAAGAAGAAATGCTGATATGAGTGAGAATAGAGAGCACCAAAGGAAGAAGCGGCATGGTGATTTTTTATTTTAAGCAGAGTAGGGTGAAGGGGAAGGCCACATGGGCTTAGGCATGGAGGGGACATGAGGCAAACTTGCTACAAGTGAAAACTGGAATAGGGATTGCTGTTGTTGTTCATTTGCTAAGTCATCTCCAAATCTTTGCAACATGCCAGGCTTCGCTGGAGTTTATGCAAACTCATGTCCTTTGAGTCAGTGATGTCATCCAACTGTCTCATCCTCTGTCAACCCCCCCCTTTTCCTTCCGCCTTCAGTCTTTCTCAGCATCGGGGTCTTTTCCAATGAGTCACCTTTTTGCATCAGGTGGCCAAAGTATTGGAGCTTCAGCTTCAGCATCAGTCCTTCTAATGAATATTCAAGTTTGCTCTCCTTTAGGATTGACTGGTTGGTTCTCCTTGCTATGCAAGGGACTCTCAAGTCTTCTCCAGCACCACAATTAGGAAGCATCAGTTCTTTGGTGTTCAGCCATCTTTATGGTCCAGTTCTCACATCCAAATGTGACTACTGGAACAACCATAGCTTTGACTAGATGGAATTAAGGATGGAACAAGTGAAAAAGTTAAAAGAGAAATATAGATTTACCTGGGGAATGTAAAAGAGGTTTCTTCATCTTTTTGCTTATTTTTGCCTTAATTATAGTCTGAATTTCATTCCTATATATTCTGTCTTGATATGTTTATACTGAAGGTTGCCATCAACCATTATTTCCTCTCCAAAATAATGTTTCTTATAAAAGTTTACCACACAGGATCCTTTCCCTTTTAGGAGTGGTTTATTCTGAAGGAATAAAGTATATTTGATTTGTGCTGGGACCATATGCTGGTGTAATAATTGCTGAGTGTCATAGGTGCTGACTTCTGATATTTTCCATGCAGGTGATTTTATAAACAATCACCAACTGATATACTTCTGTATTTCCATAGGTTACATTTATTTTTGTTGTTGGAATATGTTAGTAAAGGGAAATATTTGGAGAGATTCTTGGTTGCTTTCTGAACATTTGCATTTTACAGATGTATTACAGGTTCCTGGATTGCAGAACTACTTGCATAGTTTTAGATATTTTATTACAGTGTTTCAGATACTTTATTGCTGTAATCCTTCAGTGCCCACCAGGTGTTGGGTAATGTAGATAAATACAAAGGCACAAGCCTTCCTTTATACACTGTCCTGAAACATGGAAGCATGGTGTCTAGGGCATTTCTGGTGACATTCTAATTTATGAGCTTGTTTGTTATTTACTAAGCCTAGAAAGAATAAGATAAGGAGCTAGTTAAGTTAGAGGCACAAACTGGCAGGATCATTTATTAATACTAGGCTACCCAGTTGTGTTTTGTTCTTTCTGCTGTAATAATGGTGAGTTACTTTTCTCTTTACCATCCCAAGAAGCTTACATTTCTCATTCCCATGCCTGGTCTCCAGACAGTCATGCGATTGTAAATCCATCTATTCTATTGGACTATCACCAACATGATGTTGCATCACTTAGCCTCAGTTGCAAATATGCAGTGAGATGGTGGTTTCTGCAGTGGTCCCTTGGTATCTGGAGGGGACTGGTTCCAGGCCCTCCACAGATGCCCACATCTCTTGCAGTGAATATAGTCAGCCCTATGTATTTGTGGTTTCACCATCCACAGATACCAAGGGCTGACTGTTTAATGAACCCACCCAGTATTGCTGCTTCTCAAGGGTTGGGGAAGCAGAATCACTCCTACAAATGTGGGAGCAGTTTTACCCGTTGGCCCCTTCTAGCAAAAGCCTTCTTTAATTTTCCTGTATTCTCCAGACAGTCTGGAAGAGGGGCAATCCACTGGATGTTTTGCAGCNGGAAGCAGAATCACTCCTACAAATGTGGGAGCAGTTTTACCCGTTGGCCCCTTCTAGCAAAAGCCTTCTTTAATTTTCCTGTATTCTCCAGACAGTCTGGAAGAGGGGCAATCCACTGGATGTTTTGCAGCTTCTATTTTTTATTTTTTTTAGAGCTTCCATTTTACTTTATTTTACTTTACAGTACTTTATTGGTTTTGGCATGCATTGACATTTGGCTCTGTAACTGAAACCACTACTATCTTAAGCTTTGGAACCTAGATTCAGAACATGAAGCTTCTTAGAATCATGAAAAATGAAACATCTCTTCTTCATTCTGTAGTAGAAATGACAAAATATAAATATCTCAGTAGAGTTGTTATTTATTTGCTAAGTTGTGTCCCACTCTTTTGCAAGCCCATGGACTGTAGCCCTCCAGACTCCTCTGTCCATGGGATTTCCCAGACAAGAATACTGGAGTGGGTTGCCGATTCCCTCTCCAGGGGATCTTCTTAACTCTCAGATCAAACCCACATCTCCTGCCTTGGCAGGAGAATTCTTTACCACTGAACCACTAGGGAAGCCCCATCTCAGTACAGGATCCTGACACAAAAAGGGAGGGTAAGGTACAGCACAGGGATAATAGCTGTAAATGGAGTGTATCTTTAAAAATTATGAATTGCTATGTTGTACACATGAAATTTATATAATATTGTACAACTACATCTCAGTTTTTTAAAAGCTAAAAAATAAGAGAAGATAATACAACAGGAAAAGAAAGATTCTATGTAAACTCTGCAACTAGATAAACACTGAACAATGAATATTAATAAATACAGTTCAGTTCAGTTCAGTTCNTGCTCACTATCTCTGCAGAGATCAGCCCTGGAGCTGCTGTGAGAACCACCTTCTGCAGAGGTTTGCAGCAGTGAAGGGAAGACAGACTCTGCTCTGTGGCCCCTGCTCTCCTGGATGGAGCCCAAGGCTCCACTGTGTTAGGGGAACATGTTGAAATAGGCTATGTGGGTACTAGGTACAGCTCATTCTCCCATTAGAAACTTGACCTTTATCTGCTGCTGCTGCTGCTAAGTCGCTTCAGTCGTGTCCGACTCTGTGCGACCCCATAGACAGCAGCCCACCAGGCTCCCCCGTCCGTGGGATTCTCCAGGCAAGAACATTGGAGTGGGTTGCCATTTCCTTCTCCAATGCATGAAAGTGAAAGTGAAGTCGCTCAGTCGTGTCCAACTCTTTGCAACCCCATGGACTGTAGCCCACCAGGCTCCTCAGTCCATGGAATTTTCCAGGCAAGAGTACTAGAGTGGGGTGCCATTGCCTTCTCCGGACCTTTATCTAGTTGCCTGCAATCAAAGTGAATTCTAGTGTGGGCTTCAAAGCTGATGCTCTCCTCAGATTCTTCCATCCTCTCAACTAAGGGGTGGCCTTACTTATTGTGCCTCAGTTGGGCACTTCATGGGGCCCCAAGTGGAACAAGCCACTCCTTATCAACACTCATGACCCACCGAGGACCCCAGTCATTCTCTCTCCCGCCACCCCCACCCCTCCACAATGACATACTCTTCACATTTCCCACTTATGCCCCCTGGCCTTGTGAATTCTCACCAAGATCCATGTTCTTCTTAGGTGTTCATTACATTCTGAATGTGCGACATGACAGTGCTCTTAGAATGGTCTCGATCGTGCCACACAAAGTTCTTTTTACCTCATTTCCTGCTGCCTGTAAGCACCCCGACCGCCTGTAACAGTCTGATGTTTGCCTTTCTCAGCATATATGATTCTTACGCTTCCAAGGCTCTAAAGGATGTGTCCTTTCTTGGCGCAACCTGCCCTCAATCTGTCTGTTTGATAAATGCCCACTCAGTCACTCAGACAAGTTCCAAAGTCAGTTCTTTGTGAAGCTCTCCCTGATGGCTGTAGTTGCTCTTTCCTCTGGGGCCCATGGGCACTTGTTCATGCTGGAGAACTTGCTTCCTGTGTGGTAATTACCCATGAGCAGAATCTTTCTCTCACATTAAACCATGCTTCCCTGCTAAACTGGAAGACCTTGACTTAATTTTACATCTCAACTGAGTGCACAGCAAATTAACAGGCGTTCAGTGTTAATTAAATGATGGCTAAGTATGAAGAGAACAACACTAATGATTATACGCACATCTTGATTTACAAAACACAGCTACCTAATCATCGTGGATGAACTGCCCACCAAATTTTCCACTTCCCTGGTGGGTTGTCTGTTCTGTTTCTGTCACTGGTTGAAGTGCTGCAGAGCTGATAGATTGTCTGATGGCTTTGCTATGACAATTGAAGAGGTAGTCCAGTTCTGGGTGCACGCAGATAATAGAGATGACAAAATTCTGAGGCATGGACAAAAAGCGAAATGATAGTTTAGAAGGAAAAAGGTGGTAATGAATGAAGGAAAGTTTGGAAGAAAACAGTTCTAGAAGACCTCACAGTCTGGATATACACAAAGAGAGTAGTCGATGGTATAGACGTGGAAAAGTTGGGGACAAGGGTGCTGAGTGATGGAGGCTGAGCTTCTCTGCAAGAGTTCTGTTCCCCTCTCCCAGTCTGCAGAAGGCAGTGTGATATGGGGTAAGGCTCATTCATCAATGCTTCAACCACACAAAGGTCAAGACATGTTGCTGTTTTATAGTATTAACAAAATATTAGGAAACAAAGAAGTCTCATTGATTTGAACTCTGTGAAAACAAAATTTGTATTATTTGAAGGGAATATGATAAAATGTAGCTTTAGGGTCTATGCAGAATTTACTATGCAAATTATAAATAATTAATCTACTTAAGAAAATCCACTGGTTTCAAGTACTTTCAAGTACTTTAGAAGCACTGATTACATAAAAACAGTGATTAAATTTCTTCTTCAACAAATGACCAAGTATGTTCTCTATAAACATCTGTCAGACTACAATTGGTATGCTGCTGCTGCTGCTGCTGCTGCTAAGTCGCTTAAGTCGTGTCTGACTCTGTGCGACCCCATAGACAGCAGCCCACCAGGCTCCCCCGTCCCTGGGGTTCTCCAGGCAAAAACACTGGAGTGGGTTGCCATTTCCTTCTCCAATGCATGAAAGTGAAAAGTGAAAGTGAAGTCACTGAGTTGTGTCCAACTATAACGTCTTTTAAATGATAAATGTGTCTGTAAGTAACAGGACTGTATTTCTTGAAGGGTATTCCAATTTTTTTTCCCATGCAAACTCACCCTCTTCTCAGAGAACACTCTTTCGGAGGGTTAGCCCCTTCACTGTTGTAACCTATTGCATGTTGAACCTTCACTCAATTCCAGGACTTGTGCTTTCCAGCTGGGACTACAGCAGACCAAGATCAAATCTATCTGCAGGTTGCTAAGCATTTACTTGGGAGTCTTATGTATGCAAAAATGTCTACCATACAAAAGCTAAAAACTTAAAAGTTCCATGGTGGGGAGAGTTATGCGTGAGCTCTTTGGCAGTTCAGAGGAGGCAAAGATTTGATCAGTTCATTCATATTATGTTTATCTTGGCTAGGATTTTGCATTTCAGGAGTCATGCAGATTAAAAGTAGAAGATATTCTCTACCTTCAAGGAATTTAAAGTTTCGAGTAGGGTTGAGTAGAAGAGACAGAGCGAATGACAGAGCCAGGCTGGTAATTAATTAGTGGAAAAAGTGGATGCTCTCCTACTGCCCAAGCTGAGGTGTGCCAGACTCCTTAGCAGCAGGTCTGTCTTGAGGGATAGATAAGAGTTTATTAGACAGTGGAGAATGTCTCCTTCACTTGCCCCACTCACTGCAAAGAGCAATAACCCAGTGAAAAGAAGTAGCATAGAAGATGCTAGAAATATTTAGTAGTTGGAAGAGGCTAAATGATGGGGACATGAGTAGTGGTTTGATAAGCAAAGCTGCAAAAGGATTATGAAGTGGCTCAATTGTCATAATAGAAATATGTCATTTCTTTGGGGTTGTTTAACTAGGTGCAGAGGAAATAAGATCTGAAGTGGTCTTAGTCCCCCAGAGTGACAGAACTGTCTGTACCCAGCAAGCCATGATCTCAGTTCATCCAGCACCACTCTTGCTGAAGAAAGTCAGGTGTAGAAGTAAACACTCCTCCACCTGCTGTTGGCTTAGGGGTTGAAAGCATGGAGGAGCACCTCATGGTAGTGTTACCTGCTTTAGCAAATTGAATCGTGCGTTCCCAGAACCCAAAGCACCATTCTTGCCTACATTTTTCTTGACTCCATCAGATGTTACTCCTTTTTTCATTGGCTATAACCCCAAATGTGGATTTGGGACAATGCTCTCACTGCCAGTCACCTAACTCCCCCTTGGGGAGACTCACTTCTCCCCACCTGCGCTGATACATCACCTGGCCTCACCCCACAATAATACAGGCTTTGCTCACCTTAATGAATACTTTTCTACCCATAAAAGTCATATTTATTGGACAACATATGGTGATTCATACCCTTTAAAAGTTTACGATCTGAAAGAAGAAATGCTGATATGAGTGAGAATAGAGAGCACCAAAGGAAGAAGCGGCATGGTGATTTTTTATTTTAAGCAGAGTAGGGTGAAGGGGAAGGCCACATGGGCTTAGGCATGGAGGGGACATGAGGCAAACTTGCTACAAGTGAAAACTGGAATAGGGATTGCTGTTGTTGTTCATTTGCTAAGTCATCTCCAAATCTTTGCAACATGCCAGGCTTCGCTGGAGTTTATGCAAACTCATGTCCTTTGAGTCAGTGATGTCATCCAACTGTCTCATCCTCTGTCAACCCCCCCCTTTTCCTTCCGCCTTCAGTCTTTCTCAGCATCGGGGTCTTTTCCAATGAGTCACCTTTTTGCATCAGGTGGCCAAAGTATTGGAGCTTCAGCTTCAGCATCAGTCCTTCTAATGAATATTCAAGTTTGCTCTCCTTTAGGATTGACTGGTTGGTTCTCCTTGCTATGCAAGGGACTCTCAAGTCTTCTCCAGCACCACAATTAGGAAGCATCAGTTCTTTGGTGTTCAGCCATCTTTATGGTCCAGTTCTCACATCCAAATGTGACTACTGGAACAACCATAGCTTTGACTAGATGGAATTAAGGATGGAACAAGTGAAAAAGTTAAAAGAGAAATATAGATTTACCTGGGGAATGTAAAAGAGGTTTCTTCATCTTTTTGCTTATTTTTGCCTTAATTATAGTCTGAATTTCATTCCTATATATTCTGTCTTGATATGTTTATACTGAAGGTTGCCATCAACCATTATTTCCTCTCCAAAATAATGTTTCTTATAAAAGTTTACCACACAGGATCCTTTCCCTTTTAGGAGTGGTTTATTCTGAAGGAATAAAGTATATTTGATTTGTGCTGGGACCATATGCTGGTGTAATAATTGCTGAGTGTCATAGGTGCTGACTTCTGATATTTTCCATGCAGGTGATTTTATAAACAATCACCAACTGATATACTTCTGTATTTCCATAGGTTACATTTATTTTTGTTGTTGGAATATGTTAGTAAAGGGAAATATTTGGAGAGATTCTTGGTTGCTTTCTGAACATTTGCATTTTACAGATGTATTACAGGTTCCTGGATTGCAGAACTACTTGCATAGTTTTAGATATTTTATTACAGTGTTTCAGATACTTTATTGCTGTAATCCTTCAGTGCCCACCAGGTGTTGGGTAATGTAGATAAATACAAAGGCACAAGCCTTCCTTTATACACTGTCCTGAAACATGGAAGCATGGTGTCTAGGGCATTTCTGGTGACATTCTAATTTATGAGCTTGTTTGTTATTTACTAAGCCTAGAAAGAATAAGATAAGGAGCTAGTTAAGTTAGAGGCACAAACTGGCAGGATCATTTATTAATACTAGGCTACCCAGTTGTGTTTTGTTCTTTCTGCTGTAATAATGGTGAGTTACTTTTCTCTTTACCATCCCAAGAAGCTTACATTTCTCATTCCCATGCCTGGTCTCCAGACAGTCATGCGATTGTAAATCCATCTATTCTATTGGACTATCACCAACATGATGTTGCATCACTTAGCCTCAGTTGCAAATATGCAGTGAGATGGTGGTTTCTGCAGTGGTCCCTTGGTATCTGGAGGGGACTGGTTCCAGGCCCTCCACAGATGCCCACATCTCTTGCAGTGAATATAGTCAGCCCTATGTATTTGTGGTTTCACCATCCACAGATACCAAGGGCTGACTGTTTAATGAACCCACCCAGTATTGCTGCTTCTCAAGGGTTGGGGAAGCAGAATCACTCCTACAAATGTGGGAGCAGTTTTACCCGTTGGCCCCTTCTAGCAAAAGCCTTCTTTAATTTTCCTGTATTCTCCAGACAGTCTGGAAGAGGGGCAATCCACTGGATGTTTTGCAGCTTCTATTTTTTATTTTTTTTAGAGCTTCCATTTTACTTTATTTTACTTTACAGTACTTTATTGGTTTTGGCATGCATTGACATTTGGCTCTGTAACTGAAACCACTACTATCTTAAGCTTTGGAACCTAGATTCAGAACATGAAGCTTCTTAGAATCATGAAAAATGAAACATCTCTTCTTCATTCTGTAGTAGAAATGACAAAATATAAATATCTCAGTAGAGTTGTTATTTATTTGCTAAGTTGTGTCCCACTCTTTTGCAAGCCCATGGACTGTAGCCCTCCAGACTCCTCTGTCCATGGGATTTCCCAGACAAGAATACTGGAGTGGGTTGCCGATTCCCTCTCCAGGGGATCTTCTTAACTCTCAGATCAAACCCACATCTCCTGCCTTGGCAGGAGAATTCTTTACCACTGAACCACTAGGGAAGCCCCATCTCAGTACAGGATCCTGACACAAAAAGGGAGGGTAAGGTACAGCACAGGGATAATAGCTGTAAATGGAGTGTATCTTTAAAAATTATGAATTGCTATGTTGTACACATGAAATTTATATAATATTGTACAACTACATCTCAGTTTTTTAAAAGCTAAAAAATAGGAGAAGATAATACAACAGGAAAAGAAAGATTCTATGTAAACTCTGCAACTAGATAAACACTGAACAATGAATATTAATAAATACAGTTCAGTTCAGTTCAGTTCAGTTGCTCAGTCATGTCCGACTCTTTGTGACCCCATGAATCGCAGCACGCCAGGCCTCCCTATCCATCACCATCTCCCGGAGTTCACTCACATCTCCATGCAATTACACTGAGGAATCTTATGACTATAGTAAATATTTTGTTAAAGTGTATAAATTATGCATTGACTGAAATGGCCCAGCATCATACGAGGTACCATGAAATATTTTTAATAATACGGCAAGAACCCCTCTGGGAGTTGGTGATGGACAGGGAGGCCTGGTGCGCTGCAATTCATGGGGTCGCAAAGAGTCGGACCCGACTGAGCAACTGAACTGAGCTGAACTGAAGAACCCTGAAGGTGAACTCTGTCTTCACTTTGTGGAAACAAGGCTGACAAATACAATATCAACAGACAATATGTAATAGCATATCTGGAGCATGGAGTACATTCCATACCATGCACCAGAGTTTTGTGGGAAAGTCTCCAGGAGGTGAGCCTCTTCCATTCATTCACAAAGGGAAATGGTAATTAACCTGTCATGTGTCGGTGAGATGGAGAAGGCAATGGCACCCTACTCCAGTACTCTTGCCTGGAAAATCCCATGGACGTAGGAGCCTGGTGGGCTGCAGTCCACGGGGTCGTGAAGAGTCGGACACGACTGAGCGACTTCACTTTCACTTTTCACTTTCATGCATTGGAGAAGGAAATAGCAACCCACTCCAGTATTCTTGCCTGGAGAATCCCAGGGATGATGGAGCCCAATGGGTTGCCATCTGTGGGGTCGCGCAGAGTTGGACATGACTGAAGCGATTTAGCAACAGTGTTGGTGAGAAGACTGGACCAGAATTAGCAGACTATTTCCTAATTAAGGTGTGAGATACTAAGAGCTTTAAGCATGACAAAAGCTTTGCAAATGGAAAGAAAGGATTCAGTGTATTCAACATTTCATCAAAAATTGCCTGTACTCATTGACAGGCAATTTTGGGTCATTAACCACCCAAAATGACTGGGATAAAATTTGGGATCACTGAAAGAAACTGGGAAGGGAAGCCAGCCTGCAGAGAAAAATGAAAGGCTCAGTGCTGACTGTGTAGCTGGTGCAGTGGGAGACTGAAGTTAAGCTGGTTACAATGACAGTTTTATGTGCAAGGGGAAGTTTTGAGCACAGAAAAAAAGTATTTAAAGTTACTTGAATTTCAAATTAGGGGCTTCCTGGTTGCTCGGGAAATCTGCCTGCATTGCAGGAGACCCATAAGAATCTGCTCCCCTCTCCCCCCAGTTTCAATCCCTGAGCTGGGAAGATCGCTTAGAGAAGGAAATGGCAACCCACTCCAGTATTCTTGTCTCCATGGACAGAGTAGCCTGCTGGGCTACAGTTCATGGAGTCACAAAGAGACATGACTGAGTGAATTTGAAATTAATACTGAACTTATTAAAATGTAAAATTTGCAATATAATTTTCCTTAACCCCATAAATTAAACTTACAAATATTTTTATTGATAATTCTCAATCATATAAAATAAGAAAAGTTATTTTCAAGGGATCCTTTGATAATTTTTGATTAATTCAGATTTACCAGATCTATGTGTGAACCCCATTAAACAATGTGCCCTATTTTTACAATGCATGTATAAATTTGCTGCAGTTAATTTAATGTTTAAACACATCACTTGTCTGATTTGGTGGATTTAGAACCCTAACAGGAAAACCATTCCAAATATGAATATTCAATTTCTTATAAATCTAGTAAAGTTTATATATTTGTAAGTACATTTATAATTTCAAACTTGGATGCATATCTATAGTTTTAATATAATTAATAAAATTTAACTATCAATTTAAAAAATCACAGTCTAAAATTCTTTTTACATTTGAAACTGGATTCAAAGTTAATCTGTTGGATTTTCTAATATTGGTAATTTTTCTCACATATTACAAGCATTAAGAAAAATCAAACATGGATATTATCTTGACCTTTATGCCAAAGTATTTGTACTATGCATTTAACTTATTTCATTTCTGTATTTAATTCTAAGCTTTCACAAGGATAAGAACTATCTACTCATAAAGAAAATAATTTGACCCATGTGAGTGGTGTATGGTTTATTATTAACCAGTGATGTTTAAACAGAACAGAGGTCTCAAAAGTCATGTGTTTTCAGAATGATTCTGCTTGTGTCACAGATGGGCACATTGTGTATTTCTAAGGTCAATATAACTACTGGAGAAATCAGACTCCTTCCTTTACAGTGAAATTGGGTTTCTCTTTGATTCAAATTCCCCTTGCATGCATCTGCATTCCCACAAAGTTTGCAGAAAGCATCCTTTACTATGATTGGATTCTGCCTGTCTTAATTTTCAGGACACTTTAAGGCCACTTAATATTTCTTTTTTGTAGAAGGAATCATTCACTCCCTATGCAGTGACAGTTAATTGTCTCACAAACCTCTTCAATGCCTTCTGAATTCTCTATTCTTTTCTTGTTTCCCAACGTCTTTTCTGTTGGGTTAGGCCCCACCTCTAAATATTTTAATATCTTCCATTGAGTTGTATATACCTCACTACCAACCTCTTAACTCAGCAGTCACTTTCAGTCACTCCACTGAAAAATTTAGAGAGGTTTGGAATGGTCTTCGTAAAAACGTGGGTGAAGTCTATTTTCATAGAAATGTGTTTGTGAAGATATTGCTGGTAGGAATGTAAATCGGTGCTGGTCAACTTATGAAGGTTCTTCAAAGAAATAAAAATAGAGCTACCATATGATCCAGCAATTCCACTGCTATGTGTATTTCTGAAGGAACAAAATCACTATTCTGAGGAGACAGCTGCACCTCTATGTTCATAAGAGCACGAGTTACTACAGCCAAGACATTGAAATGAACTAAGTGTCCACTGGTAGGTGAATGGATAAAGAAAATGTGGCATGTATAGACTGGAATGCTATTTTGACATGAAAAAGGAGGGAATCCTGCCATTTGCAATAATGTGGATGAACTTTGAGGGCATAATGCTAAGTGAAATAAGTCAGACAGAGGAAGACAACTATTGTCTTATTTAGACATATCAGTTCAGTTCAGTTCAGTTGCTCAGTCGTGTTCGACTCTTTGTGACCCCATGAATCGCAGCACGCCAGGCCTCCCTGTCCATCACCATCTCCCAGAGTTCACTCAAACTCATGTCTATCAAGTGGGTGATGCCATCCAGCCATCTCATCATCTGTCGTCCCCTTCTCCTCCTGCACCCAATCCATCCCAGCATCAGAGTCTTTTCCAATGAGTCAACTCTTCGCATNCTGGAATCAAGATTGCCAGGAGAAACATCAACCACCTTAGATATGCAGATGATACCATTCTAATGGCAGAAAATGTAGAGGAACTAAAGAGTCTCTTGATGAGGGTGAAGGAGAAAAGTGAAAGAGCCAGCTTAAAACTAAATATTAAAAAAAAAAAACGAAGATCATGGGCATCCGGCCCCAATACCTGTCTCTTATACACATCTCTCTTCGCATGAGGTGGCCAAAGTACTGGAGTTTCAGCTTTAGCAGCATTCCTTCCAAAGAAATCCCAGGTCTGATCTCCTTCAGAATGGACTGGTTGGATCTCCTTGCAGTCCAAAGGACTCTCAAGAGTCTCCTCCAACACACAGTTCAAAAGCATCAATTCTTTGGCGCTCAGCTTTCTTCACAATCCAACTCTTACATCAATACATGACCACAGGAAAAACCTTAGCCTTGACTAGATGGACCTTAGTCGGCAAAGTAATATCTCTGCTTTTGAATATGCTATCCAGGTTGGTCATAACTTTCCTTCCAAGGAGTAAGCGTCTTTTAATTTCATGGCTGTAGTCACCATCTGCAGTGATTTTGGAGCCCCCAAAACATAAAGTCTGACACTTTTCCCACTGTTTCCCCATCTATTTCCCATGAAGTGATGGGACCGGATGCCATGATCTTCATTTTCTGAATGTTGAGCTTTAAGCCAACTTTTTCACTCTCCACTTTCACTTTCATCAAGAGGCTCTTTAGTTCTTCTTCACTTTCTGCCATAAGGGTGGTGTCATCTGCATATCTGAGGTTATTGATATTTCTCCTGGCAATCTTGATTCAAGCTTGTGTTTCTTCCAGTCCAGTGCTTCTCATGATGTACTCTGCACATAAGTTAAATAAGCAGGGTGACAATATACAGCCTTGACGTACTCCTTTTCCTATTTGGAGCCAGTCTGTTGTTCCATGTCCAGTTCTAACTGTTGCCTCCTGACCTGCATACAGCTTTCTCAAGAGGCAGGTCAGGTGGTCTGGTATTCCCATCTCTTGAAGAATTTTCCACAGTTTATTGTGATCCACACAGTCAAAGGCTTTTGCATAGTCAATAAAGCAGAAACTGAACCCATAGAAATATAGTTCAAATTTGTAATTGTTGGAGGTAGGGATAGTGGGGTGGGACAAATAGATAATGGTTGTCAAAAGGTATAACTTTCCAGTTATAAGATAAACAAGTTCTGGTGATGAAATACACAGCATGGTGACTATAGTTAATAATACTATGTGTGTATCTGTAAGTTGCTATGTGAACAGATCTCAAAAGTTCTCACCACAAGGAAAAAAGTTTTTAATTATTTGAGGTGATGAATGTTAGCCAAACTTATCATGGTAAACATTTTGTAATAGACATGTATAAACATATGTCAAATTGTCCAAACTTGTAAGTTTTGTGTTATATTTCCATGTATAATAACATATATGGGAACAATGAAAGAAATGAGTGCAGGTGGAAATGAACAGAGCAAATAATAGAGCCTTAATTATTGCCAAAGTTTAAGAGTCAAGGGAAGAAAAGGTCACAAGAAACAGAAAAAGTGGTTAGAGATATGGGAGAAGATCCAGGATTCACACAAAAACCCATTTTGGGTTTTCCCAAAATGGAAAGAGCTTCCAGAAATGGAGGCGGATGAATAGTTTCAAAGAACCAAGTCATGTGAGATTAGGAATGAGAATAAGTCTTAAGATTAGAAAGAACCTAGTTGAGAATGGGCCTTGATTTAAGTTATGATCCTGATATAATTTCCAAGTTACTCTCAAAAACTAAATAATGGAGATGATTGAAAGCTGACTTCTTGAAGGCATTGCAGAGTAATTGACTGCTATTGTGCAAGGCTGAAGGATAGTCACAGTTGCCTTTAAGCCTATGAATAAAAATGAACAGCTGTTCTTATACTGCAAAGTGTTTCATGAAAGCAAATATGTTTAAAGCACTCACATAACAGCCATTAAACATGGAGAAGAATATCTTAGAAGTTGTGGAGTATATGGCCTTGCTGCTGCTGCTGCTGCTGCTAAGTCGCTTCAGTCATGTCCGACTCTGTGTGACCCCATAGATGGCAGCCCACCAGGCTCTGCCACCCCTGGGATTCTCCAGGCAAGAACACTGGAGTGGGTTGCCATTTCCTTCTCCAATGCATGAAAGGGAAAGGTGAAAGTGAAGTCACTCAGTCGTGTCTGGCTCTTCGCAACCCCATGGACTGCAGCATACCAGGCTCCTCCATCCACGGGATTTTCCAGGCAAGAGTACTGGAGTGGGGTGCCATTGCCTTCTCCAGTATATGGCCTTCGACGTCTTGAAACGTGCTTAGAAAATCATTGTAAGTATATGTGTATATGGGCTTCCCTTGTGGCTCAGCTGGTAAAGAATCCACCTACAATGCTAGAGACATGGGTTTGATCTCCAGGGTTGGGAAGATCCCCTAGAGAAGGGGAGCTACCTGCTTTAGTATTCTGGCCTGGAGAATTCCACAGATTGTATAGTCCATGGGGTCGCGAAGAGTCAGGCACGACTGAACAACTTTCACTACGTATATGTATTGGGTTGGCCAAGAAGTTCGCTAGGTTTTTCCATAACTAAATTCATTCGGGTTTTTCCATAAAACCATAGTTATGGAAAAACTAGAACAAAAACTTTCTAGCCAACTCGATGTGTATTAATATGATCATTTCAGAAAAGCAGGAAAGTGAAATGATATCTAAATTCTTTAAAAAACCTTATTATTGATGCTTACTTGTAAAGGAATTGAATAATGTGTCTGAAATGCCAACCAGGATTCCCAGACATAAAGAATATTCAAGTAATATTAATCATTCTGTCACCAGCTCTAGATATAGCTTCATTCATTTCAAAATTTATGTGCATGCACTGTCCCAGGTACTAGGGATGAATCTTACCAACACTTCTTATTATTCTAGCGAGGGAGACAGATTGAAAGAGTAAACAAATATATGACTAAAATAATAGCAGTTTGTTAGTAGTTATGAAGAAACCAAATAAGGGCAGAAGTACAGAACCCTTGAAAGGCCAGTGAAGATGGCTCCTTCAGAAACATCTTTGAGTGATATGATCTGATATGTGAGCAGAGCACATACTCTTGTTAAACTGCCATAGAGAACAAATATACAAAGTCTGTAGCCAGATCTCCCCTTATTTTCCTTTTGCCAGGACAAGGCTAGTTGATTTGTGAGAATTTCAAGTTGCTCTTAGTGAATGACTATAGTCAGTAGTGTTTTCATCTAGGAAAAAAAAAAAAAAGATCTACTCTTGGCTTGTGTTGAATTTTAACACTCAGAAACCAGCATGAATTTATAACTCCGATCCACTAGATTTTTTTTTTTTTCTGGTACAAATAACCTCACATATTAAAAGTTTTATTTACATTTGGTTGGCCTTTAGATATAAAAATTAACTAAGGCCCCAAGTCTGAATTCTACCTTCTATAAACGTAGTGACTAGGAATAAAAGATGAGATGTCTTGATTTATACCAGCTGGAGAGGCTGCCTATGTTTTCATTTTTCTCAAGGCTTTCAAGTCATTTCCTTGAACAAAATCAACCAGCTATGCACTTTGAGTACCTTTTGCAATACTTTTTATGAGCAATTTTTAAGGTCCATTAGGCTAGCATTGTACTTTTACATCTGTATTTTAAGTTTTGCTTTCCTTCTTATTTTTCATACATAGTTTGGTAGGTGAACACAAATTATTCAAGTGCTATTTCCACCTGAAATCCTACTAAAGAAAACTGGTTGGAGCTAAAATGACTTCCATGAATTAGTTATCACCAGGGAGGTGATGATAAAATAGATCTAAGATGCCACTGATCATTTCTAAATATGCGTGTGTATCTAGGGAAAAGAGAAATAATATTCTTGTTGTACATGTAAGATTTTGAATATTTCAGGTCATGTCTAACATGTTCTAAAGGTCCTTTTGGTATATTTGTGTGTGTGTGTGTTAGTCACTCAATTGTGTCCAACTCTTTGTGACCCCATGGACTGTAGCCCACCAAGCTCATCTGTCCATGGAATTCTCCAGGCAAGAATACTGGAGTGTGTTGCCAATTTCCTTCTCAGAGGGTCTTCCCAACTCAGGCTTTGAACCTGGGTCTCCCACATTGCAGGCAGATTCTTTACCATCTGAACCACAAGGGAAGCCCTTTGGTACATTTAATAATTATCAGTATGAGTTACTTTCATGATATTCTAGAAAGGTAAGTGCTATCCTCACTTTACAGATTAAAATGTTGAAATTTAATCTGACTAGATAATGAATGGAACAGCATTGAGATCTAATTTTCCTTCCTTGAGAGCTTTTTTGGTGATTCTACATGACTATGGGTTTCCCATGTGGCTCAGTGGCAAAGAACCTACCTGCCAATGCAGGAGATGTGGGTTTGATCCCTGGGATGGGAAGATCCCCTGGAGAAGGAAATGGCAGCACACTCCAGTATTCTTGCCAGGGAAATCCCATGGACCGAGGAGTCTGGTGGGCTACAGTCCATAGGGTTGCAAAGAGTCGGACACAACTTAGTGACTGAACACACTCACATGCATATGACTATGAAGTGAGGCTAGATACCAGCCTCAGCCTGTGTAATTGGATATAATCCATAATGGAATGAACAATAATGCTAGTTACAGCTTTTGAAAACCTCGCATTATTTCTGGGCTGGGAATTTTCTAGTGGGAGTGGGAACTGAAATTTCTCTGTCCCCAGAGAATTTCTGTTGTGACCCCAGCAGCCTAAGACAGCATGTCTACTGGGGTTGAACTTAAAGCAAATGAAAGGCTGACTCATGGAACAGGCAGATACCTGATGCTTTCCAGTGCATCCTGTCTTAGAAGTTCCTGAAGAAGATGCAAATTATGGGAGAAAACCCGGAAGAGGAACATATGAGTTCCAGGAAATAAAAAGGGTTTCCTTGGCCTTGGGCCACAAGAACTCTGGGACTTTCGGTTCTGTCATTGGTGCCACTGTCTGCTGCTGCTTTGCCCTTGGCCGGTTCAGAGTAGGGCAACTCCACTGGTGATTCTCTTCCCACTCCAGGTAAGGGGGATCATCACTAAGGTTCCCCAAGCAACAGTACTTGGTGTGATTTCTTGTGGTGACCTAAATAGCCAGCTCTCACTGGGATCTTGCTGTCCCAGCTAGAGTATTTGAGAAGGCTGGAGTCTTAGCCACTAAGAACCCTTGGAACTCAGGTCCCCTTTGCTCCATCCCACCTCTGTACCTTGTCAGATCATGCTTTTCAGCCCTTCATGGTCCTGGCCCCAAGTTGCAAACTGGTGGTATTAGACTAGCTCTGAGCAGAACACATTCCCCCATCTACTGCCTTGTGTTTAAAAATAGTTTAAAGCCACAAATATTTAAAGATTAGGAGAGCTAATGCTGGGATGCTGGGAGGGATTGGGGGCAGGAGGAGAAGGGGACGACAGAGGATGAGATGGCTGGATGGCATCACTGACTCGATGGACGTGAGTCTGAGTGAACTCCAGGAGTTGGTGATGGACAGGGAGGCCTGGTGTGCTGCAATTCATGGGGTCGCAAAGAGTCAGACACGACTGAGCAACTGAACTGAACTGAACTGAACTGAATGTAAAATTTTGGATTTCAGACTTATTTAAAAAATGCAAGAACTGGCATTATCAAGTCCTCAGACCTCGAGGGAAACAGCTTGATCCAGCTTAGTTGAGTGGCTTCCTTTAGGTGGGGCATATATTTCTCAGTTATTGCAGTTCCTACCTCTCCCTTATGTTATACCCTAATCTTTCTAGTCACTTGTTTCAGGCCAGGATCCTGGAGGTATTTGAGCTTACAGTATCTTTCTAGACATTCAAATCACAAAGCCCAGTTTACTTGCCTGGATATTGCCTAGATATTGAGTCCCCTTTTGAGATACAAATTCCTATCTTCCTCTTGAGAAGGGTAAGAGAGGAGGGAAATAAAACACACCCATTACATTTTACTCATCTTAACCACATACAATGGAAGAAACTTGCTTAGAAGAAACACTTCTGTTATGGATATATAACTTAAAAGTGTTAGTCTCTCAGTCATGTCTGACTCTTTGGGACCCCATGGACCTGTCTCTTATACACATCTTGTCCTACTCTTTGTGACCCCATGGACTGTAGCCCACCAAGCTCATCTGTCCATGGAATTCTCCAGGCAAGAATACTGGAGTGTGTTGCCAATTTCCTTCTCAGAGGGTCTTCCCAACTCAGGCTTTGAACCTGGGTCTCCCACATTGCAGGCAGATTCTTTACCATCTGAACCACAAGGGAAGCCCTTTGGTACATTTAATAATTATCAGTATGAGTTACTTTCATGATATTCTAGAAAGGTAAGTGCTATCCTCACTTTACAGATTAAAATGTTGAAATTTAATCTGACTAGATAATGAATGGAACAGCATTGAGATCTAATTTTCCTTCCTTGAGAGCTTTTTTGGTGATTCTACATGACTATGGGTTTCCCATGTGGCTCAGTGGCAAAGAACCTACCTGCCAATGCAGGAGATGTGGGTTTGATCCCTGGGATGGGAAGATCCCCTGGAGAAGGAAATGGCAGCACACTCCAGTATTCTTGCCAGGGAAATCCCATGGACCGAGGAGTCTGGTGGGCTACAGTCCATAGGGTTGCAAAGAGTCGGACACAACTTAGTGACTGAACACACTCACATGCATATGACTATGAAGTGAGGCTAGATACCAGCCTCAGCCTGTGTAATTGGATATAATCCATAATGGAATGAACAATAATGCTAGTTACAGCTTTTGAAAACCTCGCATTATTTCTGGGCTGGGAATTTTCTAGTGGGAGTGGGAACTGAAATTTCTCTGTCCCCAGAGAATTTCTGTTGTGACCCCAGCAGCCTAAGACAGCATGTCTACTGGGGTTGAACTTAAAGCAAATGAAGGGCTGACTCATGGAACAGGCAGATACCTGATGCTTTCCAGTGCATCCTGTCTTAGAAGTTCCTGAAGAAGATGCAAATTATGGGAGAAAACCCGGAAGAGGAACATATGAGTTCCAGGAAATAAAAAGGGTTTCCTTGGCCTTGGGCCACAAGAACTCTGGGACTTTCGGTTCTGTCATTGGTGCCACTGTCTGCTGCTGCTTTGCCCTTGGCCGGTTCAGAGTAGGGCAACTCCACTGGTGATTCTCTTCCCACTCCAGGTAAGGGGGATCATCACTAAGGTTCCCCAAGCAACAGTACTTGGTGTGATTTCTTGTGGTGACCTAAATAGCCAGCTCTCACTGGGATCTTGCTGTCCCAGCTAGAGTATTTGAGAAGGCTGGAGTCTTAGCCACTAAGAACCCTTGGAACTCAGGTCCCCTTTGCTCCATCCCACCTCTGTACCTTGTCAGATCATGCTTTTCAGCCCTTCATGGTCCTGGCCCCAAGTTGCAAACTGGTGGTATTAGACTAGCTCTGAGCAGAACACATTCCCCCATCTACTGCCTTGTGTTTAAAAATAGTTTAAAGCCACAAATATTTAAAGATTAGGAGAGCTAATGCTGGGATGCTGGGAGGGATTGGGGGCAGGAGGAGAAGGGGACGACAGAGGATGAGATGGCTGGATGGCATCACTGACTCGATGGACATTGAGTCTGAGTGAACTCCGGGAGTTGGTGATGGACAGGGAGGCCTGGCGTGCTGCAATTCATGGGGTCGCAAAGAGTCAGACACGACTGAGCAACTGAACTGAACTGAACTGAATGTAAAATGTTGGATTTCAGACTTATTTAAAAAATGCAAGAACTGGCATTATCAAGTCCTCAGACCTCGAGGCAAACAGCTTGATCCAGCTTAGTTGAGTGGCTTCCTTTAGGTGGGGCATATATTTCTCAGTTATTGCAGTTCCTACCTCTCCCTTATGTTATACCCTAATCTTTCTACTCACTTGTTTCAGGCCAGGATCCTGGAGGTATTTGAGCTTACAGTATCTTTCTAGACATTCAAATCACAAAGTCCAGTTTACTTGCCTGGATATTGCCTAGATATTGAGTCCCTTTTTGAGACACAAATTCCTATCTTCCTCTTGAGAAGGGTAAGAGAGGAGGGAAATAAAACAGACCCATTACATTTTACTCATCTTAACCACATACAATGGAAGAAACTTGCTTAGAAGAAACACTTCTGTTATGGATATATGACTTAAAAGTGTTAGTCTCTCAGTCATGTCTGACTCTTTGGGACCCCATGGACTGTAACCCATCAAGCTCCTCTGTCCATGAAATTCTTTAGGCAAAAATACTGGAGTGGGTAGCCATTCCCTTCTCCAGGGGATCTTCCTGACCCAGGGATTGAACCTGGGCTGTGGTGGGGGGCAGATTCTTTACCATTTGAGTCACCAGGGAAGCCCAACAGAACTTAAGTCAGGGTTTAAATTCAGGACTTTTGGCCTCCAGAGTCCAAATGTTTTCCATTACACCATGAAAAGAATGCTTTCATTCTTTCATAAAGTAAAAGCTAACATTTTCCACCCTAAAAGGAGATTTTTAGTGATTCCATCTGCAAATATTTAACTTCACCTATGAAAAGAGAAACTCAAATGATCGTTTGCCAAAAGAGTGAGCAGACTGTCAATCCTTGTGTTCTTTTTTTGTTCCAGCCTCCCACTTGACAACCAAATTTCAATGGAGTACAATACATATATTTTCATTATTTATATGCAACTGCTTATATCCCAAATGACTATGATCTGAAGATTGCTGTGTCTGTGTGATGTCAAGCACACAAAAACATACATAAATGTCTTTCCCATGGTTGGTGTTACTTTTCCAAACAGGTATCTTCCATTAAAATAAACTATAGTCAGAGTATAGTGTAAATTTCCATAAAAATACATTGTTAGAGAGATTTTACTCATACAATAATAATGATGCAAGTTTATAGACTTTTCTATTCATAATTTTAGCTTTATG
The DNA here is from genome assembly GCA_006410675.1 of Oreotragus oreotragus. Classification (NCBI taxonomy): domain Eukaryota; kingdom Metazoa; phylum Chordata; class Mammalia; order Artiodactyla; family Bovidae; genus Oreotragus; species Oreotragus oreotragus. The sequence goes on from SJYX01017064.1 coordinate 24,462, forward strand.
GCTGAAATATAGAAGTTTCTTTAATGCTTTTTTTTTTTTTTTAATTAGAGTATATTTCAGTTCAGTTAAGTCACTCAGTTGTGTCCAACTCTTTGAGGCCCCTATGGACTGCAGCACGTCGGGCTTCCCTGTTCATCACCAATTCCCAGAGTTTGCTCAGACTCATGTCCATCAAGTCAGTGATGCCATCCAACCATCTCATCCTCTGTCGTCCCCTTCTCCTCCTGCTTTCAATCTTTCCCAGCATCAGGGTCTTTTCTAATGAGTTGGTTCTTTTTATGAGGTGGCCAAAGTACTGGAGTTTCCGTTTCAGCATCAGTCCTTCCAGTGAATATTCAGGACTGATTTCTGTTAGGATTGACTGGTTTGATCTCCTTGTAGTCCAAGGGACTCTCAGGAATCTTGTCCAATGCCATAGTTAAAAAGCATCCATTCTTCAGTGCTCAGCTTTCTTTATATATAAAGAATACACATGTAAGCAGTATAGTTGCTTTATAGTACTGTGTTTGTGCCATAAGTGAATCAGCTATATATTTACATATATCCCCTCTTTTTTGGATTTTTTTTCCAATTTAGGTCACCATAGAGCACTGAGTAGGTCCCTGTGCTAGACAGTAGGTCCTCATTTGCTATCTGTTTTGTACATATCAATTATATTTTATATGTGTGTGTGTGTGTGTGAATCCCAATATCCCAGTTCATTCCACTCCTTCTTTCCCCCCTTGGTGTCCATACATTTGTTCTCCACATCTGTGTCTCTATGAAACATAGAAGTTTTAAGAATTTTTAATCTTTTCAATTTTGCTCGATAATGAAACAAACCTGCTATTGACTAAAACAAAAGCAAAACTAAAATGTTTTCATAATATTTTAAAACATTCCCCCCAGAAAGATTTCCTAATTGTTAACAGTCAGTGTTTCACCAAATATCTTGCGAATTGACATACAAAATGAATCCTCGCAGGTGGCAATCCTGAGTAATCAATAAGACTTTAAACTATGTATATCATAGTCTTTTAATAAAATAGGGAAGTATACAAGTAATTTTAGAAACAATTAGCTCCAAAATCATTAACTTTGTCTTAGAATTTTATTTTCTACAAATAATTCTAGCTTTCCAAGAATTCACTGTAGGTGAAGTTGTTAAGACTTTACTGGGACACTTACTTTCAGGTCACATATGTTGGTTTTGAGCGTTAACAATGAAGAAATATTTCTGGAGGGAACTTTCATCGACATTCCACAAATAATTATCGCGCCACACTCCCAAACCCCCTCCCCACATATACCACATGGCTTGTATGAGACCAGACAGCTGCAATTCTTGATATTCTCTGCATCTGCGTCAACTTACTAATGCCTTTAGAAAGGATGCTCTGAGAGACAGAGTCCATGGGAATCCCCATAAGGCTATTGGTTGATTTTTCTGCAGAACCTTTGCAGCCCAGAAAGTAGTATATGATGTTTTCAAAGTCCTTCAAGGAAAAAGCCTGCAACCTAGGATATTCTACTGAGCAATATTATTATTCAGAGTAGAAGGAGGAAGAATTTCTCAGGAAAGCAAAAACTAAAAGAATTCAGAAATACTAAACCTACCCTAAAATAAATATTGAAAGTTCTTCTCTAAATAGAAAAGAAGCAAGAAAAGGGGAAATCACAATAGGAAAGGCAAAAATATAAACAATTGAAGCTCATTTAAATAGGCTGGTACATAGATTGAAAACAACCAAAAAACTTTGTAAACATGATTATACCTACAATCAACAACAAAAGGGTAAACATGAAGATGTAAAATAGGACATCAAAATCAAAAAAATATTTCTTCTCTAAATAGAAAAGAAGCAAGAAAAGGGGAAATCACAATAGGAAAGGCAAAAATATAAACAACTGAAGCTCATTTAAATAGGCTGGTACATAGATTGAAAACAACCAAAAAACTTTGTAAACATGATTATACCTACAATCAACAACAAAAGGGTAAACATGAAGATGTAAAATAGGACATCAAAATCAAAAAAATATGGGGGAAGGAAGTATAAAAATGTAGTTTTTTTAGATTTTGTTTGAACTTACGTGACTATCAGTTTAAAGCAGGTAGATATAATTATGGGTCAACATACTTGAAAACCAGGGTAACCACAAATCTCAAGCACGCAATAGATTCACAAACACCAAAGAGAAGAGAACTCAAGCATGCTACAAAATAAAAAAATCAAACCACAAAGGAAAAACAAAAAGAAGAAATTAAAAAAGAAATACAAAATCAACTAGAAAATAAGGTTTAAACTGGCAGTGAGTAGAAACCTATCAGTAATTATCTTTTTTAAAAAAAAACTTATTGGAATAAAGTTGATTTACAATTTTGTGTTTGTTTCTAGTATACAGCAAAGTAAATCAGATATATACCTATCTCCACTCTTTTTTTAAGATTCTTTTCTCATATAGGCCATTACAGAGTAGTGAGTAGAGTTCCCTGCACTATATAGCAGGCCCTTACTAGTTACCTGTTGCACTTATCATAGTGCATACATGTCAGTCCTAATCTCAGTCTGTCAGTTTATCCCCACCTTCCCTTATCCCCTGGTGGCCATGGTTTGTTTTATACACCTGTGACTCTACTTCTGTTTTGTAAATAAGTTCATTTGTAACTTTAATTTATATTCCACATACAAGCAGTATCATATGTGTTCATCTTTCTGTGTCTAGCTTGCTTCACTCAGTGGGACAGCCTCTAGGTCCATCCATGTTGCTGCAAATGGCCACTTTTTCTTTTTTATGGCTGAGTAATATTCCACGTTTATATATATACCACATCTTTTTTATTTGTTCCTGTGTTGAAGACATTTATGTTGCTTCAGTGTCCTGGCTATTGTAAATAGTGCTGCATTGAACATTGGGGTACGTATATCTTTTTGAATTGTGGTTTTCTCCAGGTGTATTCCCAGGAGTAGGACTGCTGGGTCATATAGTAGTTCTGCTTCTATTTTTTTAAGGAACCTCTGCACTGTTCTCCATAGTCACTGTACCACCACCAATTTACATTCCCATCAACAGTGTTGCAGGGTTCCCTTTTCTCTATACCCTCTCTAGTGTTTATTTTTGTAGATTTTTTGCTGAGAGCCACTCTGACCAGTGTGAGGTAATACCTCTTACTTTTAATTTGCATTTCTCTAGTAATTAGTGATTTTGGGCATCTTTTCATGTGCTTTATGGACAACCATGTATCTTCTTCAGAGAAATGTCTGTTTATATCTTTTGCCCAGTTTTTTATTGGGTTATTTAATATTCTTGATATTAAGCTACATGAGCTGTTTGTATATTTTGGAGGTTAATCTATTGTCAGCTGCTTCATTTGCAAATATTTTCTCCCATTATGAGGGTTCTCTTTTTGTTTGTTTGTGGTTTCCTTTGCTGTGCAAAAAACAATTACTTAAATGCCAATCGCCTAAATGCTCTGATTAAAAGGCATAGGATGGCAGATTGAATTAAAAAAAAATTAACCTACAATATGCTGCCTATAAGAGACTCACTTCAGGGCAAAAGACACAAAGGTTGAAAATGAAGAGATAGAAAAATACAGTTCATGTAAACGGAAATGACAAGAAAGTTGGGGTAGCAATACTCATATCAGAAAAAAGTAGATTTTAAAACAAAGGCCATACAGAAAGACAAAGTAGGGCATTACATAATGATAAAGAGATCAGTACAAGACGAGGATATTATATTCATTAACATATATTTACCCAATAGGTGCTTGCACGAATGCTGTCACTTCAGTCATATCCAACTCTTTGCAACCCCATGGACTGTAGCCCACCAGCCTCCTCTGTCCATGGGATTCTCCAGGCAAGAATACTGGAGTGGGTTGCCGTGCTATCCTCCAGGGGATCTTCCCGACCCAGGGATTAAATCCGAGTCTCTTATATCTCCTGCATTGACAGGTGGTTCTCTACCACTAGCACCACCTGGGAAGCCCAAGAGAACAAATAATGACAGACATAAAGGGAGAAATTGACAGGAATAATGTGGGAGACTTTAACACACCACTGACATCAATTGACAGATTGTCCAAACAAGAAGTCAATAAGGCACAAATGTCCTAAATGACACAAGGGATTAGTTTGACTTAACTGATATTTATAGGATCTTACATCTTAAAAAAAAAAAAACAAAAAACCTCAGAATACACATTCTCTTTCATAATGCATCNGCGCAGCCCCTACAGCCCTGTCTCTTATACACATCTAGATGTGTATAAGAGACAGGGATTAGTTTGACTTAATTGATATTTACAGGATCTTACATCTTAAAAAAAAAAAAAAAAAACCCTCAGAATACACATTCTCTTTCATAATGCATCAGATATTCTCTAGGATAGACCACAACTTAGTGATAAAGTTCAAATGAATTTATGAAAACAGAAATCATTTGAAACATCTTTCTGACCACAATTGTATGAAACTAGAAATCAACAACAGAAAGAAGAATGTAAACAAAAACAAGGAGGCTAGACCACATGAGACTGAAAAACAAACTTGTCACTGATGAAATAGAAAAAGAAATAAGAAAGTACTTCAAGACAAATGACAATAAAAATACAACTATATTAAATCTATGAGATGTCGCAAAAGCATTTCCAAGAGGGAAGTTCAAAGCAGTAAAGGCTTTCCTCGAGAAACAAAAAAAAAATCTCAAATAAACAACATAACCTACCACCTCAAAGAACTAGAAATGAAGAACAAACAAAACTCACAGTCAGCAGAAGGTATAAGAGATGAAATAAATATCATAGAGATTTAAAAAATAGAAATTATCAATAAAACCAAGAGTTGGTATTTTGAAAAGATAAAACTGACAAACCTCTAACCAGATTTACTAAGAGAGGAAACCCAAATAAGCAAAATAGGAGATCAAAGAGAAGAAATAAGTGATACCATAGAAATATAAAAAATCATAGGAAAAGACTATGAACATATGCTAACAAATTGGGCAACCTAGAAGAAATGGACAAGTTTCTAGAAACATACAGCCTGCCAAAACTGAGTCAAGAAGGAACAGAGAATTTGGAACAAACTGATCACTAAAAGTGAAATGGAATCTGTTAAAAAAAAAAAAAAAATTCCCTGCAAACAAAAGTCCAGAACCAGATGGCTTTACTGGAGAAGTCCACCAAACATGCAAAAAAACATACACCAGTCCTTTTCAAGCTACTTCAAAAGATTGAGGAGCAGGGAAGTTTCCCACAGTCATTTTGTGAAGCTACCATCACCCTGCAACCAAAACCAAACAAAGACTATGAAAAAGAATATCGTAAGCCAATATCTTTGAATATATGGGCTCCCTGATAACTCAGCTGTAAAGAATCTACAACCAAGACCAAACATTTAGCAACCTTGATTGAAGACCACAGTGAAGTTTCCTTTCCATGAAGCAAAACAAAGCAAAGCAAAAATTGTTTACATCTAAAAATTCACTAATTCACTAATACATAAGACTTTGATTCTCAGATGTTTGCATAGCCTCTAGGTTTTACTTTTTCCCACTAGGCAGCAACTTTATGAGTTTAACTTTAACTAAATATTAATTCAACAAACACTGGACACCTCGCTTGAATCAGATGCGAACTTAAAGGGAATCATTTGTTGCAATATGGGGAAATACAGAGGTGGGCATGTAAGAGACTAGGAAAGGATAGGTTCACATGCTTTATGGACTTATTTTCCTTTCTTTTTATTGTATTTTAAAGAACATATTTATTGTATAAGATTCACCTGGGAAGCAACACCTAAAAGCTGCCCTTCATTGCCACAGCCACATCTACCCCTCAGCACTTACCATTAGTCCTGATGGTGTCTGTCCTATGAATTTATATATATCTGGCGTGTGCGTGTGTGCATGTGTCCAACTCTTTGTGACCTCATGGACTGTAGCCCACCAGGCTCTTCTGTCCATGGCATTTTTTCAGGAAATAATATTGGAGCGGGTTGCCATTTCTTCCTCCTTGGGGATCTTCCTGACCCAGGGGTTGAACTTGAGTCTCGTATCTCTGGCATTAGCAGGAGGATTCTTTTACCACTGTATCACTTGAGAAACCCCTGATAGAAGCATGTAAGTTTTATATATGGGATCATACTGTATGAATTGTTCTGTGATTTTATTTTATTTAATGATAAGAATATGGGCAATAATTCTATAGGTCTTATTCATCCTCTACATATAGGACTTATTCATCATTTTAAGAAAAACTATTATAGGATGCCTTCATAGGCATTTATTTTATTGTTTTGTTTTCCAATAATGTACATCATTGTAAATATATCTTTGTGCACATTTGCAAATATTTCTAAAGAATAGATTTTTATTAGTGGACTTCTTAAGTGAAAAATATTCATTTAACATTTGACGGATTCTTGTCAAATTGGCTTCAAATAGGCTTTACCAATTTATACTCATATCTATGGTATATGAAAACACTGGTGTCTTGCATCCTCACCAATACATTATACAGTATTAGTCTAATGGAAATAAACATCATTTCAATTTGTATTTCCTTGATTTTTCAAAGGTCTTTTTTCGCTTTCTTGGACCATTAAAATTTCATCTTCTTTGAATTGCTTGCTCATGTCCTTTGTATTAGTTTTCTACTCAGTTCTTTAGTTTTTCTCATATCAAATTCTTAAATTTTTAAAAAAACATATTTCTTAATATTAAAATCTTCTGTCTGTTAAATATGACACTCATCTTTTTTTTTTTTTTTTGGTTTTGGTCCCTATGGATGTCTTGTAATGCTATAAGATCAAATCAGTTGTCTTTTCTTTTATGGCTGTTTAGTTTAGTCAGTTTTAGGAAAACCTTCTTCATGTTCTGATCATGAACTATATTTCCTTTATTTTCTTCTATACTTCTGTAGTTTTGCTTCTTAAATCGAGTGAGCTCTGTTTTTAAAGATTAGTTACGTCAACTACATAAAGAAGGCTTAGAAAGCTTCTCTAAATATTTGAGGCAAGTGTCTTTGTTTTTAAAAATAAAATAAGAAACAATCCCCTGTCCTTTTAACTTCCTAAAGACATCCTCTGTGTCATGTCCCTTACTACATTCAAATGTGAACTCGTGTTCCCTCTTGTTTATTTCCTCTTCCGGTCTGCTGGGAATCGAGGCTTCCCTAGTCAGTCACCTGAAAACTTCATCCTTCTCACGTTTTCTGACCTGCGCTGAAGACTGTGAAACCATGATCCTCCTTAAACCTGTTATAATGAAGGCTGCTTCCTAGGAAAATTCAGACAGTCCCTTGAGGAAAAAAATGCGAAAAACAGAAAACAGATCATAAGGGCCTCCTAAGGACTATAAGTCTGAGACAAACATAAGATATTTTCTTTGCTCCTCATTATAGAAAGGGACAAAAGTGAAGCAAAAAGCCCTTCTTTGCCCTATCTTGGTAAATCCAACCAAAATTGATTTCCCTACCCTTTCCCCTGAATGGAGCGCTAATAAAAAAATCAACACTCTGGCCTGCTAAGGTAGCAAGTGGCACCCCTTCAATTATGTCAGAATTTACTACTTGTCAGTAAAATTCAGTTTTTAAATTGTTGTTCTTTCCGTTGCTGTTCTCCACAGTCCTGATCTTGGGATAAGCAAAATGCTAACATCTATAACAGGAAATGTAAAAGTACTTTATCTTGGAACTCTGCTTAATAACCTAGAAAAATCTTTTTGAGTAATCTTATTTCAGTGGCTTAGTACACTTCAAATTATACTTATCCTCAAGAACAAAGTGTTCTGTTCTCTACATCTTTTTTTTTTCATTATTTATGTGATGATGAAAAGAAAAGTATTAAAAAATTGTTTTAGTGAAGTATTTAATAAACTTAAACAAAAACATGACCTTTATCTTGGCTAGAGATGGAAACAAAAAACTCCATGAACAAATTGGTTCTTCATGTAAGAATGGAAAATGGGAATTTTGCATTCCCCTGATTTAATGCCCGGTTCCGAGCTCCCCTAGACAACCATTCATGTGACAGCTTTGAACACTGGTTCGGCTTTCATTAAGAGGGCCTCTGACTCCTCTGATCTTTTTTGAAGTGAGCATTGAAGTAAGTCTGATCCTGGTGGTGCAGTCACTTGTCAGTATCAAATGAGACCTCTGCCACCTACACAGTGCCTGCCTGGTGCTATGTTCTCTTGACTGCTGAGGCCTTTAAGATGTTCGCTTCAAACAGGTGGACCACGTGCTGTTGGTTGGGTGCAGAGTGCACTTTTGTTGCCAGCCCTCTAGACTGAGAGTGTCTAACTCCCCAAACTGCCACAGCTAACCTCTTCAAAAAGACTGTAGTCTCACCATACTGTATTTGCACTACTTAAGGTGGATGGAGCGGACACATCACAGAGAACTTAATCAGTGGTCACAAGTCACCATGATGACTTATCTTCAAAGGATACTTTAGTCTTAGTTATTGTCTGCGAGAATCATATGAGAATGGTGATCTTTAACTGTAGAATTCAGTACAAAAGATAACTGAGTTTTACTTATATGTAAGAGAAATTTACATTCCACAAATAAGTAAAAATTCCTCAGCTCATTTTTTTTTTGAAATTCTTCTTGGAGGTTTATTGAATCATGATACTGTTAAAAGCCATTTAGATAGAGTCTCAAAGAAGGAAGTCTGGAATCCTCAAATTCCTTAAAATGCATGGATAATATTCTTGCCTGGGAAATCCCATGGAGTCACAAGAGTCGGATACAACTTAGCAACTAAAACGCCACAATAGTAACTCATGCTACTTAGGAAAACTTATTCCTGCTCCACTCTAATTTTATCCAGTACTGCCTCAGCACTGTTCATCCTAAACTGATGCTTTCATTTTAGCATTCAGTTATGTTTGGGAATGTCTCTCATCAGTTGTTAACAACTTTCTTGATATATAATTCACATAATATGTAAGTTACTCATTCCAAGTGTACAAATTAATGATTGTTAGTGTTTTCACAGAGTTAGGTGACTATTACCATGCTATGCCATGCCTAGTCTCTTCAGTCGTGTCCAACTCTTTGTAACTCTATGGACTGTAGCCCGCCAGGCTCCTCCGTGGGAGGAGGAGAATCCCTCCATGGGATTCTCTAGGCAGGAATACTAGAGTGGGTTGCTATTCCCTTCTCCAGGGGGACTCCCAGACTCAGGATCAAACCCAAGTCTCTTACATCTCCTGCATTGATTGGCAGGCACATTCTTTATCACTAGCGCCACCTTGAAATATTTTTATCACATCAGTAAGAAACACTTTACTCATTAATGAATCCCCATTTCTGCTGCCTCCTTACCCCCAGCATAAGACAACCACTAATGTAACTTTTTGTTTATAGATTTGCTTATACTGGACATTTCCTATGGATAGAATCCTACATGTTGTCTTTTGTGACTGACTTCGCTTCACATTCTTCAAAATTCCTCCTTGTTGTAGCATTTATTACTGTTTCATTGCTTTTCACTGATGAGTAGTATTCCATGTTTTATTTATACACTTACCAGTCGATAGACATTTGAATTCTTTCTGGTTTTTAGCTATTATATTTTCATTTCTCTAGACTATGTGCCTAGGAGTAGAATTGCTGGATAATATGCTAATTTTAGAATTAATATTTTAAGGCACTTTTAAATGTTTTCCAAAGCTGCTTGTACATTCCCACCAGCAATGTATGAGTGTTCAGATTTTACCATGTTCTCTCCAACATGTGTTATTGCTTGTCTTTCTGATTAAAGACATCTTAGGGGTTATGAAGTGGTATTATAGTTTTGATTGACATTTTCCTAGTGGCTAATGATGTTGTGCATTTATTTTCATGTGCTTATTTGTCACTATTATACCTTCTTTTAGAAATGTCTATTCAAAGACTTTGGGTTATTTATTCTTTTCATTATCAAGTTTAAATGTCTCACTTCAGGCACTGTGTCTCCTCAGCTGAGAATAACTGAGAGTTTAAGCCTTTGATTTTACTGATAAGAAACTTTGAAAACTAAAGATGTTGAAGGACTTATGCATAATGGGAAAGCTAGTTAGTAGCAGAGACAGGTTTTGAACTCAAAAGGGAGAAGTCCGCTTACTGGGAACACAGTTCTTTAGACACTCACAGTCTTTACTGTAAAGTAACAAAACTGGTAACTGTGAATGTGGACGGCAAATCACTTTTCTGGTGTTACAGCCAATATAAGTAGAGATGAAGGCCTTAGAAAAAATACTGGGAGAAACAAAAGGATATAGGTCTATTCCTCTATTGAGGATTTTTTTTTTTAACCCAAAACTTTAAAAATTTCAGTTAACATATACACAAAAGAAATTTGAGGTTTTTATAACTTTTTTCCCCAAAGACTGCCATATGTGTAGGGCCTATTAAATATACAACTGCCAACTAAGCTATCAATCTGGCAGGATTAAGTTGAGGCAGCTACACAAGGCATCAGAGACATAAGTAGCTCCTGCTAGTTGGTACTGTCAAGGTCAATGAAAAAACTGAAATATTATTAGAAATAGCTTGATAGATCACAGCACATTAGTCGTTTATAAAGAGAAGAATAAAGTAGAAAATAAAGTGCTTTACATGTAATAAAGGCAAACACTATAGTGCAAGACATCTTACTGGTTTGTGTGATATGTGTGTTGGGTTACAATGTACATTTAATGTAGATCAAATATATTTACTTTCACTTACTGTGACATCAAATACGTTACATAGATTTCATTCTCAGAGAATATGACCTAAATGTTTATAGGAGAAACATACATACAATTTGGAAGATTCCTAAGTCGAAAATGAAAAAAACAAAAACCACTCTTGGGAAGAAACATGCATTTTAAGAAAGGAAAGATCAAGGAAGAGCAAATACTACAAAATTACCTCGACAAGATGTCTCTGAGCTTTCCATTGAATCTAGCTTTAAAGCATCAAACACCTCAAAATCAGATTTCTTGACATGGATCAAATTGTTTAGTTCTTTATATTTTGGGTGCAAGTCCCTTTTCACATCTATGACTTGCAAATATTTCCTCCCAATGGCAGAAAATGTAGAGGAACTAAAGAGTCTCTTGATGAGGGTGAAGGAGAAAAGTGAAAGAGCCAGCTTAAAACTAAATATTAAAAAAAAAAACCGAAGATCATGGGCATCCGGCCCCAATACTTCATGGCAAAGAGAAGGGGAAAAGGTGGAAGCAGCGGCGGTTTTCCCCTTATTGGGCTCTGAAATCACTAGATTGTGACTGCAGCCTTGAAATAAGAAGACGATTGCTTCTTGGCAGGAAAGCTATGTCAAACCTAGGCAGTGTATTGAAAAGCAGAGACATTACTCTGCTGACAAAGGTCCATATATTCAAGGCTATGGTTTTCCCTCACATATGGTTGTGAGAATTGGACCATAAAGAAGGCAGAATCATGAAGAATTGACGCCTTCAAACTGTGGTCTGGAGAAGACTCCTAAAAGTCCATTGGACAGCAAGGAGATCAAACCAGTCAATCCTCAGGGAAATCAACCCTGTATACTCATTGGAAGGACTGATGCTGAAGCTGAAGCTCTGGTATTTTGAGGGCAGAAGGAGAAGAGGGCATCAGAGGATGATATGGCTGAATGGTATCACTGATGCAATGGATGTGAACTTGGGCAAACTTCGGGAGATCGTGAGGGACAGGGAGGCCTGGCGTGCTGCCATCCTTGGGTTGCAAGGAGTCGGACATGAGTGAGCCACTGAACTGAACTGATATTCAATTTGACTGGATTTTGTTGAGAATTTTGCATCTGTGTTCATAAATAATATCAGTCTTTAGATTTATTTTCTTGTGATGTCCCTAAGTTCAAAACCTTTTTTTTTTTTTTTCTTGTCAGCTCAAATCTGTTGAGCCCCTCTAGTGAATTCTTCATTTTGGTTACTGTACTCAACTCCAGAATTTCCATTTTATTCTTTTAAATAAGTTATATCTCTTTATTGGCATTTGCTGTTTGATGAGTCATTCCCATCATACCTCCCTTTAGCCATTCTTTAACTATGATACAGCACTGGGCTTGTGAACTATGCTTGTTCAGTACATTTGTCAACAGAGATTTTTGAAATATTGAGACAGGAATGATCACTTCCCTCTAAAGAACATGGTTGTGTACATGAAACCTAGAACTGCTACAGCTGTTTTACCTACCATAAGGTAAATTAGTTTTACCAATATATATGGAAGAGAACAATAGCATGAAAACACCTGAGGAAAGTTGTTGGAACCCTGAGGAAGTTTTAAGCTCTGCAACGAACAGAACCGGCGTATTCCGTAATTATGATATTTTCAGTTATAAGAGCCAAGAAATACCCAGAAGAACTGAGAGCCAGTCCTGCTAGATCCCTGCAGGACTGCAGACAAGTTCCTCCAAGCCACAGGGCAAGGAGCTTGAGCCTCTTTCTTCTCCCTTATTATGTAAAAAGACAAAATGGACTGTTAGTGAGAATAAGTAGTCTTCATTGGCCTTCAGTTTTTACTGTGAATGTTGCCAAAAAATGAGAAATGCCAAGGGTGCCAGCAAAGTCAGCAGAATACTGTATCTGAAGAGACTAGGATCTGTATTTTTTAATATTTTTTAATTGGGCACCTTGAACCTGAGTACGTACAGCACTGCAGTTTTATCCAGTCTTGTATCAGAGCCTCATGAATTATTCTGTTGATCAAATGAAGTTAACAAAATGACAGTAGTTGAGAATTTCAGAATCCCAATCAAGCCAGGGAGGACATGTCCATGAGGTCATTCAAAGACAGTGAATGGTAATAACCAGCTACTGCTCTCTGCTCCTTGACTTTTAGTGGGGTGTCAGCCAGTATGAGCAGATAGAGTCAATAGGTTATCCTTCTACTCTGCAGGAAAGGGTACAAGGGTGTTAAATAGACTCACCAGACAGACTCAGAAGACTGTACTTGAGGGTTACCTTTTTCCTGCTACTCAGTAACTGCATGACCTGGGGTAGCCCAGGCACCACATTTCAGGATTATCCTTACCTGTAAAGCAGAAGTGATCATAAAAACTGCCCTGCCTTGGGGTAAGGGTGCTTGAGAGATGAAAATAAAATAACACATGAGAAACTGCTTTATAAACTAGAATGTGCTATTCAATAAGTCTTTTTTATGACTTCGTAGCTCGAATATGTGTTTCTAGCTGCCCAGGTCCATCTGTTTATATAATCCACAGATGATTTTTAAAAGACTTATCACAGGCAATAATTTCAACCTGTTCACCTATTTAATTCTGTAACATCATTCAATTATACCAGCAAAACTAGTATAGCTTCTTTCTTTTTTTTTTTTTTTGCTGCACAACTGAGACTTTTATAGATATGGTGATTAGGTGAGACATGGCAGGAAGCAAGGATGAGGGTAAAACAAATTTGGAAATGTTAAGATGTTAATGAATAAGCCCTAACAGTATAATTAATCCCTGAATAATAGTGGTATTACTAAAAATTAACAAGACTATCATCAATAAGCTCATTCAAGTCTTGATACTTTCTAATAATAATGTGGGAGCGTAAAGAATATAATACATAAAGATATTTTACTGTTTTCTTCAAATGTACATTTCTTATGAATTGAGAACAGTATGTGGTTTAAAAATAAGTATTTTTTAATGAAATGTGTCAGTAAACAAAGAATTGTTGTTGTGCTGAGAGAACAACTCTGATATTTTCCCAAGTCCCCATTTGCATCAAATGCTAAGCGAACTAAGTTCAAAGAGGCTGTGGCTTGTTACAACTTCTGCGGTTGGCACCATCAAATAATTTACTTACCCGGGCAAAGACAAAGAAAAATCTCAGAAAAACAGTTACTTTGTAGGTCGAAGAATCTCTCAGAGCACTCAGTGTGGCAAACAGATGCCCTGATGCCTGCATCAGCCGTTCTGACAGCCTTTTCAAATAGACCAGAAACATCGAAATTCAAGAGTCCTGCTTTTTATAAGAAACAGAGATAGCATAGACTAGTAATTCCTGTGAAAAAGAGAATTAAAAAAAAGAGAAAACTGTTGTCATAATATAAATCTGCATAAAGTAAAGGATTACGTGCAAACGACCTGAAGCTTTTTCCCAAGCCCCCGTGGTCTGGGAAAATCATCCTGCTAAGACCGTTATTAAGTGTTTGTGGAGTGCTTTGGGAATGTTATATGTATGTGTCTGCTCACCAGCTTGAAATACAACAAATAAGAAAAAGCAATCGTTCTAACCCATAAGGTTAAAAAAAAAAGTAATGTTTATAAGAACATGACACTAGAAAATAAAGGGCATTTAAATGATAGGATTTGAAATGTATTTTGTGGATGAGTATGACCTCTGGTGTTAAACTAGAGAAATTTCCAGCACTTAATGTATCTTAATGACAGAAAGAGAAGCAAATGCAACTTTCCAAGAGCTTATTATTGGAGGTTGCAAGCCCTTGTATTGTGACCTTGCTTTCAACCTCTTTTTATTTCCTCCCTCTCTCTTTCCCTCCTCACTCTCACAAATAAAAATGAGTATTTACTATGTGTGGAGTACTGTCCATGGAAAGAATATTATCTTTGTTGTTCTAACTACTTAACTTCACATGGTACATCTATAATCCCATATAGGGAGAAAAATAGCAAAATGATGGTAAACTATATGAAAAGTTTACATACAAGCTTGAAATTGGTTTGTTAATTTTACAAAGAAAAGAGGCTGATGAAAAGAACTCCTTAAATGTGCCTCTGTCATAACCCAATAGTGTAAAATGTCCTAAACAAAAATGTTATGAGGATTCAGACTAAACCAGAAACTTACTGTGAGATCTTGTCATTTTTCATCATCATACTAATAGCGGATGCAAATGCAGGCGCTTATTACTAAGAACATTTTTAGTGTGTGTGAGGTGATTCCTTGAAACAGAAAGATGATGAATATCTGACCAACTCTTACTTTCGTCTATCCCCAATCACAGTGGGTTTCATATTATTTCATGAGCTTCTGCAGGTGCTGGCTAAGAGGAAGCACTGATCATTTGAGTTTTGTTATTCTTACGGTTCCTCATGGTATATGCCAAATCTCCATTTCTTTCTTACCTTGTGCATCCTTTCCTCCCAACCCTCCTTAAATCTCAACAGTCTTTGTTTCCACATGATTAAAGGGACTGCACCTAATCTTGAACTAGACAAAGTATACAACATTTATTTCCTGTTATTTTGTTTGTAGAACTTATTTGAAGCTTTGAATTTGCTATATGAGAAAGTCAGTTTGACAACAAAAGATGCAGATATTGCTTTTTTTTTTTTGGCAGTCATTTTAAAAACATTTTAATAACTCTAGAACCTTATATCTACATCTGTAACAGTTTAGTGTGGTAACAATTATATTTGGAGAGGGTGTTGATGTAGTCTTTCATTTAAATTTACAAAAGGCTAATGAGAGTATTAATTTACCATGATAAATATCTTTGATGTATTTAGATTTGGAAGGGTGAATCAAACTTTTTCACTTAATCAGCTGTGTGTAACAACTAGAAGGAGGTCATATAATTCATTACAAAGTGAAAATAAATGTATTATGACTTTTGTGCTTGAGTTGAATTTTACTTCACAGCAGAAGCTGAAAAAATTTTAATTTGGAAGCTTTTGTTGTAATTTCAAATTACTCGTTAGAATTGTTTTTAAAAGTCATGCTCACCACACAATTCATGCAGATCTACTCAGCTACCCCAAAGATTATATGAGCTTAATAATTCTGTGTTATTGAATTGCCAAAAATCATAATAGAATATAAAAATAAAATGCTATCTCCAGCTTTTAGCCATTCAAATTCTATTCTTGACCAAGACTACTGAGAAATGCACGTTCTCTGGGACTAAAAGCAACCCTCTCCTTTTTTTCTTTTTTTCTCCTGGATTTGTTTGCTTGCTATGCACAAAAAAATTTTAAATTGTTTAACTCATGTCCAAAGGATATCCTAAAATGAATTATTCACTCCATTGCATTGAAACATATACACTCTCTTAGGAGCAGGTACCTTGTAAGCAACTTTAGGGCAGCTGCCGAGTAGAATATCAAGAAACTGGATCCAGCTGAGAATTTCAATTACCTAATGAAGGTGATCCGCTTTCACTTTAATTTCTTGGTCAGTCTAACTCTTTATAACGTCCATCATCAAAATAATGCTTTAAAATTACAATTTAAAAATATTCAACTGGCCAGTGTATTTCATTCCATTTTCTGGAAATGGGGATCTCAATTTACAAAGAAATACAAACGACAAACACGTAAGATGGAGCAGTAACAAAGAACCCTTGAAAGGTTCCCTTGCCGCTTTGTGTTACTGCAATATATCGCCTAAAAGGAAGACACATCACAGGAAATTTGTGAGACACAAAACGTAATTTTTATTGGTTGATTAGCAAATAAATATTATATCTAACTCGAGCAAAACTCCAGTATTGTCCTCAAGCAGCTATTATGCAGCCCGAGTTCTCATTATTAATAATTTCCCAGCCAGCGAAATTGACTGACGGTGTGAATCAGGCCGCGCCAGGCCCCTCTCCATCCGCCGCTGCGGTCAGGCACAGAAGATGCTCGGGGTTTGCGCATCAGTGATCCGCCTTTGCTTTGTGTCTGTGCTACAGGTGGGGAGGAGGAGGAGGAACAGAAGACGAGCTGGCGGTGGCTGAGCATCCCCCAAGACCCTCAAGCAAGCGTCCTCTCCAAGGCAGGAAAAGCCCACGGACCTACCCACTGGGGTGGCCAGAGGGCCTGAGCGCGTAACCCAGGACCCGGCGGCCGGGGGCGCCAGCCCCTCATGTTCCGCAGGAGGCGCAAATGTGAGCGGCGGTAGCTGGGAAAGCCCTCCACCCCCGCCAGGGGGACCCGGGAAGCCCAATCCAGCTCCTCGCGAGGACGGAGGGGATCCCCTCCTCCGGCCCCGCCCCCATCCTCCCCGGCCCAGGCGCCAAGGCGGTTAACCCTCGCTGCGCCGCAGCGCACTAGGGCGAGAGCACAGCGCAGCCTATCCCGACTACCAGGCGCCGAAGCCCAGCGGCCGGGGAAGATTAGGGCTCAAGGGCCGCTTGGATCTCGCCGCGGCCAACCTGGGGCTCAGGCGCTGGGGTTCTCACCAAGCCCTGCTGCACTGGCTCAGCTAGCCATCAAACCTTTTCTCTCCAAAGTGGGTGTCCCCACAGTTATTTGGCGGGTAGCTGGCAGCCCACTCTCGGCAGGACAATCAGGGAGACCTAAGCGTGGGGCGAGGGGGCTGTTGTTCCGCAGCACTTCAGAGGCGTGCATGCCGGTGAAGGAGTGGCCCGTTCCGCATCGTACCCTCGCCTGACGCCCTGGCTGGGGTGGCCCAACGTGCTGCAGTGCCCGAGCAAGTGATCGAGACTGCACGTCCGGCAACAGTTAGGGGGGCAGTGGCGCGGGAAGGAGGGACGTCCCTACCTTTTCCCTCTCTCACTGCAAACCCGCTGCGCTCCCCAGCCCTCGTGGGGCTCAAGGGTGGTCCCCTATCATCAGCAAGTGGAACCCTCGGCCTCCCCCTGTCCTAGCCTGAGCACCCTAGGGTTTTCATCCTGCAGATTCCCCCCTCCCCATCTCTCTCTCACACACACATGCTCCCCTAAACCTCGCGCCGCAAACTCCGTCTCGGTCCCCGCAGGTGATGTCATGCCCATTGTTTTGGTGCGCCCGACCAATCCGACTCGCCGCCTGGATTCTACCGGAGCCGGCATGGGCCCTTCCTCGCACCAGCAGCAGGAGTCTCCGCTCCCGACCATAACGCATTGCGCAGGGTGCACCACCGCCTGGTCTCCCTGCAGCTTTAACAGCCCTGACATGGAAACCCCATTGCAGTTCCAGCGCGGCTTCTTCTCGGAGCAGCCGCCGCCGCCGTCGCGCTCCTCGCACCTGCATTGCCAGCAGCAGCAGCAGCAGAGCCAGGACAAGCCGTGCGCGCCCTTCGCGCCCCTCCCGCACCCTCACCACCACCCGCACCTCGCGCACCAGCAGCCGGGCAGCGGCGGCAGCAGCCCATGCCTCCGGTGCAACAGCTGCGCCTCCTCCGGTGCCCCGGGGGCGGGGGCGGGGGATAACCTGTCCCTGCTGCTCCGTACCTCCTCGCCCGGCGGCGGCGCCTTCCGGACCCGCGCTTCCTCGCCGCTGTCGGGCTCGTCGTGCTGCTGCTGCTGCTCGTCGCGCCGGGGCAGCCAGCTCAATGTGAGCGAGCTGACGCCGTCCAGCCATGCCAGTGCGCTCCGGCAGCAGTACGCGCAACCGCCAGCGTCCGCCTCCCAGTACCACCAGTGCCACAGCCTGCAGCCCGCCGCCAGCCCCACGGGCAGCCTCGGCAGCCTGGGCTCTGGGCCCCCGCTCTCGCACTACCACCACCACCCGCACCCGGCGCACCACCAGCACCACCAGCCCCAGGCACGCCGCGAGAGCAACCCCTTCACCGAAATAGCCATGAGCAGCTGTAGGTACAACGGGGGCGTCATGCGGCCGCTCAGCAACTTGAGCGCGTCCCGCCGGAACCTGCACGAGATGGACTCCGAGGCGCAGCCCCTACAGCCCCCGGTGTCTGTCGGAGGAGGTGGCGGCGCGTCCTCCCCGTCTGCTGCCGCGGCCGCCGCCGCTTCGTCCTCAGCCCCGGAGATCGTGGTATCCAAGCCGGAGCACAACAACTCCAATAACCTGGCGCTCTACGGAGCCGGCGGCGGCGGCAGCACCGGAGGCGGCGGCGGCGGCGGCGGCAGCGGGCATGGCAGCAGCAGTGGCACCAAGTCCAGCAAAAAGAAGAACCAGAACATCGGCTACAAGCTGGGCCACCGGCGCGCCCTGTTCGAGAAGCGCAAGCGGCTCAGCGACTATGCGCTCATCTTTGGCATGTTCGGCATCGTGGTTATGGTCATCGAGACCGAGCTGTCGTGGGGCGCCTACGACAAGGTAGGCGCTCGAGCCCTTTGCCCACCGTTCCCGGGCCGTAGAGCCGGACGCCTGGTGGTTGGGGTGGTCGGGGTGGTCCCTGGCGGGACTCTCTGCCTGCGAGTCCCTGACGATCGGAGATGTCCGCCGCGAGGGCGAGTGCCACTCCGACTCGCACCCTTAACCCTAGTCTGGAGAGGAAGCTTTTCCGCGCGCAGCCAAAGTTCTGGAGGGAGTGAATGCCCCGCCAGTTCGGGTATTTTAAAGTGATTTCAGGACTCCGTGGGGGAAAGCATGCTTTATTTCTCTCCTGAGGCTCACGATTTAGGAGCTCTCTTTCAAGCCCAAAGGCTTAAACTCAAAGGTAACTTCCTCATGAATTTCATTTCGAGAGCCACAAGCTGCACTTGGGTCCGTGTAGTTGTGGCCTCCGCTGCTGCTTGGCCTTCCCTGATCTCCTCACTTGCCTGACAGATCTCAGAGCCAACACAGGTGCCCCTACCTCCGTCCTCCCTCTGCGAGCTCAGATCCAATTGCTGGGGATTGGCCGACCCCCACCCCCACCCCCAGGGCCTAAAAGTGCTTCTTTTTAAAAAAGTGCTTCTGTCTTTGTTGCAGGCGTCGCTGTATTCCTTAGCTCTGAAATGCCTTATCAGTCTCTCCACGATCATCCTGCTCGGTCTGATCATCGTGTACCACGCCAGGGAAATACAGGTAACTTATGCTCTGCTGTTTATGAATGACCCCAACCTGGGGAAGTGCAAGGCAGCAGATGCTTTTCCAAGCTCTCCTGTCCTTGCCTGAGGTTACAGAAGACACGTGCTGTGTTCTTACCTTAGCACCTGACCTGTTCTTTCAAGAAGTTGAAAGCAAAACAAACAGTGCAGCATGTAAATATGCAGTAGTTTCCAGGATGTATTTGTTAAACCTCAGAGTCCCCACCTCTCTTCTTTAGGCAGGTCCACTTCTCCATGACTGTCACTGCATTTGCTTCCCCTAAGGCCAGTTAAGCACTAGCCTTAATCTGTAGGGTAGATGAGTCTTCTCCTTTAATACACATTTAACGAGATGGATGGGCCATTAGGGAAGATTGTGCCTATCTGTATCACCTTCCCTACTAACTGTAGCTTAAAAAGGAAAAGAGTCCTGGGATACTCCTTGCTAATGTATATTAATAAGGCAAGAGGAGAATTCTAACCTTTTCTCTATCTTAGCCTAACATTAGAGAAAGAAGAAAGAATCTGTTGAGAATTTAGAATACAAATTCTGTATATCCGGTAGTTTGGTAGATTTTTAGGTACATTTATTATTTAAAATGTCAGTTAAGAGCAAAGGCCACTGCCCTTGTGCATGGACTTCTTAGGAAAATGTTTGTCTAAATGCAGCCAGGAACTCTGTTGTTAGATATGACCAATAACTGGCAATTTCAGAATATCTGATCTAAAATTCATGGGTCACCTTTTGGATTTTTACTTTGCTGCAGCTTTCAGTCAATAGCATATTAAAGTGAGTGAATAAAATCACTAGAGTTTTCAAAAATTTAGGGCTACTGATAAGCAGTAGCAGAGAGCAGCAGAAAGCATGCTGGGTGGGTGCTAGGAGGACAGGGCAGTCAGGCTCTGAGACACTGTCTAGCTGTGGGATCTGGCAAGATTGGGATTTTCCAGTTTACGACTTACACTAATATGTACTTTCTGGTTTTCTTGATTAGCTGTTATTTATTTGGCCAAACTATTAAACTCCTGAATTTAGGGTGCTTTCCTTTAGGAGTTGACATTAAATTTAAATTATATTTAATTAATTATAAGTTAAATTAATTTTAAGTTAGTAATTCACAAAAACAATAGAAGAAACCTATTTTAACTACTACCAGGCAAAATAAAGATACACTTGATCCCACATGAGGATGGAAAAATTACATAAGCATGCTTTCAAATTTGCAAAGACTTGAAAAGTGTGAAATTGAAGGATTGAGAATAGAGAAGGAGAGTTAGAAGGAGTAAGAATATCTAGAGGTAAGTAATAAGACAGCACTGGTAAAAGAAGGCAAGCACATCTGAACTCCAAAATTTGAATAATTTACACAGGTCCATCTTTAATTCAACACTAGTGATCGTGGGCTTTTGAGATTCTTTGAATATTTTAAAGTAATACTAAAATGTAACTTAAACATAAGCGTATCTTTTCATTTTGACTCGAAGGAAGATGCTTAAGGTTGGGGAACAAACTAGGTCTAATGGCTGTTTGACTTGGTTTACCAGATGAGAAACCTGTAATCAGAAGAGGTGACCTGCTTGCCAGATCCCACAGCTAGACAGTGCTGAGCCTGACTGCCCTGTCCTCCTAGCACCCACCCATCATGCTTTCTGCTGCTCTCTGCTACTGCTTATCAGTAGCCCTGAAACATGACATGTCTGTCTGTGGTTCCTCTCTAAATCCAAAAGTTTGATATTTGAATTGGGTTAAACTTAAAAGATTTTTCTAAAATCTTCGTAGGTATTTATGAAAGTCAAGTAACTTAATTTTTTTTTTTTTTTAAGACTAGTGCAATTTTACTTAATCTATGCTGGAAAGAGACCTAGCTGTTTTGGGGGGGTTTTTTGAGTTTTTTTTAGTTAGGCATCAGCTTTCAGATTATTCCTGTTCCTTCTGAAAAAACACAGCTGAACAGACACTCAGGATGAAGAACATCTGATGGTATAAATATCAAGAACAAACTGTCTTCCTGAAAGCACTCATTTTTTAAGAATTATTTTGAAATAACTTATAAGAGTTTGAGAGCTCCAAACACTGGCCGGATGTTAATTAGGTGTTATAAAAAAATTTTGATCATATTTGATAACACTGTTGAAACTTAAGGTAATACAAATAAAAGAAACCATATTTTTAAAGATCATTTTACGCTTGAAAGAATTCTACTCCTGGCTAATTTTGAGGATAATTTCTGTTATACAAATGCATAGATATATTGATTAGAGTATGTATATAGCACAGGTATTAAAAATGAAAACATGAATGCTACACCTAAGAGTTATAAGCACATTGACCCTCTTTACTGTTGTGGCAGCATAAACATCACAAAAAGTTAGATTTTTTTCAATTGGTGATGCATGGTTTCTACCAAACCAACCACACTTAAGATAATTTCCAATTAGATGCTCGGGTGATATCATTTAGTTGTTTTGGATGTAGCTATTACTGTTTAATCATTTTTTTTTCCTCCAGCTAAAGTTACAAATTTTATCTGAGCTGTAATTTTAAAAAAATATATAAAATGGAAAAGGACCAAATAAATATGGAGACCCTGAGCTAAAAATCAAGAACCAAAAAGCGTGTTCTAATTCAACCAGAGAGTAGAGTCAGTGATTGCTTCTGAAATACTTCACTCTGAAGCACAGTGAAGTCAAGTGCACAGGCTAATGTATCCATGTGTGGAAAGTGATGAAGTGTGCCCTTTTTAACTTACTGATGTCATTGGTATAGATGTACCTCTTTCATAAGCTTTAAGCAAATAGGTACTTCTCAGTTTATTACTAAGAATTCCAAGTATATTGATTAGCTTTGAGTTAAAGAACTCACTGAAGGGGTCATGCCACCATTCAAAGCTCTTTTTGGACATAGCATTCAGTCTTCCATGACACTTTGTCTTTTTGTTAGCACAGCAGTATGTTGATTGGGTAGTGAGAGCTAGCTAGTATGGGTTTTTGGTACATGGTAGGATTTCTCACTGCATTCAGAAAAAAATCAGTGTTATAGCCAATGTTCTGTCTGGCTGTCCACTAGAACTTCTTTTGCAAAGCTTGGGTAGGCCCTGACATTTCCATGAAGAACCTTGGAAAGCAAGTCAGTGTGACCTTTTATAAAATGTTTATCCACAGTCTGTCAGAATTAGATGTTCAGGTGAGTCATGGGTGGAAGTGGTTGAATTAAAATAGTGTGATAGGGAGGCTTTGTAAGGACTTAGCTCAGTACATTTCAGCTTTGTTGTCATTTTTCAGTACCACAGACAGCTCAATGCACCAGGCTATAGCTTGCTCATTTCACTAATTACTTTTACACCCCAGCCCGCAAACAAAAATGAAGTCATTCTTTGGGAGTGGGTGGGTCAGAATGCTTATATAAAATCAGGTTTAGTGGGGCACATTTTCATCCAAGTAGATGTTAGATTTTCTCAAATAGATATTTGGCTTTCCTATATTCAGCAGCAAAATTTAAAAATTATGAATTGATATGTAAAATAAATTTTAGCAAATGCCTTTTGTTGCAATCTTCTGACAAAAAGTACTATGGGGATTATTTTATACACTTTGGAAAGGTCACTTGATACTAAATAAGTAGCTTCCTCATCTCAAGTACAAGATCAAATAATAGGGAAAACAGAGGCATGATTTCCTGTGACTTCTTTTTCTTGCCCTTCTGTGGGTTTGGAATTATTTCTTTCATGGAATAAGAACAAAACAATGCTCAAATACTCTTTAAGATCTTCAATTTCAAATAAGTTGAATGTAGATTTCACTTTATCTTTTCAACTTTAGTGTAGTTGAGTTTCTCTTGTGAAAGGAATTTTAGTTGAAAGAACTGTTTAGTATTTTTGAGACAGGCAAATACAAGATTGGGAAGAAAGCATTTTGGATGATCTTTCTGGTTCTTATGAGATGTGGCAGGATGGAGTGTACTATACTTTAAAGTTGAAAACAGTTTTGTTTCCTTGATTTTGTTTTGGTAATATAGGTATATAATAAAGAGGACTAGAGGAAACACTTATTTTTCTTTGGTATCTTTTGCAATAGAGTAACTATGCATTCTTCTTCAAGTTAGCTTTTCAGAGATGGATGCTATAGATCTAAAACTGGAAGGGCAAAAATTAAAATTTCTTTATACTCGTGCATGTAGGCCACACAAAGGAGAAAGGAGTGACTGGGACAGGAACTTTAACAACCTCTGAAGGCTCCTGGACTGGTTGGGGAGGGATGGTTAAGTCTCCACTGAGTAGACTGTGGCTCCCCTGTGGAGGGGGCGGGGGAAGGATGCTTGCTTTCGTATTCCTGCAGAGAGCAACTAGATGCTTCCAGACCATACAGAAAATCCTGCATATAGTTGCTATTCTTATGAATAAAATAATAGTAAAAAATAACTGGTACAGAAGAGCTTAAAATAAATATGATAGTCACATTCTCAGTCCTGTTTTTCATAAACAACCACTTTTAAATTTCTCATGCATTTCTCCAGCATTTTAAAAAATGAATATTTAATTGTGTTGAGAGAGACGCACAGGGATTTCCTTGGTGCTGCTGCTACTAGGTCGTGTCAGTCGTGTCCGACTCTGTGCGACCCCACGGATGGAAGCCCAACAAGCTCCTCTGTCTCTGGGATTCTCCAGGCAAGAACACTGGAGTGCAAAGAACCCATCTGCCAATACAGGAGACTCGGGTCTGATCCCTGGGTCAGAAGGATCCCCTGGAGAAGGAAATGGCAATCCACTCCAGTATTCTTGCCTGGACAGAGGGGCCTTGGCAGGCTACAAGTCCATGGGGTTGCCAAAGAGTTGGACACCACTTTAGCATCTCAACACCAACAGAGACACACATGCTCTGCTTTCATTGCTGGTATATTTTGGCTTTCTTCATCTTCACATGGAGGCCTGTCTCATCCTTTTTCCACTGTTGATTACCCCATTGTATGGATGCACTGTGCCTTACTGACAGGCCCTTGGCATTTCCTAGGCTTTTGCTATTATAAGCCATAGTAAAACATACATGCTTATTTTAATCTGCTCATTAGAGAATGCACATATGATAAATATCCAGCAGACAGATCGTTGAATAGAAGGGAATTTGTATTGTAAATGGAAAGGTACTGCCCACCAATCCTTTAGAAAGATCTTCAGAGTTTTCATTCTCTGCTTCCCCACACATTATTTCCCCACAACACTGTTTACATTGAATGTTGTAAAAAGGAATTTTAAATAACTTTGGCTTTGCAAAGTTTACTATTTTCTTGAAAAATATCTTTTGTGAAAAATTCCTTAAGGACAAAGCTCATGGTCTCATAGGGTTATTTGCAACATGTTGCAGTAGCTAGTGGTACATTATTGAATCTGCTGACAAACTGGCCAGTCCTTGTAAAGTTACCATCAGAAGCAAATACTTGCCAAATTTTTTTTTTTTTTAACTTAAACTTTGGAGATGAAAGAAGGTAAAAGAGTAGAAGGAATGGTCTTCAAGTTGTCCTTAGATCTCTCTCATATCTACAAGGTAGAGAAACATTAACTCTTTGTAAGACTGAAAGGCTGTGAGGTGGGTCCCTTACTTATATTGCTTTGTGGTGTGATGGGCAGCTCCATGACCTCTGTCTATACTGCCATCAGCTTCTGCCTCAGTTGTAATGAGACTCTTGAGTCCCTTTGACTTCGCATATACCCTGGAGTAACGAAATCACTCAGGACTAATTTCCTCCACCTGCCTGTGTAAAGATCTCTGCATTATTAATGGGTGTGACACTAAATAAAGCAATCCTGCTGTGTTTACAGAGCAGCATCACAAATGAATGAAGACTGGAACTTTAGGTCTACCGCAAGTGGATTCGCTTGCTCTGCCAAGTCGTTTCTGGGCCGTGTTTTTGCTCAGCTCGGTAAGAGGGCCACTGTGGGCTATCATCATCCCAAACCACGTCTGGCAGGGTGAACAGAGGAAGCCGGCACTGATCTAACCTCAGGAAGTTACTTTTGGTCAGGGTATAAAGTGGTTTCATGAGGCTATTTTAGAGAGAATTTCTGCTCATTAGAAAATAATACGATGTTTGCTACTTGGGGAGTATGTTTTTAACCCTAAACTCCTTTAGAATTCTCTTTTTAACTGGAAAGACCTGAAATGTTATCTGGCCCAGGATCCCAGCTGGCATGCCATCTCAGATAAAAGTAGCCACCTCATTTCTGCCCAAACCCCCTCATCATGATGGTCAGCTTGTCTGTACAGGCTGGCCCATTGCCGGACAGCTCTTACCTTTAGGAAGGTTTTCCTTAGGTTGGGGTGAAGTCTTCCCATATTCAACATAGTTTTTGAGCTCTGCTAATACAATGAGGAATAAGACAATCAGGTTCCTTCTCTCCTGGAACTGACATTCCATGCAGGCAGGCTAAGGAGAGAGACAAGACTTAAAGAAGAGCATCCTTAGATGTTGTAATAAGTTGTGTCATAAAGTCCCCATAAAAGGGACTGTGGTAGGAAATCATTAGGGGCAGACGGCTGTCATCAGACAGGGTGATTATGGGAGTATTCTCTAAGGAAATGACTTTTAAACCAAGATACAAAGAAAAGGAAGTTATTAGTTACTGGCAGAGCCTGGAGGAAAAACCTTTTCAAAGGGATTTCTTGCACTTACACAACTGAGAGCAAATCAGTGTCGTCCCAGCAAGGGGACAGTGGTACTGAATGGTGTGAGGGTTGTTATACTGAAGGGTCCTGAGGCTCTGTGATACCTTCTTCAAAGTGCATGAGACCATCACTGAAGCAAAGACGAGTCACAATCCAGCTTACTATTTAAGCAGACGTTTTGTTTGGTGGGGTGCTGCGGGGAATCTCTGAGGAGATTGGTCTGGAGACCATTAGACTTAGCAACTCACATTGTAGAGATGATGCGCACTTGGCTTGGTTAACAGCAGTGCAAATGAGGGGAAGTGGCTGGTTTGAGACCCAAGTTGGAGGAAGAATGTACTTCTTAGTGATTGGCTATGACAGGTGGGGGCAAGGGATGTTACAAAGATGATCCCCAGGGTTCTGGTTGGAGCATCTGAGTGTGTGATGCTGAAGGCAGAGGACTCACACTGAAGGGTAGGATGTGGAATCAGGGTTGCTTCTGATGGAAGTGCTTCTGATTATACAAGAGAATCTTGAATTCAGAGGAGAAGTATGGACTAGAAATTTAAGTTAGCAAGTAATCAGCATAGAGGCTATTTAAGCCCATAGGAATAGATAAAATCACTGAGAGAAGATAGATGAGAGAAGAAGGTGGAGAGTGGATCAACCTCTGACATCTAGAGGTCGTGTGAAGGAGGAACTAAAGGAAAGAAATAAGGATGAGTTGAGGTGGAGATGGGAGTGTTGGAAGGTGGGCACAGTGCAGTGTACTGAATGCTGTGAAGTCTGTTAATGTCGGGTAAATAGGAGCCTTTTGGATCTGATGAGTTGAAGTCATCACTGACCTTGATGAACAATTTCAGCAGAACAGTAGAAACAGATACCAGACTGCAGATTCCAATATAACAGGATAAGTCAGTCCCCTGCAAAGAATTACAGAACAAGCATTTCAGCATTGGTTAGGTCCTTTCAAATGCCTCCTATTTAAACAGTAACCGTTCCTTTGAATATTCCTGATCACACTTAGGATGTCCCTGATCCTATCCTTCTGGACTTGAACTCTGTTTTGTTGAATTCCTTCTGTGAATAAGAAGGTCAGAAATGTACTCAGTACTTTCAGGTGACATCTGCCTGTGAACTTGTTACCTCCCTTTGTCAAAAATGCTTCATTGTACAGACTGTTATTTCCTCTAAAATGATCTTTGCCTCACACAAACTGTTGCCAAGTACACTTGTAAAATTGTTACTGAATTGAGTGTATGGCTTTACATTTATTGACTCTGTTAAACAGCATCTTGGTTTCAGATGAGTGTTTTAGCCTGTCAGAATTCTTTGAATTGTAATTGTGATGTTTATTGGACACACACTTTATTTAGGTATGGAAAATGCTGTGTATGGACTGTTTATGGTATTGGCAAAACTCAAATCAGTGCTAAATTCTGTTCCAGAAACATGGTCAATATTAGTGGCTGTTACACTGTTGGCCCACATTCACCTCTGTTCCTAGCTTCTCACTAGCCGAGACTTTGAACCTGAAAAACGCATGCGCAAGGCATAAGTGAGCCACAGTCAGAGCTGAGAAGTAGGACCTTCTCTGCAGTTCACCATCTGCTCATCCATGGTATTTGGTTCAGCCTTTCATGTCATAAAAACTCTGTGGGCCCTGACTATAGGGCAGCCTACGTTTCTCAACAAGAATGTCATGAGGACTGTCAGATTCTGTGCTGAAATCCATGTATTCTGTGCTCATGATCAGCCAGTCTATTCATGATATCCAAGAAGGAAACAAGACTCATAGGCTTGTCATTTTAAGAATGAAAGTATATTAGGCTTTATGAGCAAATGCCTTTTCTCTTAAAAAAATTTTATTTTCTCTCCAGATGATAAAATTAATAAATATTTGTGTTAGAAAATCTATAAAACATGGATAATGTGAAAAGAATGCTAGTTTAATCTCACTACCCAGAGACAAGTATTATTATGATAGAATGTGTTTATATGAAGTGCATGGACCTGATATTTGCTATATATCAGTATAAAGAAATTTAATGTTCTTTTCATATAATTTTCTATTCATATGCCATTGACCATTCCAGTTTTTTTTGCATCATATGGTATATTCAGTTTAATCCTTTCCCTTATTTTTGGACACTTAAGAAAAATTAGAAAGAAAATTTTTAAAGAACCTATTTAAGATATTCGTATAATACATAGTTTGCAGATGAGTTTATATAAAGATGTCTAATGATTTCCTAAGGATAAATTTCCAAGGCAGTAATTAGTTGCTGCTGCTACTGGTGCTAAGTCACTTCAGTCGTGTCCGACTCTGTGTGACCCCATAGACGGCAGCCCACCAGGCTCCCCCATCCCTGGGATTCTCCAGGCAAGAATACTGGAGTGGGTTGCCATTTCCTTCTCCAGTGCATGAAAGAGAAAAGTGAAAGTGAAGTCGCTCAGTCTGTCTGACTGTTAAAGGATATTATTTAAGACAATTGAGAATTTGTCAAATTATCCTCCCAAAAGTTTATATCAGTTCATTGATTCTGAAAGTACTTGCAAACCACTTCGTTAAATAACTGATATAATTGTTTCTGGAGTGTCTGTGTTCACTTTACTGGTTCATAGTTTGAGTACTGTCCTACTTTGTGAATCTAGGGATGTGCCTCCCTTGAGTCTCTTACAGCTTCTTATTTCTCCTTGATTTTGGTTTCTTAATCTTGGCTAACCAGGTTGTCAAAGGGTAGCTGTGCTCGATAGTAAGAGTTTGTATAGAAACGATGCAAAAGCAGTATTGGAAGATAACTTTGTCCACAGATGTTCCCAATCTTGGTTATTCTAGGAAGCTGTGAAAACCATAATTTCTGAGATTGTTCTCTGCAAACTTCCCCGCTGAGCAAAGCATCAGACTCTCCTTTGAGCTGTTTACTGTGTTTTGCAGCATTGTCCTATGGCTTTGTGCGCTGACTCCAGCCAGTCCGCCTGGGCTCACACCCAGCTCTGCCGCGGATTAGCAGGGACCTTGGACACGCCCCGGGGCCTCTCTGTACTGCGCTGTCCTCGTCTGTGAAATGGGGACTGTAGAGTCCTTCTCTCATCGGGTTGTTCTGAGACTTGAGCGTGCCTGTGTGTGTAACTGTACACATACATGTGTCACTTAGAACGCTGCCTGCTGTATGCTGAAGGCTGTTTAGGTGCCACTGCTTTGGGGTTAGCTGATTTGGGGTTTGTCGGGGCCGAAGGGGAGGAATTGGAGCACAGCCTCCATGCGCTTTGGGAAACAGTGGTGATGTTTTTTCTTCTTTTACAAGTCTTACAGGAGGGAACAGAAAAAAAAAAAAAAGGTGTGCATTCAAAACAGTGTTCAGTAGTTTATCAACACTTAAACTCAAATAGCTGTGTGTGTGTGTTTTTTTAACAAAAGCTTTGCTCTCCATTAAGGACAGCCAATATTTTTTTAAACTGAGTTAGTTCAGATTCTCCCTGTGGGCAGGTTTGGCCATCTGAGGAAGTAAGTGTACATTTTGGTTGTCAGGTTTCAGATCAGTAAACTCGTGTTAGAGTCCTGTGATGTTAGTTTCACCATTTTTTACAAAAATAGCTGTTTTGCCGGTAAACCTCCCCTAAGTTTGGCTTCTCGCTGGAAGCAGGGCTCTTTGTGAGCTACATTAGCTCCTTCAGGGACCCAGGTCACAGCTTGATGGCATCTCCATCTAATTAGGACCCTGGTGACTTAAAGAGTTAAGTACAGCACCCTGAAAAGTAAGCAAAGGGAATAATTTCTAATGGAAAATTCTGGTAGGAAATCCCTGCTGAAAGGATAAGAGGTAATAAACAACCAAAGGCATATGTAGAAAGGATCGCAATTGACGGCATTTCTGTCTATATTCATTTGAAGGTTTATGATATATTTAAATCTTTTTTCTGGATTCGGTTTATCTCTGTTAAATTTTGTCTAGCATGCCACCACCCTCAACCATCGTGCTTGGAGTACATTGGTTGGAAAGAATTGAGAAGAATTTTGTGTGTCAATATGACAAGTAATATCTCAAAATACTTGTTCAGTGATTAGGTTGACTTTTATCAGATGGCTTATATCCCCTCTTCTGTTTCATTTCCCATGACCATTATTTGGTTCTGTATTATGCCTGTCTCTCTGTGTGAACAATGAGTTAGTAATGTGTGTAGTATAGTGTTGGGTGAGTTTTCTTCTTTGCTTTTTGAGTTTATGAAACACATGGGAATTTAGACGTTATATACCTTAAACTGAACTGTGTCAAGGAATTGTAACAGCCCGTGTTTTACACCTGTAACTTGCTACATGCTTGCTTGACTGTCTGAGCATTGTTACCTAGTTACGTATTTATCTGTAGTGGTTATCCAGAAGGTATTAAGATGAGGTTTTTACAAAATAATCTGACTGTTGAAATGTGGGTGTATAGCCCTTACTGGTTTTATCCACCGAGGTGGTCTGCTATCAGAAAATTTTGGTCTTCCGAGGAAATTGTATGTAATATTTGTATATTGGTTTTGACTCTCACATGCTGAATTTGGGGAGGAGGCATTAAGGAGTGTAGTATGGTTGTCACGATCTTGAGTAGTGGTTTTCTGAGGCTAGTGTCTGCTGTCAAGAGGGTTAAAAATACACAGTGCTAATCCTTAAACTGCTTAAAGTTTTGATGAGTGGTCAAGGGAAATTATATCCTAGTGCTGGATTTATTTTTAAGGTCACAGATTACTTAAACTATTGAAAAACAATAATTGGGCTGAATATCTATTGAAATTGGATGCATATAAAATGATACAAAAGTGATGGCTGTGAGATTTATAATAGTTACCTCATGTGCTTTCAAAGGTATATCTAGTGCTTCTAGCCATATACTCGAGCAAAGTTGTTGACTGAACACTTAATTTCATTTATTTGGATTTAAC
Organism: Oreotragus oreotragus; assembly: GCA_006410675.1. NCBI lineage: Eukaryota > Metazoa > Chordata > Mammalia > Artiodactyla > Bovidae > Oreotragus > Oreotragus oreotragus. Next base: position 55,672 of record SJYX01017064.1, read on the forward strand.
TATGAAATTTTAAGATGAAAGTCTTGGCTTCTAGGAACTTGCCTTAGGTCAGGTTTCATATTGGTAAATCCCCCCACATTTGGAAAAAGTTTTTTATATCAAAGAGCATGAATTACTATCTGTCCTTTGAAGCGAAAATAGCTTAAGATATGTTTATTTAGTTAAATGGGTGATTCATGTAAAACTTCAGCTTACAGCTTAAACTTGTGGGTAATGTAAATTTTGATGTTACTGTGGAAAATTATTTTGAAAAGAATTTTACTTCTTTCCCACTAGTATCTTAGTCAAGAACCCTCACTCTTTGTTCTCATTTGTCAAAGAGGATACTTAATGAAAATGCATTGGGCAGACTCAAAAATTAAGCAATAGTGACATAAAGAGAAATCTCTAATTTGCTTGGGGTCGGGGGAGGCAACAGTACTGTATTAAGGCTGAAAACTATTTTTCAAAATATCCTTGATTTGGAATTCACTAGCTCTTGTAGGTTTTTTTAAATATCATTTTTTTTTAAAGCTTAATCTTCTGTATTCTTGTTTTTTTTCTTTCAGCATATCTGCTTTACACAATTGTTTTTTATCCTTTTTGACAATGTATGTACCTACTTTTCAGTTACTACATTTGGGCCGTGTTCTGCCTCCTGCCTCAGAGTGTGTCCCTTGGGTGCTCCGTACGTTGGCGATGCAGATCAGCCCCCTTGCTTCACGTTCACTGCCTCGCTTAGTCTGAGACTGTGTACACAGATTGCTTCTGTGGCAGCTATTCTGAAATCGTGAATCCATCAAGTGTGTCTTATTGCAGTTTTATACAACTGGCCACAGAGGGAGAGCGGATGTGTGTTTAGGACTTTGTCCCTCACGCCCATGTCAGAACGTCTCGGGCAAAGACCACGGAGCACATTCAGTGGCGAGCATTTTCTCTGCAGCGTTTGCCTAGAAATGAGAGGCCTTCTCTGCACTGTTGTACATGGGCACATGTCATCACAGTGAGATGACTGATGTGGTGGAGGGTGGGATGAAGGCTCGTCTTCAAGGTCTGAACTGTGGCATATTGCCATAGGGGAACCAGATTCAACAGAGATGAACAGGATCAGGTCGGTGGCTGGTGGGGTGGAGGTGACGAGCTCAGCTGCCCCTGTACTGCATGTTCTGCCTGCACTCCCAGGCTGAAGATGAACTGTTGTTAATTGGCTTTCTTTTCCTTTCTCCTCTGTTGGTATGCTGATGACCTGCATAGTTATAATGGGATCAAAAAAATTGATGACTTTCACCTTTTTTTCTTAAACACAGTGGGGAAAATGACAAAAATGCTACAAATCTGGTCCTCTTTACCAAGAAGATAAGAACAGGGGAATTTCCAAATCATCTCATTGACTTTGCTTTAAATTTGCCCGTTGAATCCTTCCTTTGAGGAGCAGCCCTGCCTACCCAGCAGTCTCTGAGGTCCCTGCTGGGTGTGTTTACATAAGCACCCCTCTCAGCTCCTCCAGCCTGTTTGCACTGGGGAATATTCCGGGGGAACACATGCTGTGTTCTGAGATTTCCAGCCACATCGGGATTCCCTAGCTGACTCTGAACCTGCGGGCTGGGTTGAGAATCCGTGCTGCTCTCCGTACCCTTGGGTGCATCACTGTTGTTGGAAGGAGGAGACGGAGACATAGACAGAATATTTTCCAGTCATGGAAAATGCATGCATCATATCGGACGCTTGTGCTTGTGTTTATGATGAGTGTTAAAGCTTTGTGTAGTGTAGACAAGCCAGTGCCTAGACATGACCCAGCTGTCTGGCAGGGCCAGCCACTGTCCAGCAGAGGCTGGGGGCAACAGAAGGCATGCCCTTCCCCCCAGAGGACAGTGGAGGTAAGGAGGGGCCGTGTAGGCCCCGTTTATCTGGACAGCCACATGGACCTCTGAGAAGCAGCCCCCGGGTGGTGGTCACCCCTGGCTTTGGGTCCGGACAGATTGGAGTCAGAACTCAGACTGGAGTCAGAACTCAGACTGCAGTCAGAACTCAGCCTCACCCTGGGTGACCATGAGAAGGAAATCTGACCCCTGGCAGACTCATTTCTTTATTTGTAAAATGGAGATGAGAATTACGCCTATCTCACTAGACTGTTTGGATAATTCAGTGAGACAGTGTTTATGAAAAACCTAGTATAATATAACACATGCAGTAAATGTTAACCCTTTTACTAATACTCTTCCATCATTGCTGTTATTAAGCAAATATCATAGACCGAGCAGGGAAGCAGAACCTGGAGTCTTGGAGGTTCTTAATGTGGGAAGGGGATTAGATAATAATGGATAATATTTCAAGGAAGTTAAACAAGTTCTGATAAGAGGGTGATTGGACAGAGAAGACAGGGGCAGGGGGCTGGCAAACTAGAGCCCATGGGCCAAATTTGGCCTTGTGGGTAAATCCAGCCTGCCTGTTTGTGTGAAGAAAGTTGTATTGGCACACATTTGTTTGCATGCCACATACAGCTGCTTCTGCACCACAGCTTGCGCTACCAGCAGAGCTGACTACGAGCAGACCATTTGGCTGCAAAGCCAAAAATATTTACTTTACAGAAGAAAGTTTGCTGACCGTTGAGTTAGAGCCCAGGCTGGTCAACAGAGGCGGAGAGAAACATACACAGGTGTGTTTCTCTCTGCCTCTACCTCATAGCTTGCTTTATTCCTTGCTCCAGTTTTGGCCTTCTTTTAAAAAATTGTTTATTTGCAATTTTTGTTGGAATATAGTTGCGTTAGTTTCTACTGTACAGCAAAGCGAATCACCTATACATATTGTACATCTGCTCCTTTCTGGATTTCCTTCGCATTTAGGTCACCACAGAGCACAGGGTAAATTTCCCTGTGCTATACAGTACGCTCTAATCAATGATCTGCTTTATATATAATAGTGTATATATGCCATTCTCAATCTCCCTATTCATCCCACCTCCCCCTTTCCCCCTCGATGTCCACACAACTGTTCTCTGTGTGCATCTCTATTTCTGCTTTGCCAATAGGCCCATCAGCACCATTTTTTCTAGATTCCACATATATGGACTAATATGCAGTATTTAGTCTTTCTAACTCACTTCACTCAGTGTGATAGTGTCTAGATGAGCAGAGGGTGGCGCTGCTCACACCTGGGAAATTCAGATTTCTGCAGGGGTGAGGTCCCCGCTGTGATCCAAGCTCTTGGGCTGGCTGTAGGATCTACACTCTGGGATGTAGAGGGAAATGGCCTGCGGGAATTAGAGTTTTGTCATCTTAGCCGAATAGAATGGTTGTGGGAGGAACTACTTTCACAGGGAGTCTGAGCATTAGCTTCCCAACTCAGAGTCCTTTCTGGTGACCACTGATGAGACACCGGGCGTGTCTGACCCTTAAAGTGAAGTTGCTCACTCGTGTCCGACTCTTTGTGACCCCCATGGACTGTGTAGCCTGCCAGGTTCCTCCGTCCATGGGATTTTTCCAGGCAAGAATGCTGGAGGGGGTTGCCATTTCCTTCTCCAGGGGAATCTTCCCAACCCAAGGATTGAACCCAGGTCTCCCACATTCCTGGCAGACCTCAGTGCCCTGTAAATTAGTCTCTGCAAAGCTAGGTGTGGGGTGGTTTACATTTTCATGATCCTGTTGGTGGGGCTGGTCGCCATCAAGAAGAGAGGCTCATTTGTTTAAGATTTTTTTAAAAAGGGTTTTAACTCTATATTCTATCACGCATGCACACACCAAAGTCGTGTATCAACTTGGGAAGCAACACAGAATCTTGCCTTTTTTCTTTAGGTCTGGAATTCTGGCTGCATGTATAATATACTAAGTATGTGTTTTCCAGTTCCCTGGTGATTCAAGTTATATTTCCTGTCCATCATCTCCATTCTCAGCTGCCTGCTGGACAGCTCCCCTTGGAAGCCCCTGCTGCCCTTACCATTCCCAGGCCTCTGCCTTGCCCTCTCCTGCCTGCTGTCCTCAGAATGGTGGTCCGCCTAGGGCTCCATTGAGGACCCTCGCTCTTTCCTCCACTCAACTCCCCTCCCTAACCCTTGTCCCCAGTAGAGTCAACGGGTCCTACAGGTATTTCCACCTCAGTGTCTTTTGCATTACTTCTCCTTCCTGGTCACATTCTCAAGGACCTGTTTCCCAAACTTTTCATAAAATATGTTTATATACTATATAGCAGTTATATATTATTTTATTTTTCATATTTTCATATTTACATATTTTTATTCTGTATTTATATTTTTTCTTTAAATCAGCTCTCTTCTTTTAGCCTAGTCTTAATAATATCTATGAAATTACAGTTGTAGTGTAATTGCATATGAGGTTTTCCTGGTCTACCTGCAATGCAGAAAACACAGGAGATGTGGATTTGGTCCCTGGGTCAGGAAGATCCCCTGGAGAAGGAAATGGCACCCCACTCCAGTATTATTGCCTGGAGAAGTTCATGGACAGAGGAGCCTGGTGGGCTACAGTCCATGTGGCTACAGACACAACTGAAGCAATTGAGAACACACACGCACGCATGCGCACACACACACACACATGCATCATAATTGCATATGTTTTCTAACATGCAGTGAATTAAAACTATAAATAAACAATACAGCCTAGATCATCTCAGAGGAACACATCAAGCTCCTTGTGGAAATTTCTGCTTTGGGCATCACCCTTGTTTTTAGCATGTGTGAATGTCATCTCCCTGCTCCCAGTGTGACCTTTCTCCTCCCTTCTCTCACCTCTTTCAGACGGTCCATCTCCCCAGTGCTGCATGCGTGGCTTTCCCAAACATAGACCAGATCCTGTTGCAACAATTCTAAAATGTTCCCGTGGCTCTCTGTTGCTGTCAGGATGACTTTCTTTAATGCAGAAACCCACAACAGAGTTCTCGTAATCTGGCCCCCATCTGCCTGTCATCCCCACTCAGCCCTGTTCTTATCCCCTATATATCCCGCCTCTCCTCCTGCAAGACTGAATCACTTGTTCCTGAAAGATGTCACACTGTTCCATGCCTCTGTGCCTGCAGTGCCTTTCCCCTTTATTTGCCTGAATCCTGCTGGTGCATGAACATTCAACTGAGGGATCATCTCTGCCAAGGAAGCCTTCCCTGCCCAGCCCCCCACTCCCTCTGACTTCCCCCACGCTATTTTCCTAGCTACCCTCCAGTTTTATACAGTGATTGTGCCTGCAGTGCCTTTCCCCTTTATTTGCCTGAATCCTGCTGGTGCATGAACATTCAACTGAGGGATCATCTCTGCCAAGGAAGCCTTCCCTGCCCAGCCCCCCATTCCCTCTGACTTCCCCCACGCTATTTTCCTAGCTACCCTCCAGTTTTATACAGTGACAAATAATTGATGCTTTTGAACTGTGGTGTTGGAGAAGACTCTTGAGAGTCCCTTGGACTGCAAGGAGATCCAACCAGTCCATCCTAAAGGAGATCAGTCCTGGGTGTTCACTGGAAGGACTGATGCTGAAACTGAAACTCCAATACTTTGGCCACCTGATGCAAAGAACTGACTCATTGGAAAAGACTGTGATGCTGGGAAAGATTGAGGGCAGGAGAAGGGGATGACAGAGGATGAGGTGGTTAGATGGCATCACTGACTCAATGGACATGGGTTTGGTGAGTCCACTGTCAGTAGACTCTGGAAGCTGGTGATGGACAGAGAGGCCTGGCGTGCTGTGGTTCTTGGGGTCGCAAAGAGTTGGGCATGACTGAGTGACTGAACTGAACTGCACTGAACCGAAGAGCCCTGATGAGAAATGAAACTTGATTCAAACCAAGTTTTTCCAACTTCTTACTGATGATTTCCGATAACCTGTTAACTGAGCTTCAGTTTCTCATCTGTAAAATGGGGATAATAGAGCCTATCTCTGGAGAAGGCAATGGCACCCCACTCCAGTACTCCTGCCTGGAAAATCCCATGGACGGAGAAGCCTGGTAGGCTGCAGTCCATGGGGTCGCAAAGAGTCGGACACGACTGAGCGACTTCACTTTCACTTTTCACTTTCATGCATTGGAGAAGGAAATGGCAACCCACTCCAGTGTTCTTTCCTGGAGAATCCCAAGGATGGCAGAGCCTGGTGGGCTGCCATCTATGGGGTCTCACAGAGTCGGACACGACTGAAGCGACTTAGCAGCAGCAGCAGCAGCAGCAGAGCCTATCTCATGAGATTACTCAGAGGATTTTACTGAGATTCTGTGCTTTGCCCAGTGCGGGGCACACAGTAACCACACAAACTGTGACATTCTTATTGCTTTTGTTGTGCTTCCCATCTTTAACCATGACCTCTGTGATCCTCACTTTCTCCCGTGTCTTTGGAGATAAGGCATCACAGAGTCTGGGGAGGCAGTGAGGCTGGGAGGGAACATGCAGTGCCAGGCGCAGCGTGTGGCCTTGGGGATCCATTAACGGGTCTCTATTACAGCGGCATCCATCAGGCTCTGACCCCTGACTTTGCTGGCTCCCCAAGGCATGGGTCAGGTCTAATTCTGCTTTCCAGGGCTGAGCAGCCCAGTGAACAGCCCTGCAGAGGGTGTATCTAGCGATCATACGCCTCGCTGTGATCTCTGTGATGGTGAGTGAGCCAGGCATCTCCTCTGTCCCTGTATCACCATCTGGGAAAGCGGGACAGCCATCACTCGACCATGTGTGTAAGATGCCTGTCTCAGAAGAGGTGGGGTGGAGTGTAATACTAACAATAGCTTCAGGCACGTGCCTCATCTTAGCATCAGTTCTTTTTCCTCTGTTGTATTCTCCTACCATCATTTCTATATCCCAAAAGAAAGTTAGTTATTTGTAATTCAGTTTTACTTTAAATCGTTACAACGAAGTATTAAAATGTGCAGAAGTGTAGTTAGATATCATTGGTTGAGGCTGTAACAGTGCATTTGTTTCTGTCCCTTATAACTCTATCAAAAGAGATGGATTTTGTACATTTGGCTGAAAGCCATGTGAAAATGAACGTATGCAGATACAGCTGTGCTGTGATCAGGAAGCCCTGGTCCTTTTTAGGGGGACTTGTGAGCCTCGGGGCTCTACGAGGTGGCAGGTCAGCCCCCAGCGCTTCTGTCTGATGGCACAGCCCTCCTGTTCAGGTCTCCCCTCCACCTCCTGCAAGGTGTTTGTGGTGAGTCCCACTGGGCGTGTCCTTTTTACATCTCGATCCTTAAAAGATACTCTCGGACTTCTTCAGTTCATCACAAACATCACCTTCTCTTCGAAGCCTGGCCTAAGTATATCAGACAATTTTTGTCTTTTTCTGAGCACTGTTTGTATTGATCATCATTCTGTATAACCGGGTATTTACGCCTCCTTGGGTTGTTTTCTGTGGATATGCTTTACCTTTCCACGGGCAGCTACACGACTCTTGTGGCTTCCCTGGAGGCTCAGTGGTAAAGAATCCACCTGCCGATGCAGGAGACGGGGGTTGGATTCCTGAGCTGAGAAGATCCCCTGGATAGAAAGTGGGAACCCCACAGCCCACTCCAGGGTTCTTCCCTGGGAAAGCGAAAGGACAGAGGAGCCTGGTGGGCCGCAGTCCGTGGGGTTACACGAGAGTGGGACGCGACTTAACAACTAAACAGCAGCACAGCTGTGTGCCCCCAGGCTGCATCACTGTGTGCTGCCATTCAGACCACTGATGGAGCTGAACCAGAGGAGGGGCGAGGCAGGAGCTGGTTCACCCCTGCTGCCCATGGTTCTGACAGTACCAGACAGTGCTGCCAGTGATGGGGGCAGGGCACGGTTCCTATCCTTTGGTTATGCAGATTTCTCTGTAATCTGATAGAGTATGATCCTCTTCTTGGATCTGGAGACTTGCACTTGCAAGAGAATGGCGGATTACCATCCTGTTGACAGATAAGCCATGAGGTCAGTCTTCTCTCATGTGTATAACTTTGCCCACATTTTAATCATAGTTCACAAATAGGCTTCAAACATGGTTGCCCAGTGGGAAGCAACTTAGAAGGTCATGACATATGTTTCCTTTTTGTTATCCTTTAGCAATAATCGGCAGCTCAAGACTTGCCTTCCATGACTGTTTAACACGCATTTTCCAACTTTTCAGTTAGTCCTAATAGGTGACCGTCTCTGGGATCTATAATATCTCCACGTCCACTTCTGTGATATGCAATCATTTGGGAGCTTTAGGAGATTAAGTAAATTGTCTGTAGTGGATATTTGCCAGCCTGAACTCAAGTTATAATTGTCCGATGTATAGGTATCTACATACAATTATTGCTGCCTCTGGGAAAAACAGTAAACCAATCATCTTCTGTTTCTCCACGTGCCAGCATTTGTGTTTTCTACTTCCATATGGTTACATTAGGAAACTGTTTTGAGGTGTTTGCCTCGATACCTCTTCCTCTGTATGTTAGAGGAAAAAAGAAAGTTGGTGGAGAAAAGCCACCTCGGGGAGAGTTTCTCTCCCTGACTCAAGAGTCAGCAGTGCCCTTGTCTCGGAGAGGGGACGCTCCCCTGGCCCTAAGGATAGGTGGCATCTGCTCTCACAGTGCCAGTCATGTGTCTGTCCCTGGGGATCAGCCACTCCCGGGAATAGCCGCTCCTGTGCGAAACCCCTGTAAGTGAACCTGTTCATGTGCAGAACTTCTCTCTGAGCTGTTTGTGTTTAATATGTTCCCTGGCTTTAAAATGGTTAGAATAAACATTTCGTGAATGTGTGAACCTTCTTGAGTGTAGCCATTGGGGTTCATGGGAACGAATGAGTAGCTCAGAAAAGAAGTTTCCAAATTGCCCAGGTGGCAAGCTATAATAACCAATATGACCTTTAGTGGAAGAACCATTCATTTGGGTTGGTGCAGTCACTGGAAGGGTGTTTTTTTTTTTTTTTTTTTAGGCCAGGTCTCCTGTTTTTGAATCTGAGCCTCAGGCTACAATGAGGTCTGTGTATGTTTTGACCCTGTATTTTCTTAGTGCTCTTGCACTCATATGGTATTTGATGATTATATCAAACATTAAATGTGATGACTAAGGTAATGATGAGATGAAAGTGATGTTTCTTAAGGAATATGCAAAAAGATTGACTACCTGAAGATAAATATGGTCTTAGATGGAAAGATGAGAGAGACAAAGGGGAGATACTGTAAGATAAGGGTGTTTTTTTTTTTTTTTTTTTAGGCCAGGTCTCCTGTTTTTGAATCTGAGCCTCAGGCTACAATGAGGTCTGTGTATGTTTTGACCCTGTATTTTCTTAGTGCTCTTGCACTCATATGGTATTTGATGATTATATCAAACATTAAATGTGATGACTAAGGTAATGATGAGATGAAAGTGATGTTTCTTAAGGAATATGCAAAAAGATTGACTACCTGAAGATAAATATGGTCTTAGATGGAAAGATGAGAGAGACAAAGGGGAGATACTGTAAGACTTAATAAGCACTGAATGCTTTGAGTGGATATGGGGTAGGAACAGAAGATCCCCTACACTGATGTGGAAATTGTTGAGCCATATGGAAGTCAGGATTTGTTAGCTACATGCTTAATGGCTCTTCCTTGGAGAGGTGAAATAACTAATAGACATCAGAATAATCGATGTGCCAGTTATGTACCTACTGTGAGCAGGCACTGTGCTGAGTACGTTTATAAATGTTACCTCATTTTATCTAGATTGTAATTCTTATTCAGCTATGAGTAGCAAAGTTAAGAATGAAATTAAGATCCAGGACTTCAAAAGTTCTTTCCTCCTGCAAAATGACCCTTACTTTATCTGAAATATATAAGTAAAATGCTACTTTCCATATCAGCTATAATGATAAAATAGCATAACCATTTCTTGAAAATGGACAATATTCAAGCCTTTGGCTCACTTTAATGTAGATGAGGGGAGATTTTTCCTCTGAATTTTGCAATGTACTTTTCACTTCACCATGGTTGATACAAGGAGACTGTGGAAGAGCAATCTTTATCCATAACTAATCATTCTATAAAATACGTCATATTTTGTCTTTTTCATCGGTCTCTAGGGCTTGTTCAGAAAGAACCACAGTTTTGGGATAGAAGCCAGTGTTCAATTAGCCGTGAAAGTGAAGGAGAGAATGGGAAGGAACACTGATGACTGTAATAAAATCTAGATGCTATATGTGAGAGATGTGAGTCTGTGCTCTATCCATGCTCCACTCTGGGATTCCCGTCTTAAGCTCCTAATTCAGGTCTTTGACATATTTCCCAAGCATAGCCTCATGTTCAACCGAAACAAGTGACGTCTTGGGAAGGATTTCTTGGGAAGGAGATATGCAATCTAGTTGCATGTGGCCAATAGGTTTCCTCTCATCATGAACTCCTATTGGTTTTTGTCCCTATAGCACAGCTTTGAGATGGTTTCTGGAGACCACTTTCACTGTCGTAGTAAGCCGATCTTCATAAATGTGGAGTACATTTAGTTGTGGTGGAACGCTCTACCTCATAACATTCAAGGTGTGCAGACATGTTGCACCATTTGCTGCTGTGGAAGTCAGGGTCTGAAGACATAATTGCCAGTCAGGCCTTTGGTCTTCTTCTCCAGCCTGCGTGCCTCTGTTGGCTTCTTTCATTTCTGTCCTTCCTCTTCCTTTTTCTTTGCCTCTTTCTTTCCCACCCTTTAAAAAAATCCTCTCGCCCTTTCTCTGCAACATTGAACAGAAGTTAAACTGAAGATAAAAATTAAAACGTTAATTTTTTTTCTTATATTGTTTCCAATTTGAAATGTACAAGTGCATATTCATCTTGTTGTGTATAACTAGTATCAACCATGAGTTCAGTTCAGTTCAGTCGCTCAGTCGTGTCTGACTCTTTGTGACCCCATGAATCACAGCACGCCAGGNAATGTGGAAAATTACACATATTCTGGGAAGAGCTCTGGCTAGAAGTTAAATAAAACAAACCTGCTTTTGAGTGAGTGAAGGAATAAGGATGCATGATTTGGGGCAGGTTCTAGCTATTTAGTTGCTAAGTCGTGTTGGAATCTTTGCGACCCCATGGACTGTAGCCCGCCAGGCTCCTCTGTCCATGGGATTTCCCAGGCAAGAATAAATACCTGTCTCTTATACACATCTAGATGTGTATAAGAGACAGCTTCTTCTCCTGCCCCCAATCCCTCCCAGCATCAAAGTCTTTTCCAATGAGTCAACTCTTCACATGAGGTGGCCAAAGTACTGGAGTTTCAGCTTTAGCATCATTCCTTCCAAAGAAATCCCAGGGTTGATCTCCTTCAGAATGGACTGGAACCATGAGAATCACCTGCAATGCGAATAGTGAATACTGTGCAAGGAAAACCAGAATCCTCCTCGTGGCCTGTAAGTTTCTTTGTGATCTGATTTTTCCCACCCCTTCAGCCGCATTCATTAACAGTGCCTCCTCCGCTACACACACACATCATTGGAACTATCCCAAACTGGAGAGGCAAAGCTGTGCTCTGCTTTCAGCTTCTTGCGCCTCTGTGTGTTGTGCTGCACCTTTGGCCTGGAATATACTACTTTTGTCCACCCGCCTCTGGACCTGGCTCAGGTTTCCCTCTGTGGCAAGCTCTTCCTGACCCCATCCCCTGACCTAGTTGCATTTCTGTGTTAGCACGTGTCATGATCTAGTGTGGTATGCTACGATCATAAACCACACTGATGAGGCATGTGGGTAATATGTGTTCAGCCTTTTCTGTGTGTCAGGGGGCATACTAACAGCCATATTTGGATTATCTTACAGTTGTGTGATAACTTGTGAGCTAGGTGTTATTATTTTATTGAGAAAAGTGAAGTACAGGGAGTAAAGAGACTTGCTCAAGATCAATCACAATGCTTGAGTGTGGTGGAGCTTTTTCAACAGAAGTGTAGTTGTTGGTTTACACTGATTGTTCTCCCCTGCATTGTGAGGACATTTTCTTGACATTAGGGGCTANGACGTGAGTCTGAGTGAACTCCAAGAGATGGTGATGGACAGGGAGGCCTGGCGTGCTGCGATTCATGGGTTCACAAAGAGTCGGACACAACTGAGCGGCTGAACTGAACTGATGCTTTGGATGCTGCTATTACAGTTTGAGGATTTTTTTTCTTGGCCTACGTTCAGCCAGAGACTGGTGGCTTGGATTGTCCCTCTCTTACCCCCTGCAGAATGTTCAACTTTGGCAATGCAGTCGTCCAAACTCCTTTATGTTAAATCTTGACTTCCTAGGCATTGCCTCTGCATTAGAGTAGCTTATTGTACAAGAACTACTGTTGTTTCAGAACTTCTGCTTAAGGCCCTCATGCCAGTGAGGCTTCCACATTTTGCTTAGTTTTTGTGCAGACTGGAAAGTGTTTCCAAGTCTGCTCACATCCTGCTGTGATTGCTCTTAAGTGGTTTCACTCTAAGCCTAATGTTTTTATAACAGAATTCTTGACACCCATGGTTGACTGTAATCCCAGAAGCATTTTTCTTGGTTGTCTCTTTCCTTGGTTTTCTCTATCATATATCTGGCTGCTCTGCCATTTTGCTTATTGCTATTAGTATCATGGAGCTATGAGTCCCCACTTAATTGCTTTCAACCAAAATCGCCCTTGTTTTCAACAGCACTCTCAACATCGAATCTTCCACCCTCTGCTCTGAATAAAATCCGTCCCCTCAGACAGAGCAGGGAGTTCTTAGTGCTTACAGACTGACTCTCCCCTGGACAGAATTTCTGCACCATCGCACAGGATCTAGGCTTAGGGACAGCAACCCACTTATCTTAGAATCAACACATCTGCTATAAAAGTGGGCTCCTGGTCTTCTTGGGTTGCCTCTCTTGGTGTGGAATCTCTCCCCTGTAACAATTTTGAGTGTGCACTGGGAGTGGGGAATGAGGTCCCAGGATTCTCAACCTGCTCATCTAGAGTAGATCTTCTGGTCCACAGGTAGAATCTGGGGGGAATCCCTCTGCTTCCTGGTTGCACCAAGTATGGTGCCTGAAGTAGAGTTTCTATAAGATGGAGTTGGCAGGGGAGGGAGTGTGTTTTATCTCAGTTGCCAAAGAAATCTTGGTGAGATTTAGGTTTTCTTGAATGAATGTTTCTGTTTGCTGTATGCCCTTAGGACAATTTCCAGAGACTTTTGTTTTTAATAAATTTTCCAGTTAAATGGTTGTTGGGGAGTCCACCTGCCTTCACTCCAACATTCTGGGAATAGATTCACTTCTGTGATTTTTTAATTGACTTTTCATCCAGCAATGTTGAATGCACAGGCTTTATTGGTCTCTCAGTATGTACTTCTCTAGTCAAAGCTGCCTGATAACCTAACCTGAGGGTATGCTCTAGTAGTTTTTAGTACCTAATTTTAAAAGCTGGGAGAAATAAGATTTGTCTTTCAAATATTTAAATTGTTCAGTTTCTTTCAGTCAGTTCAGTTCAGTTGCTCAGTCATGTCCAACTCTTTGCGACCCCATGAATCGCAGCACACCAGGCCTCCCTGTCCATCACCAACTCCCAGAGTTCACTCAGACTCAACATCCATCGAGTCAGTGATGCCATCCAGCCATCTCATCCTCTATCGTCCCCTTCTCATCCTGCCCCCAATCCCTCCCAGCATCAGAGTCTTTTCCAATGAGTCAACTCTTCACATGAGGTGGCCAAAGTACTGGAGTTTCAGCTTTAGCATCATTCCTTCCAAAGAACACCCAGGACTGATCTCCCTTAGAATGGACTGGTTGGATCTCCTTGCAGTCCATGGGACTCTCAAGAGTCTTCTCCAACACCACAGTTCAAAAGCATCAATTCTTCGGTGCTCAGCTTTCTTCACAGTCCAACTCTCACATCTATACATGATCACTGGAAAAACGATAGCCTTAACTAGACGGACCTTTGTTGGCAAAGTAATGTCTCTGCTTTTTAATATGCTCTTTAGGTTGGTCATAACTTTTCTTCCAAGGAGTAAGCGTCTTTTAATTTCATGGCTGCAATCGGTTCCTTTAAGTTCTAATAAATTGTTGGTCTGAAAGTAATAATGCAACTTAACTGGCACTATTGGAAAATGTTCTACTGCATAAGTGAGTGAAAGTCACTCAGTCGTGTCCAACTCTGGAATCCTCCAGGCCAGAATACTGGAGTGGGTAGCCATTCCCTTTTCCAAGGGATCTTCCCAACCCAGGGATCAAACCCAGGTCTCCCGCATTGCAGGAGGATTCTCTACCAGCTGAGCCACCAGGAAAGCCTGATCTACTGCATAAGATATAACAAATTAAAACTTTAACACTATGGAAGACAAAATGTGCTGGATAACTAAAGAGATGATCCTATTCAGCCTTTTGCACTAGGGAAAAGGGTTCATTAATGAGGAACATCTCAAAGAAGTAGAAGGGGGTCTGGGACTTTACAGAGGCAGATAAACAAGAGAGTCATGAGATCGGGTTGTGGGGGGTCCAGTCTGCAAGCACAGGGTGGTCCTTCACAGTTAGCTGTCTCCCAGAACACTAGAGGGTCAGGAATTTCTCAATCATCACTGCTCTCCAGGAGCACAGATTTCAGATAAAATTCAATATGCCTATTCCCTCAAATGTCAGTTGTTGAACTCAGAGGTAATCATAAATCTCCTGTGTAGGTGAAGAGGGGCCCAAGTGATTGTATCTCAGGCATTTGCTGGCGTCATTTTGTAAAACCAGTTGAACCATCTGTTGGAAGCTGGTGGCAAAGGTCAATTGTTTTTGGGTCCTAGAGATCAGACATCTTAAAAGAGGGAAGCCTAAATGCAAAAGGGGAATATTAATACAGAAACTGTTTAAAGAGATGCAAGTTGAGCCTGAAAGTATCTAGCACAGTGGATTCCAAGAAATCAGTGGAAGAAAATCTTTCAGCTGTGCAGCAGCCCAGCTTATTGAGTTTCTTAAAACCCCCTTACTAAATGTCAATGTCCTTGGTGACGGTGTTGACAATCTTGGTTGCCTCCATGTAGGACATGTGTGACAGAAGCCTTTTGCCCACCTGTCCTGGGAAATCCAGCTCATGAAGGGTCTCCTGCAGTGGTGAATGCTTCCAGATTTGTAGCATGTCATGAGGCTTCAGTGCACAGGATCTCTCCAGAACCTGGGGAGATGGTCAGGTGACCCAGAGATCCAACCGAGATCTGGCTGTTCAGGTTTTAGCTTTGGTGATGTTAAGTCAGGTAGAAAAGAGGAAAACTGGGAACATTCATTTGGAAGGTTGTGGCCAGATATTCATGCAAACAGAACAGTGAAAATGTAGTAAGGTTTGACAGTTTGGGAAAGGAAGCAGGATCCAGTTCAGTGTGCAGGTAGGTGCCAAAACGGATTCTTCTACAGTGTTGAGGTCAGTTAAATCTCTACCAGGTGAGACAAGGTTTGCATCTCCATCAATTACCTGCAATTTACAAAGGAGGTGCAAAGTGGCTTGGAGACAATGATCAGGGCTAGAATTTGAATAGCTAGAAGAATGCACTGTGCATAGTTCTCTATTAATACACAATTTTTTTTCCGTTCAGTCTCCAGTCTCAAAGATAGACTAAGTTTGCCTGTGAAATAAGTCTAGTCTCATTAGATCTGGCCTGGTGTTTTCAGAGGTGCAGCAAGACTGGTCACCTACCATAAGCCTTCCAGGTTTACTGGAAGTTTTCATACAGAATCTCAGACGACACTTCTCAGGCCTTCTCTTGTGGTGAGCAGAGGCTTACGATGCATGGGTCCTGGCTGAGATGGCTGCTCTTGCTGTGGAGCACGGCTCTAGGCACATGGGCGTCAGCAGATGCGCGTGTGCTTGGCAGCTGCCTGCAGGCTCTAGAGCACAGACTCAGCAGTTGTGGTGCATGCGTTTCAGCTGCTCTGCGCCATGCGTCATCTCCAAGGACCAGAGAGCGAACTTGTGTCCCCTGCACTGGCAGGTGGATTCTCATCCACTGTACCACCAGGACCGCACTTTTAAAAAGCCTCTTGAGGCTAGAAAACCAAGCGAAGAATTTGCCACCTCACCTGCAGTACCTATAGACTTAGGTGAGTTCCTCTCTTCTCAAGGCTCCCAAGATATCTTAAGTTTTCTGAGCCTTCCAGAAAGTGACCTTCCTTACTCACTTATAAAGCTAGGGGACCTGTAAGCCAGGAACCAGCCTGGTGTCTCAAAGGTTTTATAAGTATTGGTTCCATAAAGTCAGCCTTAGCTTCTTAAAAGTGTCTGGTCATATCTGATTAAATGATCATCATTCTCAAACATGATGTTTCAAGCAACACTTTGGTTCTATCACCAATATTTCCAGCTATTTTATATGAGGAAGACATAATCTTATTGAATTTAGAATAACTCACGTTGCTATTAAAATAAGAGAACTCAGTAAGAGTTTCTGAATTCTGGAGGGGTCAGGTGGGAAGAATATCATTTTATAAATTACATGTTTCTGCTTATTAAATAATAGTCCACTATACTGTTGTGAGTTATAGATAACTTAGAAGAACAGAGGAAGTAGTTCCTTATACATCAGATAATTTTCAAAACATAAAGACTGGATGACAGTTCATTACCAGAACAGTGCAACTGACAAGGAAATCTGAAAATTTCTGCAGCATCCAAAACAAGACAATTAAGTAAACTCCCCCCTAATTTAGATAAAATACTTAGACACATTATTAACCCTATTTCCAAATTAGAATAAACAAGAACAAACGAGTTGTGATTTCCCAGGTATCCTTGGAGAAATTCAAAGACAATTTTAGGTGCAAAAGATATCTTGAAAGAATGTCATTCTCAAATACAATATTCTCGGTGAGATCTTGGAATTTTGTAATTTTTATTTCATTATACATTTAGGATTAAATATTGAGAACATAAAACTCAAAGTTGTCAGATTTGAACACTTATGATAGGAATCCATCATGGGTGCCTGAGAAACAACGTTTGGCCATTCATTTCAAAGTGACAGTAAGACAAAAAAAATAAACATAGATGGCAATATGATTGCAAAGAATCTTGCTCATGCTCAGTTGTGAAAGTGTCTCGACACTTTGTGACCCCATGGACTGTATAGTCCACCAGATTCCTCTGTCCATGGGATTTTCCAGACAAGAATACTGGAGAGGGTTGCCATGTCCCCATCCAGGGGATGCTTCTGACCCAGGGATAGAATCTGCATCTCTTGTGTCTCCTGCCTTGGCAGGTGAATTTTTCACCACTGAGCCACCTGGGAAGCCCTGCAAAGAATCCTAACCCATTCTTAAATGAGGAACTTTGGCTTCTAATTAATCAAAGACATGATAAATCAGTACAAAGTAAAGGAGGCTATTCTGGTAAGACACAGAATTTTTGTTGTTTAGATAGATTAAATAACAGAATAAGTGATCCTTTAAGTTTTAGGTAAAGGTCATCAACAGTAAACCAAGGAAACAAGCCCATGAAAATGAGCAAAGCTAAAGTTTTAACTTTTCAAATTCTGGTATTATAAATCAAGGCAAATAAAATTCATTTCCAAACTTTTTCTTTCATTGAACTCTGACATTCTGGGACAAACGGGCACCATACTCTAGACCGATCTCAAGATGTCCTAGCCCATTCAGGCTGCTGTAACAAAATACCACAGACTACATCACTTACAAACAACAGGAATGTATTTCTCACAGATCCAGAGGCTACAAAGCCAAGATTTAAGTGCCAGTGTGGTGGGATGAGGACCTTTTTCCAGGTGGCAGACTTCTCCTTATACATGTACATAAATGAAGGGGGTCGGGAGATCCGTTGAGCCTCATTTTTCAAACAAATATTTATTTATTTGACCCCACTGGGTCTTAATTGTAGCACACAGGATCTTTAGTTGCAACATGCAGGATCCATTCCTACGACCAGGCATCTTATCCAGGTCCTCTGCACTGAGAATGCAGAGTCTTAGCCCCTGAACCAAAAGTCCTTGGAGTCCCTTTTATAAGAGGACTAATCCTTTTCATGAGTTAACCTCCTCCCAAAAGCCCTACCTGCTAACACCATCATCTCTAGAAAACAGGATTTCAACATATGTATTTTAGGGGGTGGATTTTCAGACCACAACACTGAGTGTTCAGTTCAGTCACTCAGTCATGTCCGACTCTTTGCGACCCCATGAATCACAGCACGCCAGGCCTCCCTGTTCATCACCATCTCTCGGAGTTCACTCAGACTCACGTCCATCGAGCCCGTGATGCCATCCAGCCATCTCATCCTCGGTCGTCCCCTTCTCCTCCTGCCCCCAATCCCTCCCAGCATCAGAGTCTTTTCCAATGAGTCAACTCTTCACATGAGGTGGCCAAAGTACTGGAGTTTCAGCTTTAGCATCATTCCTTCCAAAGAAATCCCAGGGTTGATCTCCTTAAAGGACTGGTTGGATCTCCTTGCAGTCCAAGGGACTCTCAAGAGTCTTCTCCAACACCACAGTTCAAAAGCATCAATTCTTCAGTGGTCAGCCTTCTTCACAGTCCAACTTGCACATCCATACATGACCACAGGAAAAACCATAGCCTTGACTAGACTTGCCTGGAGAATCCCATGGACGGAGGAGCCTGGTGGGCTACAGTCCACGGGGTGGCAAAGAGTCGGACACGACTGAGTGACTTCACTTTCACTTTCTGTGATTTAAGAGTTAGCATTAATAATGTACAAGGGGCTAATCGTTAGATGGCAAAAAGATGTTACTAAATCTACACTTTATACCATATTTTCAAGATGCAGGGACTAAATCCAAGGACAGGCCTACCAAAGGAAAACAGATAATGAATAAACAAAAATAAATTATATGGTGTGATGAGTGGTTACAGATGCCATGGAGTGTGGAAGGGAGTTCAGCAGTGTTGGGATGGAGAGGTTACAATTTGAAATTAGGTAGTGATGGAGAAGATGACTTTTCCTAAAGCCCTGAAGGAGGTGAGAGTTATATGGATCTAGGGGAAATGATTCTACATTCAGGAAACAGAAGGGCAAAGGCCCTGGGGTGAAAGCGTGTCTCACATGTGAGAGGAATGGCAGGGAGGTCCGTGTGCCTCATGAAGAGTAAGTAAGAGAGAACACTCATAGAAAACTGAGCCAGGATAAGAGGGCGATTGTGTGCNGGATCTAGGGGAAATGATTCTACATTCAGGAAACAGAAGGGCAAAGGCCCTGGGGTGAAAGCGTGTCTCACATGTGAGAGGAATGGCAGGGAGGTCCGTGTGCCTCATGAAGAGTAAGTAAGAGAGAACACTCATAGAAAACTGAGCCAGGATAAGAGGGCGATTGTGTGCGATGGTGAAGCCCTTTTTACCGAGTGAGCGTAGAAGCTTCTGGAGAGTTTCGGGTAGGAGAGGAACATGATTTTGAAAGGATACCTAGTCAATTTTAAAAGGCTACCTATGCATGCTGAGCTGATGGAAACGGGGGGGCCACTGAAGAGGCTACTGCAGTGAGAATCGAGGTTGGTTCACGCCATGGTAGAACTGAAGCAGTGGCAAGCTATCACGTACACTTGGAAGGTTTAACTGGATTCGCTACAATCTGAATTTATGGTATGAGAGAAAGAGTGACGTCAAGCACAACCTAAATATCTTTGATTTGCATAACTGAAAAGGTGGAGTTGCCATTAGGCAGAGTTTTGTCTTTTTCTCCATCTACGTTTGATGATGTGCAAGCAGAAGCAGAGTACGGGGAGAGTTAGATACATGCAAATCTGATATTTGCTGTGTGAGTACAGTGGGGCAAGGGATGGCTTAAGGAGTGTTAAGGATGCTAAGGAGTTGGGTCTGTATACAAAAAGTTATCATTTTATGATGTGTCAACTGTTTAACCTGGATAGATTAAAAAGCAAAGATAGGGGTGGGAGTGGAGGAGATAGGGCGGGGATTGCTTCAAGGGAAAGAAGAGGTCTAGAGATTATGGCCCCAGTTCATTGCAAAGATCACTGAACTCACCAGCAATTATGAGTCAGAGCTGCAGAAAGTGACAGAAGCCCTGAGCTGACCATCCTGCAGGCAGGAGGGCGGTTGACAAGGTGGTTGGTAGATTAATAAAATGATGAGGGGTTATAGGTCGTATCTGATTTCACGACAGGAGATTTTAGGAAGCATGGAGGGACCTGAACTGGTACTGGCTAACAGAAAAAGCTACTGTTTCAAGGACTGTGGGAGAGAGGACAGCTGCCTTGATTTCAAGGGCTGTGAGAGAAGCATTGTCCTCAGGGACAGACAGGAGTTCATTAGAGTCAGGATGATTAAAATATCCAGAGAAGAATGTTTGTGGGTAAAGAAGTTTGCTGATAATCAAACCTGAATTCTGGAAAAATCTAGTGACTTCAGAATTGGAGAGTGGTGGGTGGTGTCCATCGGGGGATGTGGAAAACTGTAAAAGATTTTTGTTGGGGATGAACCACGACCTTGGATCCTGGGCTTCTTGTGATGGCAGACATGCAGGCAACCCTCACTTGGCCCAGTTTTGTGATTACTAAGATCAAGTCGTGTTACCATCAAATCTCAGATACCACAGAACTGTGCAAAGCAAGGACGGCTGGCATTCTGAAATAAAAGGAGTAAGGAAATTAATCCAGCTCCAGTGGGCAGAGAAAGCCCACAGGCTGAATCTCAGGTTGGAAGTCAGCACAGCGTATATGTGGAAACAGTGAGCTGATATGGAGGGATGCAAGCAGAGCGCAAGACTGTTGGTTACAGTGGTGGTTCTGTAATTGTTTTGCATATTAGACACATCTGGGGCCTTTAAATAAGTTTCAACCCTCAGGCCACACCCCCAGCATCAGTATTTTTTATTATCCCCCGAGCTGGCTCCAACCGGCAGCCGAGTTTGAAGACCGCTGTGCAGTGGTATCTCTTAGTCCTACAGTATTCAAATCATTGAAGGCGTCTGTCATATCATCATTGCTGATTTTCTCTTCTTCAGCTGCTATCTGTTCAAACCTGACAGGACCTCATTTTTCAAGGACTTCATTTGCTACGCAAATAGTTAAGAACTTCACAATCATCAACTGCATGAAATTCTGCACATATGGAAGATTTCTGTTGCCACTTTATGTTCATTTTGCATTTCAGTCGTGTATTTATTCTTCTGTTGGGCTTCCTTGGTGGCTCAGACAGGAGAGAATCTGCCTCCAAGGCAGGATACCCAGGTTGTAACCCTGGGTTGGTACTGCCTTTTCTTGTCCTGTTTGAAACCGTGACTAGCTAACCGACCCAAAGAATGGGAATAAATGCATGGTCGTTTAATTTTATACTTCACTTCCCTACAGATTTTTCAAGGACTTCAATTGCTACACAAATAGTTAAGAACTTCACAATCATCAACTGCATGCAATTCTGCACATATGGAAGATTTCTGTTGCCACTTTATGTTCATTTTGCATTTCAGTCGTGTATTTATTCTTCTATTGGGCTTCCTTGGTGGCTCAGACAGGAGAGAATCTGCCTCCAAGGCAGGATACCCAGGTTGTAACCCTGGGTTGGTACTGCCTTTTCTTGTCCTGTTTGAAACCGTGACTAGCTAACCGACCCAAAGAATGGGAATAAATGCATGGTCGTTTAATTTTATACTTCACTTCCCTACAGATATCTACTTAAAAATCTGTGTGTAGAGATTTGTGAAAAGAAAAAAAAATTTCCTCTGATGTATTTTTTTTCATAATTCTTATAATTTAAGGAATTTGTATCACTGAACATGTGATATTTTCCTTTTTGCTATCAAAAATCACACATAAATACAGTTGCATATGCCTTTTTATGCTTCCAAACTAAAAATCGCACTGCACAAAGTTAAACAGGAAAGGCAGACTTTATTTAAAGCTATTGCAGTAGTGGAGAGAGGGTGTGAAAGTCACTCAATCGTGTCTGACTCTTTGCAGCCCCATGGACTATACAGTCCATGGAATTCTCCAGGCCAGAATATGGAGGGTAGCCTTTCCCTTCTCCGGGGGATCTTCCCAACCCAGGGATCGAACCTGGATCTCCTGCGTTGTAGGCAGACGCTTTTACCGTCTGAGCCATCAGGGAAGTCCACTGGAGTGGGTAGCCCGTCCCTTCTCCAGGGGATCTTCCTGACCCAGGAGTTGAACTGGAGAGAGACCAGAACTGAAATCAACTCTTTTAAGAAGTGAAGGGCAGGAGGACTTTTAAATGCTGGGGTCAGAGGGAGACTAGAGGCCATCTGCATTTGCTAGTCGTTTTTACTCCAAGGGAAGGTGAATTTTCTTCCACCTTTGCGTCAGGAGGTGGTTTTATAACTTGGAACAAAGCCCAGGCAGGACTTAGACTCTCGCCCTCGCGGGGAGGCTGGGGGATGGCTGTCCTCTCTGGTGTCATATTTCTAACAACGGCCCCCAGGTCCTTGAGAAAGGTTTTGCTGGGACACAGGAGCGAGAGGCTTCTCAAACAGATTTATACCTCAAAGGACAGAGAGAGATTTTGCAGTTCCAACTTTTCTAAAGTAAACACTCCAAGAAAAGGGAAGCTAGAGCCTAGAGTCAGAAAGAAGGCTGACTAAAGTTTAGTCAAGGTTATTTTCATCAATGGACATCTCATAACATTAATTCTTAAGCAAGAGCTGTGAATTGCGCGGCGAGTGCAAGAATGCTTTTACAATTTGAATCATAGTAGAAAATCATTGTCAGAATATCAGAATGCTCTGTTTTGTTTTTAATTTGTGTTGTCAACATTAGGGCCTGAGGGATTCCGTTTTCCCATCTGAGTGCTAATATGGGTGTGGTTCAGTTCAGTTCAGTCACTCAGTCGTATCCAACTCTGCGACCCCATGAATCGCAGCATGCCAGGCCTCCCTGTTCATCACCATCTCCCGGAGTTCACTCAGACTCGCGTCCATCGAGTCCGTGATGCCATCCAGCCATCTCATCCTCGGTCGTCCCCTTCTCCTCCTGCCCCCAATCCCTCCCAGCGTCAGAGTCTTTTCCAATGAGTCAACTCTTCGCATGAGGTGGCCAAAGTTTCTATGTGAAGTGAAGTCACTCAGTCGTGTCCGACTCTTGCGGACTGTAGCCTACCAGGCTCCTCTGTCCATGGGACTGTCTCTTATACACATCTAGATGTGTATAAGAGACAGCTTCTCCTCCTGCCCCCAATCCCTCCCAGCGTCAGAGTCTTTTCCAATGAGTCAACTCTTCGCATGAGGTGGCCAAAGTACTGGAGTTTCAGCTTTAGCATCATTCCTTCCAAAGAACAAGAGGCTATTTTCAGCTTTTATTTTGATCAGTGTATTTTTTATTTTATTGACGTAGAGTTGATTTACAGTGCTGTGTGAGTTTCTGGAGTTCAGCACACCGATTCCGCTGTCCCTGTGCATCAACGGTTTGCCTTGGTTAGTCCGGAGCTCCCCGTCCATCCCGCCCCACCCCACCTCCCTCCCGGTAATCACAGGTCTGTTCCCTGTGTCAGTGAGTGTGTTTCTGTTTTGCAGATAAGTTCATTTGCTTTCGTATTTTAGATTAGGCATACAAGTGGTATCAAACGATATTTGTATTTTGACCAATTTTTAACTGAAGCATGAACGTCATGCTTTTACTTACCCGTGAGAATGACCTTTAAAACATGCATTTATTGTCCATTTGCGATTCCTCTGTTGGCAATTGCCAATGCTTTAAGTTTTATTTTTTCTCGTATACTGTTTATATTGTTTTCAAAACAAAACTGCAGTGTCACTCTGCTTAACAGTTCATAAACGGGAGAAAAATCAGTTAAACGTATCGAGAGTTAACTGCAGATCCAGGTATTTGTTTTTCCCTGTGCGTTTCAAGCCTGCCTGTGACTGAATTCCTTGGTTTTGAACAAGAACAGCCGCAGTAAGAGGAAATGTCTAGTTGGAAGGTGTTTTCTTCATTTTGGCTTCAGGCAGGAGTTGCTGCGTCTTAGCTTTGGTGCAATATTAGACGCTGACATTTCTGTTGCATAGAAGACACGCACTGCTCATTGGAGGGAGGAAAGGAGAGGATAAGTATTTCACAAGAAACATTAAATAGCAATCAAACCTCTGGCTAAAGAAGGAGAAGGCTTCTTCCCTCTGACTGCCCACCTTTCTCCTGAAACCCAAGCCCGCCGCTGCCGCCACAGCTCGGCACACCGGCTGTGTCTCTTCCGTGTTTCTGCTTGTTTGGCTAAATGCTCTTGCTTGTCACACGTCCGCTGTCACCTTGTGTTTATACACTTGGTCTCTGTAAGAGCGTCCCCATTCCTACATGTTCATTCAGTTCTGAGAGCCTCACTTTTTCTCAGAAGGAGTCATAAATCATTGGCGAAACCAGCACATTGAAATGTGATTCTCCTTTTGATGGTTTCCAGGTCTCTTTCTTGTCTTTGTTAATTTTATCCTCCCGTTGCCTTTCAAATAATTAATGAGGCGATCGCCTGTTCTGACACAGACAGTGTGTGTTCGCTGGGTTTGAAATACTGATACGAACCCCTACAAGCTCATTCTAGAGGGAACAGTCAGAAAACATGCAGTCAGTGCTGCGCATTTAACCACAGACTTCAGCAAAGGTAGAAAGGATGAAAGTCGGGAGGGCTGAGGGAGGGGAGCTTAGGTTCATTACGTGTCTTCTGACTGCCAGGCCTCACTTAGGAAAAGATCTGTGAGGAACACTGTTTACATTTAATCTTCTCAGAATTTACCTTGGACCTGATCATAGTAGGCATTCAATAAGTTCTTGCTCAGTAGAAATATATAGAAGTTTGGAAAATTAAGGGACATTTAAACTGGTCTTAAAAGGTATGTGTGTGGAATAAATGAGCAAGCATTAATAGATTTTTAATATATAAATTTTCATAAATATGGATATCAAAAGATCACATATTTTTGTCCCTGATAAATTTTAATTATAAAAATAATTATTTTAAATCATTGCCTAGGAACTAAAGCTGACATTTCATTGACTTGCTAATAACATGACTTTATTGCTGATTGAGCTAGTTAAATATCATGCGTTGTATGTTAATTATGGAAATTATTGTAAATATAATTGGCATCTAGTTTCAAGAGGGCTTATCATTTGAATGGGAAGGGCTTGCCTTGGAAAAAATGACAATTTCTATCTCAATTCATAATCAATAAAATAACACTATATTTCTGTAGAATCTCACTGAAGCTGCATGATAATCAATTATGCTTTCTCTAATGAGCTGTTGGTTAGATAAGAAAGGATATTACCTCAAATTCCTCATGGCTCAATTCTAAGAAAGTAATTAAAGATATAATTGTATATGTAATCCACACATACAGGGATTATATAATTTCTATGTGAAGTGAAGTCACTCAGTCGTGTCCGACTCTTGCGGACTGTAGCCTACCAGGCTCCTCTGTCCATGGGATTTTCCAGGCAATAGTACTGGAAGGGGTTGCCGTTTCCCTCTCCAGGAGATCTTCCCGACCCAGGGATTGAACCCGGGTCTCCTGCATTGCACACAGACCCTTCACCCTCTGAGCCATCAGGGAAGTCTATAGTGAATATATTAAGAATATATATTAGCTGTATATATAGGACATATATGTGGAATATACACATATGGAATTTGTATGTCTGTGAAATATTTATGTATGTATGTGAACATATTTATGTTAAATGTATGTATATGTGTACATACATAATCTTCAAGCACATCTATACTGGAACCCCAGGTTACAAGTTTACAAACGGATGCTATTCTCTTCTGAGCGTAGCACTGATTTGAAATTTGAGTCTCCCTGATTTTTCCTACTAACATGGGATTGTTAACTAAGAAAACCCAGTTTAAAACCTGACCTCAAACCCTCAGGAAATAGCTTTTCATTCAGTCCCCCCTGTCGTCATCACGCTTGTGTGCTTTGAATATTAGAATGCTAATTTTTTTCATTACTTCTGTATTGCATTTTGCTTAATATGGTAATGGGGAAAGTGGAAAGAGGAGCTGGAAAAGAACTACTCCCAGATTTACAGTGCATACCAGATAGATCATGATCAATACCAACAAACTCACCAATAAGGGTCATTTGTGGAAAAAAAAGAGAGAGGGAGAGAAAGAAAAAGCAACTGCTAATTGTGAGTCTTTACGCACCAGTGATTAGCTCTTGCAGGGCTGTAGTTACAGAACCATGTGTTGGCTGGAGTTCCCCAATTCGCTGGCCTGTATTCTTCCTTTAACATGTAACTGCGAGTTAGCTAAGTTTCCATCCCAACAGTTATAAAAGCAGTCAGCACTTCCCCATACATCTATACAAATTCTGGGATCTGCATTTCTTCATCCACCTCTTGGTCTGATTTCACATCTCCTCGGCATTCACGTTCTCGGTTGATATAACTACATCTCTTTTCTTTGGTTCTTCAAATTACTCATGATCACAAAGCCCTTGAAGTTAGCACAGTTTTTCTAAAACCAGTTTGGGGGACTTCCCTGTGGTCCAGTGGCTAAGACTCTGTGCTCCCAACACAGGAGCCTGGGTTCGATTCCTGGTCAGGAAACTAGACCCCACGTGTTGCAACTAAAGACCCCTCATGCCGTAACTAAGACCTGCCTTATAGGCAGACGCTTTACCGTCTGAGTCACCAGGGAAGTTTTAAGACCAGGGGCAGCCAAATAAGTAAATAAAATGTTAAAAAAAAAAAAAAGGCAGTTTGAGTTGTACAGTATAGGAAACTAACAAATTGATCCTTAGAGTATTATTAACAGTCCGAGTTATTCCCACTCTTGAAATTTCCCCCAGGGTATCATTTGTCAGCGGACATCTGCGTCCTCACTGCTTGTGACCCGTGCTTAGATTCACAGTTTCTCCACATTTTATTATGTATGAAATTTAGTTCTCCACTTTTCTTGTTTGCAGAAAGCTCTGACTTTTTATACCAAAAGCAACCTGAAATGTGATTTTTCTGAGTAGTCATCTACGCTGGAGAAAAATTACATGCCTCTCTCTGAAGGCACATTGTATGTTTCTTTCTTCCTGGCCTAGGAAATTGCAGGATATTTTTTCCTTCTCCACTCTCTATAAGAAAAAAATAATAAAGTCCTCTATAGTCTACTTTTTAACTTATTTTGGTTCCTTTTGAAAAAATAGATACCTGGAAAATGTCACTGACATTTAAGAAGGATTTAAAGGTAGTAAATTGAGAATTTAGCATTATCGTTAAGTGGTGCTGAAGAAAATAAAAGTGAATTGTGATTAGATAACCAGGTATTGAACTAAAGAATGAAAAATGAGAGAAGTAAAGTAGAAAAGTGTTTTTTTTTTTTTAAAGAGGCAGGATTTGATGGTGAATTTTATATGTGAACTAGATTATGTTGTTCAGAAATGCTTGCTTTTTGTATCCTGATTTCATATAAGGAAATGAGTAGTATCCAGAGCTAAACTAATTTTTAAGCTATTGGATGGGCAGGGAGTTTGTCACTTTCTATTACAAGCTTGGCGAAAATATTAGTAGTTCTGAAGAGTATGCTGCCAGATCATTCCTTCTCAAAGCTTCCCTGATATTTTTGAATTCTGTCGTCAAAAACCAACTCCTGTGGAAAACAGGAGGACTACTGAAATGGGGAAACCAGAGGCCGTTTAGTCTGAGCTGGTCCAAACAGTGGAGGCAGCCCCCACCATTTGTACTGGGCAGAAGGGAGTCGGGAGGCTTAGAGCAACAACAAATCTGGGAAGGTGTTAGTGTTTCTCTGATTGAGAATGTTGACATGGGAAGCTGGGAGCAGACAATCCTGGTTGGAGGACAGCTTTTGTGACTGGTTGGAGAGAGTATTTGACCCTTTCTGGTCGGGCCTGAATTTGCAGTGAGGCCAGAAATCAGCAAAGCTGGCAGTCGCTGACCCAAGTCCTGACCCCTCTGAGCCGCTTGNTGACATGGGAAGCTGGGAGCAGACAATCCTGGTTGGAGGACAGCTTTTGTGACTGGTTGGAGAGAGTATTTGACCCTTTCTGGTCGGGCCTGAATTTGCAGTGAGGCCAGAAATCAGCAAAGCTGGCAGTCGCTGACCCAAGTCCTGACCCCTCTGAGCCGCTTGCAAAAGTGATTGTGGGCTGGCGATCTTTGGTCGTATATGGGCTCTCACTCCCCAGCCATTACCAACCAGAACCTACTGATAAGACGAAGCCGAGTTTATCGCTTGTCTGAATCGGGGAGAGTGCCACCTCACAAAGCTTTGACAGTGCTTTGTTGTGGGGGAGTTAAAGATCTGTTGAGAATTTTGTTACAAAGTACAGCGAGGTGTGGTGTTGGCTCTCCGTGTGCAGGGTGACAGTGGGTAGCTTTAGATCTCTCTCTTCAAACGGNCCAGAACCTACTGATAAGACGAAGCCGAGTTTATCGCTTGTCTGAATCGGGGAGAGTGCCACCTCACAAAGCTTTGACAGTGCTTTGTTGTGGGGGAGTTAAAGATCTGTTGAGAATTTTGTTACAAAGTACAGCGAGGTGTGGTGTTGGCTCTCCGTGTGCAGGGTGACAGTGGGTAGCTTTAGATCTCTCTCTTCAAACGGACCATCTCCTCTTTGCGTCCGGTAGATGCCCTCGTCCTATGTTGAAGGTTGCATAATAGATGGAATAGTCCTGTTCATTTCATCGTCCTGTTTGCACAAAGCATGGCTTCAGAGTTGTACCCTGTGTTCCATTGTGAAAGACAGGCAAGGGGAAATCGCTCGGTCGTGTCTGACTCTTCGCGACCCCATGGACTGCAGCCCGCCAGGCTCCTCCTTCCATGGGATCCTCCAGGCAAGAATACTGGAGTGGGTTGCCATTTCCTTCTCCTGGGGATCTTCCCGACCCAGGGATCTATCTCAGGTTTCCCACATTGCGGGCAGACTCTTTACCCTCTGAGCCACCAGGAAATCACTGTAGAGAGACATTCCCTGCAAATGCTGTTTAATCCATCAGAGGTTTCCGGTGTGGGTCTGAGAACCCTTGGGTCATTCGGCACTGCTTGTTTGGTTCTGCTGATGATACAAAGGACACTTTCTGTGAACAAAATCTGTTAGCGAAGTTTGTGTGTTTGAAGCATGGTGACATAAACTATACTTCTGCTGGTCCCAGGAGACTCAGAGCTGATGGGGAGGGGGGAAGCACTGTTCGCTCTGGTGAGTAGCTGCAAGATAGGTGTCATCCTCAGTAGCGGAGGAGTGGGAGGCTCCGGAGTGTCTAGAAAGTAGGTTTTTTTTAAATTCAGTTTTATCTGCATGACACTCATGCCCCCCCACTTTTTTTTTTTTACTGTATATGTCTTTCAAGTAACTTGAAGCTATATTATCCTCAAAACCAGAATGTGGCATCTACTACTGGCTGAAAGGAGGTTGCCTGCAGAGGTAGCAATTATTCAAGGCATGGGAATTTTCCTAATAGTAAACTGAGATCAGAGAGTTCAAAGCCAAAAGACTCCCAAGCAACCAGAGTATTCTCTTAGTGAACAATGCTTTTAATCCCACACATATATCCCAGGATACATATTTCCTGGGGCTGTGACATTTTATCCTGTTCACTGCAGTCATCTTCCCATTCCCTTGAAAAGGCCCCAGGCTCCTTATGTTAATTATGCCATCCAGTTTCCAGAGCTCTGCATGTAAAAATGTGGCATACTGAGTCCAAAAAATGGTTCAAGAGACATTCCTCTCTTGTATTCATTTGACTGAGAGGTATACCACTCAAAAAAAGTAGTAAAAATTAAACCTGCTCCAAGCTTACTNTTAATTATGCCATCCAGTTTCCAGAGCTCTGCATGTAAAAATGTGGCATACTGAGTCCAAAAAATGGTTCAAGAGACATTCCTCTCTTGTATTCATTTGACTGAGAGGTATACCACTCAAAAAAAGTAGTAAAAATTAAACCTGCTCCAAGCTTACTTGGTTCTTCGTAAATCTAAAGTAATTAGTAGTTTCTCTTGCTTAAAAAAAAAAAAAAAAAATCAGTCAATCAAATCAGGTAATGAGCTTTTGATAGGGACACCCAATTACGATTGCACAGCTGAATGAATATGGAACGATTGATCAGCTCCTTATTTCACTTCTATCTGTTTCTTAAAGAGACTTGGAAACATTGGCATTGTTACTTTTGTGGAGTAGATACACATGTGGTGGGAGGCCTAAGTAGTTGAATTGGTCATGGAAAAAAATGGGAAAATGTGAGTTGATGTGCTGTAAGGTAAGAATTAAGAGAGTACAGGTATTTCTTACTTTGTGGGGGAATGTGGCTCTGTTTTTAAGCTGTGTTTGACTCTGCAACCCCATGAACTGCAGCACGCCAGGCCTCCCTGTCCATCACCAACTCTTGGAGTTTACCCAAACTCATGTCCATTGAGTTGGTGATGCCATCCAACCATCTCACTCTCTGTCATCCCCTTCTCCTCCCACCTTCAATCTTTCCCAACATCAGGGTCTTTTCAAATGAGTCCGTTCTTCACGTCAGGTGGCCAGAGTATTGGAGCTTCAGCTTCAGCATCAGTTCTTCCAATGAATATTCAAGGGTGATTTCCTCTAGGATGGATTGGTTGGATCTCCTTGCAGTCCAAGGGACTCTCAAGAGTCTTCTCCAACACCACAGTTCAAAAGCATCAGTACTTTGGTGCTCAATCTTCTTTATGGCCCAACTCTCACGTGACTACTGGAAAAACCATAGCTTTGACTATATGGACCTTTGTTGGCAAAAGTGGGAGTGTGCGACCATAAAAATGACTGTGCAAGCTGAAACTACACAAATAATTTTGATAAACATTGTGTGAAATTATGATTGCTCTATGACCTTTACATACTTGTCAGAATGTCAAAAAGTCTCTTACTCTAAAGTATAAATGTATAAGTAAATTAGAAACATTGTGAAACTAATATTTATTTAGCATACTGTAATTTAAGTCATAACATTATATAAAAAGCATTAAAATTAGAAATATAGAGAATTATTTTTTAAAATACCATTAATTTTAGTTTGAATAGTACTTGTCTGCATCTTCTTATCATATATTTTATGGTACAGAGTGAACATATTTTCTTTGCCCTGGTCAATTGTTGTATTCCTTCCTAAGAGTGGATCAGAGTCTAATATTTCATCCGTTGCACTTGTCATACCAAAATACATATCTAAAAGTTTCTTTAATGAAAGTTGGAGTATCCTGTAAGAAACCTGATGTGGCTCCACTCGCCTGCACAAAGTAAAGCCAGTCTGACACCAGGTTGTGAAGGAAAGTGCGAGGTTGATTGCAGGCACCCAAGAAGGAGTGCAGGCAGCTGGTGCTCAGAAAACAGACTCCCCGCTGAGTCACAGGGAAGCGTTTTAAAAGGCAAGTCGGGGGAAGGGACTCACGGCGTGTGTGGCCGGTCATGCCCAGTCCTCTACGTGGTTCGTGAAGGACAGATTGGTATTGCAGGGGTCAGTATTATCAGTCCTCAGACTTCAGTAGGTTCAAGAATCTTATGCCCATGGGCATTCACGTCGTTCACTTCCTCTGTTTGGTGGGGGTTTTAGCATCCGTAAAACAATTCTAGACATGTGCATCAGATATCGTTATCTAGATACTTCACAGAGGAACTGGAGCTTCTGTGACTGACATATGGCCGCTTTACTGTTTAAACCGTGACCCGTTCTCCTGGCCCAGATGCTATTTTCTCTCTACGTGTTCACAGCCTTTCCGTCATTAATTCTTGAGCCAGGTTTCCATGACTCAGGGGAGGCCTGGGAAGCTCTGGCTTTTCTCCCAATAAGAAGCAGTCAGAAGACGTGGTGGTGGATCACAAGGTCTGTCCTAGGAAAACCCTAGAGGGTCCTCTTTGGTTATATAAGATCAGTGGAAAGGCATTTAAAAGTATATGCTGCAGAGTCACTTCAGTTGTGTCCGACTCTGTGCGACCCCATAGACGGCAGCCCATCAGGCTCCCCTGCCCCTGGGATTCTCCAGGCAAGAACACTGGAGTGGGTTGCCATTTCCTTCTCCAATGCATGAAAGTGAAAAGTGAAAGTGAAGTCGCTCAGTCGTGTCTGACTCAGCGACCCCATGGACTGCAGCCTACCTGGCTCCTCCGTCCATGGGATTTTCCAGGCAAGAGTACTGGAGTGGGGTGCCATTGCCTTCTCTGTTAAAAGTATATGTAGGCAGAAAAAATACAATCTGTAGCTTTGCATTCTTATAAAAATATCTATGCAGAATTTTAGAAAATGACACGGCGTTAGGGAGGGGCAGTGGCATCTACAGGGGGTTTAAGTATAAGTCAAAAAATGGACATTATCATTTACATGATTAGTGTAACATGTAAACTTAAACAGTGGAGTGTATGAACATATTAGGCATTAAGGCATGGAACTCAGTGGCTTTGTGTAACCAAATGATTGCAGGCTCTGGAGGAGCTCCAGGGCATTAATATGCATGGACTGACTTTTATATGAATGGAGGGGATTTAAAAATTCTAGAAGGAGGGTCTTCTGTCCAGGGTCTCCTGGGGAGTGTCAGGGATGATGGAGAGCCATGGTCTCAGTTTCGTGACCCCACTCTGGTGACCAGGCCGAACCCTTAGGGGAAAAAAAAAGGAGAGCTGTAAATAAGAGTAAGATGTAAATTCGCACCGCCCCCCCCCCAACAAGGGACTAGCACAGGGATCAGTGGTTCAGTACACAGGAGGCGGTGTGTGGTCAGAGTCTGGGTTAGCAGTGTTCTTAGCATCCCTGTGCAAAATAAACCCTGGCTTGGGCCCAAGGAGAAGTGAAGTCCCCCTGTTTGGATGCTTAGGTATGAACAGCTTTTGGAAGACGAGACAGTACCAGAGGGAGGGACGTTGTTCCATAAAGAGCACTGGCAGGAGATCCGCTGCTGAAGGGAGTCCTCCAGAGTCCTCTGAGGCAATGAGCATTCACAAGGATGCTGGAGCACGGTAATGGGGAGCGACCAGTGAAGAGTTTATACTGGACGCCGGAGGCACTCTCAGAAATAATTCCGAAGTCTTTGAGATGGAGCATCTTAAGTCCTACAGTTTTGTAGATGGGAGTCTATGAACCAGAGACACTGAATTTTAATGCTAATATGATTTTGTTTTTACCAACATTTTGCTGAGGTTAGGGAGCATTCAGGGTACATTTCCACTTATGATAAATTAAATTATTCTCCATGTGTGTCTGTCGCTTCCACTAAACTGTAATCTGACTGATGGTCAATACGGTGACATATTGATGTTTCTATCTTGTAATAACGCAACACCTGGCACATATTAGAAATATAAGAAGTGAGTGTTAGCTCAGTGAATGAATAAATGGAAGGGACGATATGTAGTTGCTATGCAAATTACCATATTTAAGGTGGGTAAAATGTGCTATCATTATTTACTGTGTTTAAAAATAGACTGAGTTAAAGCTTAGTAATGAAGAGCCACATTATAAACAATACAGAAACCATTTTCAGATAACATTTAATAGCTTTACAAGTGTGTTTTAATGAACTTTAAGATATAGCTTCCCCTATAATTGCTAACAACTGTGTTGTAGGTTTAAGATCATGCCTGCTTATCAGAAGTCTTATTGACTTATACTTGTTCTCTTTATTGATTACTTAATTAGTTTTCCAAGATAGCTAATCAGGGGGAGATGTAGGTATTTAGGTGTCTTTCATTAAACCATGCTAAGAAATTTAAAACAGAAATGTGTGACCTGAAGCTAAAGATTAGTAACTGCAGAAATTCCATGGTTTTAACATAATAATCATGAGTAATATTGTTACAACTTGAATATTTTCATTTACTTCTTCAGAATAATAATGTTTTCTTTTTGGTCCTTTGGTTAGAGAAAGATATCATATGTACACATCTGTGATTGTGTGGATAGTTCAGTTTCCATCTGAAACATAGATTAGCAAAAGTACACATTTTTTATTAGACATTTATTAATAAAATATAAAATTCACCATGTCTTTTCCATGTTTTAAAGTGGTCTTTTAAAGTCTGTATCAATTTTGTATTCATGGTCACCTGTTAATGTGATATTATTGAAAAATTTTACCTAGCAATCCTTTAACTTCAGTTACTTCTTTTGAAAATACTTTTTGTAAACAGTTCAAAACCACTAGAACTTTTAAATCATATTCTTGGTTTTATGTGAAATGATGTCCCACAAATAGTTATGCTCTTTTAAAAAGGAGTGATTTCTAATTTTTACTTTTTTCACAGTCACACAAATTTCTAAAGAAAAGTTATAGAATTATTTTGCTTCTTCAACATAATTGTACATTCTGAAAGAAGGATGGCTGTTTTCTGTTTAATAATATTATAGTTTATAACATTGGGTCAGGATAAACAGGATTGTGCAGTGATGAAAGCAGAATGTTAATGTTGTATATGTACTTTTAGATATGCACATTGATTCCAGAGAATTCTAGATGCCGACTTGACTTATGGTAAACCCAAATAGTTTCTGATCTTGGAAATTTTATGTACTGATGATAAAAGCTTTTGTTGTCAAGTTACATTATTTTCTTATTAAAAGTATTTTTCATATGACGTTTGGGAAACAAAAGTTACAGAGCTGATTTGTGAAAATTACTTGAACCTAACAGAGTGAGAAATTGAGATGATAAAACTAGAAGATAGCTTTAGCTTTTCTGTTTTAAGCTTAAAGTTTATGAGATACATGAACTATTGAGTAAAAAAAAAATGCCACTCATTTACTCATCCTTTCATCCAAGCATATAACCAGTATTTATTTAGCATATAATATTTGCTCATGTGAAAACTGAATCAAGAGAGCTTTTTGTTTCAGGCTAAATTGTTTTCATTTAAAAATTCTTACCATGGAGTACTAAAAGCCTTGTATGTACCTCTAGCTGTCACTGATTCCTTCCTTTAATAATTCATCAAATCATTCAGCTGATATTTATTCAGCAACAGATGCTCATTTACATAAACTAAAAAACAATATGTTNGCCTTTGAGCGTGCTTGCCCAGTGATGCGTGGAAAGACCACACTTTTCAACATGACCTTGCTGAGCTCCTGTTGTTTAGTCACCAAATTGTGTCCGACTCTGTGGCCCCACGGACTGCAGCCCACCTGGCTCCTCTGTGTGTGCGATTCTCCGGGCAAGAATGCTGGAGTGGGCTGCCATGCCCTCCTCCAGGGGATCTTCCTGATCCAGAGATGGAATCCACGTCTCCTGCGTTGCAGGCGGACTCTTTACCGCTGAGCCTCCTGGGGAGCCCCAGGAAGTCAGTACCCTGAATTAACGAAGAGATCTGCGGGCAGATCCAGGTTCAAACGCGGGGCCTTTTGAGAGCTCCTGTTTGTGTTGCAGTGTACACAGGAGATGTGAGTTGCAGTGACAGAATGGTGGAGAAAATGAGTGTAGGTTGAGAGACAGGAAGTAGATAGGTAGAAAGTATTGCAGATGGAAAGAAAGGAGGGTTGGAAAGCGGCGGTGTGCCTGTTGAGTGGGAGTGATGTTCATCTGCACATGCATGTGTGTTTGCACGTGTTTGCCTCCCCTCCTTGGAGTCGCTCGAGCTAGCTCCTCAGGAGTGGGATCGCGGGGCTGGGGAGAACCCACGCTTTCCCCACACCTGGCCTGCCCAGCACTTCGCTCTGGGAGCTGCCATACCTTCTGCCTGCCTGGCTGTCCCCGGGGCCCTCTGATCTGACCAGGTGAGAGTGCTCTTTGCTTTCCTGCAGAGCAGCCCAATCTAGCGTGTGCCTTCTAGATGATTTTGCTGCCTCTCTCTCCATATAGAACTGTTTAGTCTTCTTTGAATTGCCTCATCTGTTCCCTTAAATTATTTAAGCGGGAGGATTTCCCTGGTGGTCCAGTGGCTAAGACTCCGCGCTCCCAACGCAGGGCCCGAGTTCGATCCCTGCTCAGGGAACTAGACCCCACGCGCTGCAGCTAAAGGTCCCAGGTGCCACACCTGAGACTGGGCACAGCCAAGTAAGTGCGTATTTTTAANCTTAAATTATTTAAGCGGGAGGATTTCCCTGGTGGTCCAGTGGCTAAGACTCCGCGCTCCCAACGCAGGGCCCGAGTTCGATCCCTGCTCAGGGAACTAGACCCCACGCGCTGCAGCTAAAGGTCCCAGGTGCCACACCTGAGACTGGGCACAGCCAAGTAAGTGCGTATTTTTAAAGAAAGGGAAAAAGGAGCTGTTTAAGGGGAAACTTTGTCGTTACCACAAGTGGAAGACTAATATTAATTGCCCTGAGTAGAAAGTACACGTTAAACAAACCTGAGTGACTGTGGATGTGGGAGATGGAGCATCTGTGGACCAGCTGATGTTGGTGACCGCCGGTGTCTTGCGCCTTCCTGTCTCTGGGCCTCTGAAGACCCCGGGGGAGGGAAGACGGTGGCGGGCAGGGGTGTGTGCAGGGGCCCTGAAGGAGGTGTTCGGCTGGGGGCCATCAGGCAGGGGCCCCCGGGGAGAGGTCCAGGAAGAGAGGCCTCCTTTGCCAGAAGGACGGGGGGGCGGGTACAGAGGACAGCGGGTGCTGGGACGCGGAAGTCACGTTCAGGGACCCGGACGGCAGGAGGGTGGGCGAGCTCGGCGCAGAGGCGGGGCGCCTTGCAGGGAAGGCCTGCGCGTGAGGGAGGCTCCGGGGGCACTCTTGCCAATCCCTTTCAGCACCCTTTGTAGCCTGACCAGACGGCAGCCCAGCAGACGGCTTGCTTTCCTTGGGTGTCATTTGCTGCCGGCTCACTTCCACCCCTGCAACCCCCCAGGCCCAGGGCATGGGGCTGAGAGACAGGCGGGCCCAGCCCAAGCTGCCTGTGGGCTGGTGGAGGAGAAGCGTGGCCCTCTGGATGGCTGTGGGCACCAGCGGCAGGGGCCGGGCAGGCATCCCCTCCGCTCGGCATCCCTTTGGAACCTGGCGTCATTGTGAAAGCTTCGTCGTGTTTTCCCTTTCATACGAAAGGAGCATGTTCGGAGCCCTCCTAGGTGGCCCCGTGCTGAGGACTTGGCGCTTTCGTTGCTGTGGCCCCCTCAGTTCAGTCTCTGGTCAGGGATCCAAGATCCCACAAGCTGGATGGCACGGCCAAATGAGTAATGGGCTCATTACAGAAAAGCTGGAAAATACAGAAAAGGCGGGGGAAAATTGCCCATGATCTTACCCTGCCAACAGCCACTCTTCACCTTTTGTTATGTCAGTTCAGCAGCTTTGTCTCTGTACAGTGTAAAGGTTTTCCTGTGATTGAGTTCATATTGGTCTGTGTTATTTTTCTACGGTGTTTGTTTATTTGATTTTCGGCCATGTCGGTTGTTAGTTGTCGCATGTGGAACCTTTGCTGTGACACGGGGCTTGTCTCGCGTTGGCCTCTCACGGGCGCCAGGGCTCTAGTGTGTCCCAGGGCCTGCGGGGCCTTAGTTACCTGACCGGGGCTCGAACCCGTGTCCCCTGCATTGGCAGGCAGACTCTTAGCCACTGGACCGTCAGGAGTCCTCCTGTGTTCATTTTATATTCTGCTCTTTTCCTTGTAAGATTTTCTTGTTGTGAACCCTTCAAGAACATTTTAAATGACTGATATTTCGACTGGTTGATATGGTCATTTGGTTAACCAACCTAGAGTTGGACTTCCTCGGTGGCTCAGCTGGTAAAGAATCGCCTGCAATGCGGGAGACCCGGGTTCGATCCCTGGGTTGGGAAGACGCCCTGCAGAAGGAACAGGCAGCGTGTTGCTCTGCGCTGAGGGTCTTTGCCCAGCTCCGTTGTTTCTCCTACTGTGTTCTGACTGCTCCAGTAGCTTGTGCCTGAAGGTGTGGACCAGCTCTCCTTGCCCGAGTGTAGGCAGGGTTCTTGTTGCTTTGGACTTTCATTCTGTAAAGTCGCCAGCTAAGCTAAGCAGATCCTGAACCGCCCTGGGATGCTCTGGTGAAATGTTTGTTGCCTGATGGTTACATAACTGGGGAGACAAGTATCGCATAGGATCGCTTCTGTGTGGACTCTCCAGAGAAAAATCAGATTCCTAGAAACAGTAGAAAGTTGGTTGTCACGGGTCAGGAGTCGGGGAAGGTGGGGAGAAGTGGCTGAAAGGATGTGAGTTTCAGCTCTGAGATGAGCTAGTGTGAAACATTAAAAAAAGATTGCCCCCGTTTTCTGTGTGTTTCTGCTAAGGACACCTTACTTCATCTGTATTGGTGACCCGCTCTCATTGAAGCCAGGGCCGACAGCGTGGCCATCACGTGTTTTCTCTGTGCATCTCAGCCCTTCTATCCTTGGGACGCTGGACAGCACTGCACGGGGCCGTTTTTAAACAACAGAGTCCGCAACGAGGCGGAAAGTGTGGCGCTAAAAGGTTGTGAGAAGCGCTCCGTTTACAGCAGAGGGCTGCAACTAGGAGGGCAGAGGTCGGCTCGGTCACGCTTGGCTGGTCGGGCGCTGCGTGACCTGGACTCCTCCGCTCTGCGTGTGTCTGCGAGACCCCACCTGTGGCCCCCGCTTTTGATCTGGGGGTTACGCATACATTTTAGCGAGCAGGCGAATTTGCAGAATGGAACTTGAGTTACAGATCGACGAATCCTGCCAGCTACCCAGCAAGCCTGGCTTGTGGCCCGTGTGGTACCTGCCTGGTGAGGGAGGGGTAGTTACAGTGAGGATGCTTACAAAATAAGACTTTAGTAGAGTTCTTCCACATGTTTTGATTTTTTTTTTGGTTGGTGGGTGGTGTGGAGCGAAGGATAATCCCTGTGAGTATTTGATACTTATTTTTCTGCTTAATCAGTGAGTCTCAGCGTCTGATAAGATCTGATGAGACTTTGCAAGTCGCTGTTCCCTGTCTTAGAACAGGTGTGCTCTTGCCTCTCAGCGGAGGCCGGACTACAGCACGCTGACAAGGCCCTTTGTTGTATTCTGTTTGTCGACTTGCCTCTGTTGGGTCTTAGTTGCATTTGGGATCTTAGTTCCTGAACCAGGGATTGAACCCACACCCCCTGCATTGGCAGGTGGGTTCTTAGCCACTGGATCACCAGGGAAGCCCCTCCCTGGCAGTTTCAGNAACAGATACTTCCATAATACGTTGATTCATAATGATTGATTACGGGAATTCTAGAAAAATATCTAATTCCGCTTCACTGACCATGCTAAAGCTTTTGACTGTGTGGATCTAAACAAATTGTAGAAAGTGCGTCAAGAGATGGGAATACTAGATCACTTTACCTGCTTCTTGAAAAACCTGTATGCACCTTAAGAAGCAACATTTAGAACCAGACATGAAACTACAGACTTGTTCAAAATTGGGAAAGGAATACGTCAAGGCTGTGTATTGTCACCCTCCTTATTCAATTTGTATGCAGAGTACATCATGGGAAATGCCGGGCTGGATGAATCACAAGCTGGAATCAAGACTACAGGGAGAAATATCGATAACCTCAGATATTCAACTGAAGAACCACTCTAATGTCAGAAAGCCAAGAGGAGCTAAAGAGCCTCTTAATGAGGGTGAAAGAGGAGAGTGAAAAAGCTGGCTTAAAACTCAACATCCGAAAAACGAAGATCATGGCATACAGTCCCATCACTTCAGGGCAAATAGATGGGGAAACAATGGAAACAGTGACAGACTTTCTTTTCTTGGGCNCATGGGAAATGCCGGGCTGGATGAATCACAAGCTGGAATCAAGACTACAGGGAGAAATATTGATAACCTCAGATATTCAACTGAAGAACCACTCTAATGTCAGAAAGCCAAGAGGAGCTAAAGAGCCTCTTAATGAGGGTGAAAGAGGAGAGTGAAAAAGCTGGCTTAAAACTCAACATCCGAAAAACGAAGATCATGGCATACAGTCCCATCACTTCAGGGCAAATAGATGGGGAAACAATGGAAACAGTGACAGACTTTCTTTTCTTGGGCTCCAAAATCAAAGCGGACTATGACTGCAGCTGTGGAATTAAAAGGTGCTTATATCTCAGCTGATAAAGAATCTGCCTGCAATGCAGGAGGCCCTGGTTGGATTCCTGGGTCGGGAAGGTCCCCTGGAGAAGGGATAGGCTACCCACTCCAGTATTCTTGGGCTTCCCTGTGGCTCAGCTGGCAAAGAATCTTCCTGCTATGTGGGAGTCCTGGGTTCGATCCCTGGGTTGGGAAGATCCCCTGGAGAAAGGAAAGGCTACCACCCACTCTAGTATTCTGGCCTGCAGAATTCCATGGACGATACAGTCTGTGGAGTGGCAAAGAGTC
Organism: Oreotragus oreotragus; assembly: GCA_006410675.1. Classification (NCBI taxonomy): domain Eukaryota; kingdom Metazoa; phylum Chordata; class Mammalia; order Artiodactyla; family Bovidae; genus Oreotragus; species Oreotragus oreotragus. Next base: position 95,666 of record SJYX01017064.1, read on the forward strand.
AGACGCAACTGAGTGACTTTCACTTTCTGCTCCTTGGAAGAGAAGCTATGGCAAACCTACACAGTGTATTAAAAAGCAGAGACATCACTTGGCAATTAAGGTCCATATAATCAAAGCCATGTGTTTTTCTTTTGGTAGTCATGTACAGATGTGAGAGTTGGGCCGTAAGGAAGGCTGAGAGCCGAGGAACTGATGGTTTTGAGCTGTGGTGCTGGAGGAGACTCTTGAGAGTCCCTTGGCTAGCAAGGAGATGAAACCAGTCAATCCTAAAGGAAATCAGTCCTGAATATTCACTGAAAGGACTGATGCTGAAGCTGAAGTTTTTGGCCAGTTGATGTGAAGAGCTAACTCATTGGAAAAGACCCTGATGCTTGGAAAGATTGAGGGCAGGAGGAGAAGGGGCAACAGAAGATGAGATTGTTGGATGGCATCACCAACTCAGTGGAAAAACTTGAGTTTGAACAAACTCAGAGATAGTGAAGGACAGGAAAGCCTGTGTGCTGTAGTCCATGGATTGCAAAGAGTCAGACACAACTTAGTGGCTAAACAATGATGGATAACATAAGTTTGACAATAAAAATGTGAGCAAAGACAAGCAAAACAAATGCTAATAAACAGCTATCAAAATTGTGACTGTTAAATTGCAAAATGTTGATTAAGGACAATAACTGCTAATTGAAACACAATCATAATGTTAAAGTATACATAATACAATGAAAATAGAGCAATTATAATAATTTTGTATACAGACAATATAGCTTAAATCCATACAAGCAATCTGTAAAAGGAAAGACCTCCAGAAAAAGCAGAAACCATGAGATAGAACCAAATAGAACAGAATCACATTATTAGCAAAGAGTAATTGGCCACCTGATGTGAGGAACTGACTTACTTGAAAAGACCCTGATGCTGGGAAAGATTGAAGACAGGAGGAGAAGGGGACGACAGAGGATGAGATGGTTAGATGGCGTCACCAACTCAATGGACACGAGTTTGGGTAGACTCCAGGAGTTGGTGATGGACAGGGAGGCCTGGCGTGCTGCAGTCCGTGGGGTTGCACAGAGTCAGACATAACTGAGTGACTGAACGGAACTGAATTTGCCTGTCCTAGTGAAAGATAAACTAAAGCATGGAAGAGTTAAATAATGTAGTTAGTAAGTACATTATATTAATATTTCTATACTACTATAATCTAAAAAGATCAAATACACCTTCATCGTAGGAACTAATAACGTCTTAGGTTGTAAAGACAGTTTCAATCAATCAGTCAAAGTAGAACTAGTTCAGAAAGCATTCTCTAAAGAAACACATCAAAACAAGGAATTAATCACAACATTTAAAAGTTAGTCTGACTAAAATAATAAAAGATTGATAACAAACTTCTATTTGAAAAAGTAATCTTAAAATTTTGTAGAAACCCTAGAAAAGATAGAAAAGGTTACTATTAATATCTAAATTTTGTGGGTGAAGGCAAAACTCATGAGATATATTCACATAGCTAAGATTTATATTAGGATAAAACAAAAAAGAACTTAAATATGCTAAGCATCTAGTTTATGAAAACAATGGACTTAAGAAAAGTCAGCAACATTAATATGGACAGTTTTCATTCAAATCCCAAAGAAAGGCAATGCCAAAAAATGCGCAAACTACCACACAATTGCACTCATCTCACACGCTAGTAAAGTCATGCTCACAATTCTCCAAGCCAGGCTTCAACAGTACGTGAACCATGAACTTCCAGATGTTCAAGCTGGATTCAGAAAAGGCAGAGGAACCAGAGATCGAATTGGCAACATCCGTTGGATCATCGAAAAAGCAAGAGAGTTCTAGAAAAAAAATCTAGTTCTGCTTTATTGACTATGCCAAAGCCTTCAACTGTGTGAACCATAAACAAACTGTGGAAAATTCTGAGAGAGAAGGGAATACCAGACCCCCTGACCTGCTTCCTGACCTGCCTCTTGAGAAACCTGTATGCAGGTCAGGAAGCAACAGTTAGAACTGGACATGGAACAACAGACTGGTTCCAAATAGGGATAGGAGTACGTCAAGGCTGTATATTGTCAGCGTGCTTATTTAACTT
>SJYX01017064.1:100219-114836 GCA_006410675.1 Oreotragus oreotragus
ATATCAATAACCTCAGATATGCAGATGACACCACCCTTATGGCAGAAAGTGAAGAGGAACTAAAGAGCCTCTTGATGAAAGTGAAAGTGTAGAGTGAAAAAGTTGGCTTAAAGCTCAACATTCAGAAAACGAAGATCATCTGGTCCCATCACTTCATGGGAAATAGATGAGGAAACAGTGGAAACAGTGACAGAGTTTATTTTTGCAGCTCCAAAATCACTGCAGATGGTGACTGCAGCCATGAAATTAAAAGATACTTCCTCCTTGGAAGAAAAGTTATGACCAATCTAGACAGCATATTCAAAAGCAGAGACATTACTTTGCCTACAAAAGCCACTATAGTCAAAGCTATGGTTTTTCCAGTCATCATGTACGGATGTGAGAGTTGGACTATAAAGAAAGCTGAGCGCTGAAGAATTGATGCTTTTGAACTGTGGTGTTGGAGGACTCTTGAGAGTCCCTTGGACTGTAAGGAGATCCAACCAGTCCATCCTAAAGGAAGTCAGCCCTGAATATTCATTGGAAGGACTGATGCTAAAGGTGAAACTCCAATCATTTGGCCACCTGATGGGAAGAACTGACTGATTTGAAAAGACCCTGATCCTGGGAAAGATTGAAGGCAAGAGGAGAATGGATGACAGAGGATGAGCTGGCTGGATGGCATATCCAGCTCAATGGACATGAGTTTGAGTAAACTCCAGGAGTTGGCAATGAACAGGGAGGCCTGGTGTGCTGCAGTCCATAGGATTGCAAAGAGTCAGACACAACCGAGAGACTGAACTGAAGTGCTGGCATTATTTCTAAACAATAAAATCAGAAGAAATAGCTAAAAGGAAAAAATAATCAGAACATAAAGATTAATGAGGGGAAACTAGCCTTACCAGATATTGAGATTTTTATAAAACTGCAATTATCTGAGAAGTGCGATACTGTATATAAACACGGAGGGACTGCTGGAACAATAAAGCTAAAACGAAATAAAAACAAAAATAGAGATCATACAGGTAGGAATTTATGATAAGATCAAAGTGACCTTCAAATTGGGTGGATTATACAATAAATGAGATTGGGCCATCTTGTATCTACCTGGAAAGAAGAAAATTCTATACCATGTGTACTGCCTTAAACCCACAACATTCCAAATTAAGCAGAGAATACATATATAAGTAAAAGAAAAATACGAGTAAATATTGGAAGAAAAATCATTACATGTACATATATATGTCTATGTAACATAAATGTGTGTATACATACATATATTACAAGATTTTTTAAAATAAGATACAAAACAACTCAAACCCAATTAAAAAAATACATGAACACTTCAAAAATATTCCATGGACACATTACCATAAGCAAAACACAATAAAGCAGAATGATGAAAGAGACCGGCTGTGATACATGTTTTTCTAAGATACATAAAGAGTGAATACCTTATAAGTTCCCAAGAGAAAGATGTCTTCTGCATTGACAAGCAGGTTTTTTATCGCTAGCGCCACCTGGGAAGCCAAGAAAAAAAGGAACAATTCATTAGAAAAATAAGCTAAAGATATGAGGTATCAATTCACAAAAATAAATAGCTCTTAAACATATCAAATTCCTTCAAAATCCCTCTCTGATGTGTGGCTTCCAAGAGGCAGATGCTATCATCCAACCTGGAAAGCAAGTTGGCAGTTGTTACTGAAATTATTGCACATATCTGAGAATTTCCCTATAGATATATTCCCATATGTATAAGAGGATATGGGCTAAAATGTATTCATTCAGTTAATATTTTCTGTGATAATAAAACTTTGAAAACAACATGAATGCCCTTCAATAAAGAAAGAAATCCCATACTATACAACGACTCATCTAAACTGTTTCCCATGTATTTCCATATTTACATGTAATATGAGAATAGTGTTTCAACTATTTATGATCTACCCTATAGAATAATGCACACCTTAAAAAAGAAGCTGAGGAAAACTTAGGTACTGATGTGTGGTAATCACTGTCATATTAGATGATATGCCAACAGTATGTTCACTAATTTTATATCTGTATACAACTGTTTGTATCAAAGACATGCAAAGAATATTCAAACATGTTTGTTGAATGTGAAAACTATGTACCTGACTTTATAAAGAGGAGGCTGATAGAATTTGCATCTTGGAGGAAGAGAACTTTCAGGTCTGAGAGAGAACTGCATGTTAGGAGACTTTCACTGACTGCCTCCTTGGTACCTCTTGAATTTTGAACCATGTCATTTTGCCTTATCTTAGGTTGAATAAAGAAGACTTAATTTCCGGGGAATCCACACATTGATCAAAGATGTTGAATTAGCTGACCAATTTCTTAATAATCTAAGTCTAGTTAACTAGACTTTGCATATTAAAGTACAATGAAGCTTCTTGTAGCCTGTTTATGGAATGTAACCCAAGAGTATAGGATAGTCACTAGCTGCATATAGACAGTTATGAATATTTGAGTGAGAAATTGCTTACATTCTGATACCCCACTGCCTAGCAACTTTTTTTCTGAATCAGGTACACACATTAAAATTGTATATAATATCTCCTTGAAGTTTTAAATTTAATGTAAATTATGGGTTGCTTTGATAATAGTTTATTAAAAATTGAAATAAGATTTAGCTTTTAGCATAATTGATCATGTTTAGTAAAATTCCTTGACTAAAAAGCAAAGAATCTAATGCTGTGTGAAAATATTATTTTCAGTTTGGGAATGGCACATGCATGCGAGTACTGATGTATGTAACATCTGTGTTTTCCACTTTGCTAACTTAGAAGTCCAGGTAATCAGACATTTTTAGAAAGTTTTTTTACTCAAGTTTCTATCATAATTTTATCAAAGCCCACCTTTAGTTTGATTTCCCAGAAATTACTGGGACTTCTCTTGTTAATCAATTTACTCTTCAGCATCTCTGATCTAACTGAATGCCTGGTTTGCAATTTACATTTACAATTTACAGAAATTCTGCTTAAGAAAGATATAGAAAACTACTGCTGGCATTCCTTTCTGTAATCATATGTCATGTACTCAAAATCATTCATTAGATGTCTCTCCAAAACTGTGTGTATATCATGCTCGAAATTGAGAAAGATAAACTATTTAATTTCTCTAAGTTTTGTCATTATTAATAACATTTGTATCAACATGTTTTGTTAGTTAATATAGAAAATTAGATATAAAGTTAGGAAAGGTGATTTTTGTCCATCACACGTGCATTCTGTTAAGTGCATGCGTACGTGCTAAGTCACTTCAGGCGTGACCGACTCTTTGCGACCCCGTGGACTGCAGCCCGCCAGGCCCCTCTGTCCGTAGGTTTCTCCAGGCAAGAGCAGTGGAATGGGTCACCATACCCTCCTCCAGGCATTCTGTTCAGTACAGTTAGAGTAAAAGCTAAATCTTAACTGATTTATTTTTTTGTCCATTATCCTTTCTACCGCTCCCTTAAACACTGTTAAATTTAATTGTAGTTGTTTCCCTGGTGGATCTACTTAGTTTTTATTTCAGCATGTGCAAATGTTTATTCCCATTCTGTACCCATAAATTCGATGATTTAAACTCAGCAGCTCTCAATAATTTGAAATTTAAGACACTACCCTTTGACCGCCTGATGCGAAGAATCAACTCATTGGAAAAGACCCTGATGCTGGGAAAGATTGAAGGTGGGAGGAGAAGGGGACGACAGAGGATGAGATGGTTGGATGGCATCACCAACTCAATGGATATGGGTTTGAGCAATCTCTGGGAGTTGGTGATGGACAGGGAGGCCTGGCGTGCTGCGGTCCACAGGGCCGCAAAGAGTCGGACACGACTGAGCAACTGAACTAAACCCTTCTTTACATTTAAAACCTTTATCGGTCTCTGTTCTGACCACGTTAAAAATAAACCCAGATATGAGGCTTCCTATTTCAGCAGAGAAAATAACATATTAAACCCTTTTTTAAACACAACATAATTTGAGATTACTAGAGAGCTTCATTTATTTGTGTGTGTCTGTGTGTGTGATTATTTTCTAGGCACGGTTTTAGTTATGGGTCAGATTAATTTTGAATAGCACATGTTAATTAAAATTTCATAACACTTCATTTAATTAGGTTAGGTATTCTCAAAAGCACCCCAAAGCTCAACTTTGTGATTTGTAGAAGCAAAGATACTCACTTGTTATTCAAGATAATGATCCCATGTTAAACGGAATATAGTGAGAACACTGGGGTGGAGTATATGTAAATCAGTACCAAATATTATTTTGTGATATTTTAGCTACACACAATCCTTGGCTCGTAAATTAACTTATCTTTCATAATATGAGATACAGTTATAAGATTGAAAACACTGCATTAGATGCTTAGGGCAAAGCAAAGATGAACAAAACAGCCTCTGACCTCAAGGATATTAAATCTAGTACAGGGTTAAACAAAACGAATTTTATGATTGTATATTAGAATTGCTGACGTAAGTGCTTAAAGGCTCTGTAATTCGCCACTGAAAGTGGGGTTTGGGTATCTTGCTGAGCTTGGAGTCTATTTCCTCACCATGTCAAGAGGGCTGCACTGATTCTGGGTTACGTGGTAAGGGCAAGTGGAAAAGGCGGGGAGGAAAGACTGGATGTGTTTCTTTAGCAATGGGGAGGTATTTTCAGAAGCTCTCAGGCACATTTCCCATCATAGCACGTTAGTCAGAGCAGTCCCTGGTCTAAACCAATAGCCAGCAGAGGGAGCGGTTTTTCTCCCGATTGTCTTACTGAAGAGGGGTTTCAACAGAACAAAATCAGGCCTCCGGGAGCAAGGAGGAATGGAACAAGGCCTAGATTTGGTGTAGGTAACCGCTGATATCTGCTGTAGTACTAGAAGCTTTTGAGGTGCGAAGCGTCAGGATGAGAGCTGTGCTCCCTGTCTTGTGCGGTTGGCAAGCTCACGCTCAGGCTCATGGGAACTGGCTGTGCTGTGCCTCTGTGTGTGTTTCTTCCCTTCCTTCTCTTTCTTTCTTTCTCTTCTTTGTTCTGTATTATTTCATGTAATTAATGATTAATTACATGATTAATTTCAATGATTAAATATTTATCGCCCTTTTTTTCCTCTTAAATATCATTTCCTTCCATCTCCAGCTTAGTTTTACCGTTATTTCTTTTGTAGACACCTTAAATATCATAAAACCTCTCTGTCTTCATCCCCTGTTGACCCCCTCCAATCAGACTGGCTACATCATTTGTGAGGCCAAGTGCAAAATGAAGGCTTTGTTTTCAAAAATGTATTAAAGCTTTACTGTAAAGCTTAATAAAACACCTTCATAAGAAGGCAACAGCAGAGCATTAACCTCAGCACGTGGCTCTGCAGCACCGGCAAGGGCTGCGTTCCCGTGAGCCTGGGCCCTGATGACAGCTCGTCCGCCACCCTGTCCCCACGGCGATCTGTCCTGTCCTCCTCAGCATGAGGACCTGCACCCTCACCATGGGCTGAACGTTCCGGCCTCATTGTCTGTCTGCACTTCCCGATCCCTAGTTCATGCTCTCAGCTCCCTGGACTCCAGCTGTAGATGTTTTCTTTCACTGCCCTTCTTCCACCAAGTCCCTGGACATTTGGACATGTTATTCGGTTGGCCAAAGAGTCCTTCAAGCTTTTTCCATAGCATCTTACTGGAACAAGCTCTTTGACCCGCCCAGTATTTTCACTGTCATTCCCTTTGGCCCTGTTCATTTTTCAAATCACATTATTCGTCACATCCTTTGAAAACTTCCACTGACTTCGTAACTGTGGAGAACTTCCATTGTGTGGCCCTGCTTTTTTGTAGCCATGGTGACATTTATAAAAGTTTTTTTCTTGTTTTGCATACTTTTTTTTTTTTTTTTTACTGTTTTCCTGGCCATTTGCTCAGGAAGATCAAATATTTTTATTTGTTGATTAGAATTTTACTGTGTAGTACATTGTCAGGCACATAAAGAGAAATGTGTCCGTAAATACTCAGCAACTGAATGGCAGAATGGGGCCGATGAGGATAGAGTGGAGTACAGGCCAATTATAGTTTTTGTTACAATAATGTTGATACAAATAGTGAGATTTTATGGAACTAGTGCTTTCATTTCATTCTGTATAAAATTCTAATGTATTTTAAACTAAACCAATGAAAGATGATGTATCACTTTTCTCCTGATCTAATTCTTACAGGTTTTATTGGTGCAGAATAGAGCGGCCTGCAACAAGGGTTGGTTTTGATATGGAAAAGACTGTTTTGTTTAGGAATGGCCGTTAACAGAGTTAAGTGAATTGAAGTGCTTAATACACTCTGCATGATGGCTCAACCAAGAGCGTTTTCTTAAGGGAATTTGAAATGTGCACGTTTCCCTGTGTGACTCAGCCTCAGACAAGGCCTGAAGCAGATGCTGGAACACAGTGTTCAGGTGGGCATCCTGAAGGAGGTCCGTCTCCCTTCTCGGCTCACAGAATCAGTAGACTGATTCTACTTATAATTAAAGTAAAGACATGGCTATATTTATTCTTGACGCTCAGATCTTTATAAGTCAGCTGGAAATAACTTCTCAATGTTTCTTCGTGTTAGTTTGTCTTCATAGTGAATTTAGATGGTCAAGGTTTTCTTAGAAATGTTTGACTTTTCCAACGAGTCAGTCAGAGGTAGTTTTAATACTTCAGACCCTTGGTCTGAAGATAGTTTGAATACTTGTAATAGAATCTGAACTGCGTTTATGTTGTGAATAGCTGACCAAATGCATAACCTTCTCTCCTGAGGAGAGGGACCAAAATTCCTTATCGTTTTCTGTGATAGCAAGACATGGGGGGACTTCCTTGAGTTCTTCTTAAACTTACTGCAGACACCAAGTGACATGTTCAGAGCGCTTTGCTGGTCATCTTTTAAACTTCCCATTCCTTTATTCATAGCTAGGAGACAGGTCTTTTAGGAAGCTTCGATATTTTCCAAAGGTAAGTAAAGCTTTTATTAGCAGTTTTTGAGTCATTGATATATAGAAAAATCTTAGGAGAGATGAAGCTATTTGAAGCAAAGAAATACAATTTCTTTTCATCACTTAAATATATTAGAATGTACTCCTGTTCAACTTACAAAGGAAATGTATCTTTTGAATGGTGTTAGTCACAGAAGAATTGTTTTTCAAACGGTACAAATTCTCTAAGGAATTTTGTGAAAGTAGAATTCAAAATGTAACCAGTTTTATTCTCTTTCTTGTTCTCCAAATTATTTTAAATATATGTGTAAGATTCTTGCAATATACTTAAAATACAGGAATGGTGTCAGTTGTGCCTAAGTCTTTAAACACGTTTTCTTTTTTGAAAAATGTAAGCTAGGTGAATGCTTTATCCGTATTCACATCCCAACAATTATAGTAAAATTTCTGAATTTTTGCAATAGTAATTACTTTATAGGAAAGCACATATAACTATCAAACTCAGAATAATGGTATGAGACTTAGATTCTCTATATTTGCTTAGGTTTATTATGAAGGGCACAATACCAAGTAATAACGCATGTTATCTTATGTAGACTGATATGAACTGTAAATAGGCAGATTCTGATATGAACTGATGTGAACTGTAAATAGGCACCTAGTGAGCATTCTGTTCCGACTCTTTGCGACCCCATGGTCTGCAGCACGCCAGGCCTCCCTGCCCCTCACCGTCTCCCAGAGTTTGCNCATGTTATCTTATGTAGACTGATAGGAACTGTAAATAGGCAGATTCTGATATGAACTGATATGAACTGTAAATAGGCACCTAGTGAGCATTCTGTTCCGACTCTTTGCGACCCCATGGTCTGCAGCACGCCAGGCCTCCCTGCCCCTCACCATCTCCCAGAGTTTGCCCAAGTTCATGTCCATGGCATCGGTGATGCTGTCCAGCCATCTCGTCCTCCGACTCCCTCTTCTCCTTCTGCCCTTGATATTTTCTAGCATCAGGGACTTTCTAAGCTTGAAATTTTCCTCATCTATTCAAGTTGCCAATTCCCTATCCACTCCTCTCTCTCTCTCCATGTATGTATGTATAGCATATATACCTACACATGTATGGCCTATATGTGCATATATATATATGTCTGTGTGTATATATGTATACATAAGTATATATACATGTGTATATACACACAAACAAAACAAACAAACCTCTTCCCACTCTAAGTTTATGTCACTGTAATAAAGTTGTATTTAATATGTAATTGCAGTTGATCTTTGAATAATGCAAGGCTTCGGGGCATCAGCTCTATCTCCTGCAGGAGAAAATTCTCCTATAATTTCATAGTCAGTCCTCTAAATCAGCTGGATTCAGCCAACTATGATTGTATTGTACTGTAATACATATTTATTGAAAACAATTCGGGTATAAGTAGGCCCATGCATTTCAAATGTTTGTGTTCAAGGGTCAACTTTACAATACATGTACATGTATATACATACATATAGTATGTAATACGTATATAATACCTATACAATTATATGCATATATAATACATCACGACATATACATATACATGTGTGTATATATATATTTACAGAGCCTTCCTAGGTGGTGCTAGTGGTAAAGAACTCACTTGCCAGTGCAGGAGATGTAAGAGACGTGGTTTTGATCCCTGGGTCAGGATGATCCCCTGGAGGAGGGCCTGGCAACCCACTCCCATATTCTTGCCTGGAGAATCCCATGGGCAGAGAAGCCTGGCAGGCTACAATCCATAGAGCCACACAGAGTCAGACGTGACTAAGATTTAATCATAAGATTACAGAACGCTCCCCCTTCTCTGCATATTACCACCACGCTAACAGGGCTCTAGTAGAGTTATGTGGTGACTTTAGCTGAAAGGGCTTCAGGACACAGACCTAGATGTAAAGGAATGCAGGAGAAGATACCATGCTGAAGAGAAAGCGGATGTGCCTCTTTTAATTTCAGACACAGCAGACATCAGAAGGGGGAAGTTTATCGGGAGAAGAGAGTGCAGAGAAGTTCAGCAGCTTCCCAGTGACAGAGCCAAGACTCAAAGGCAGAAACGCTACCTCCACCAGAGCCTGACTTTTTCGATTCTATAAATCTGGTGTTCAGACTGTTTACGAAGCTGAGCCAGATGCCTCCACTCTAGCTGGCTTCATTCATCAGTAAGCATTGTATAGGGTGCCCGGCGCCTGGCACTGTGCCTCCTGGTTTTCCCAGGACCTTTCCCTAGTCAGTCTCTGGACTCCCGAACTCCAGTTCCCTGTTGGATCTCAGACCTTCCTCCCCCTGTGCTATAAGGCTTGTTTTACTCTGCAGATCAATTTAGAGCTGACAGGATGCTTGAATAATGTACACTGCCTCCATCACTTAATGTGATTTAAATGAGTGAAAAGGCTATTATTATAGTAAAGTCAGTGACAGTCTACAAATAGAATTTGGAAGTATCACCTACCCTTGGGTTATGGGACCACGACTGGTGTAGAAGCTAGAGGAGATGGTTAGAATAAGGAAACCATATTTTTTCCTCCTAAATTGTCATATAATGTTCTACCAAGCAAAGATGGACTGCAGTACTTGACATGATTCTTAAGGGCAAGGGTCATAACTTACTCATCTCTGTTTCTTACAACTTAGGATTTGCAAGTAGAAATTGTTTTCATGAATGTTAGAGGAGTTGCAGTCCTTCATAATAGTTTAAAATAGTAAAACAAGCCTCGGGTTTTAGGAAAAGCTCATAAATGTATGATAAATATATTGCATAGAAAATTAAATCTATTTTTTACAAAGGAATGCAGTATGGCATTCAGATAGCACATAAATAAAATAACTCTGTTGTATCATAAATTTGGCCTAAATCTAACAAGCTAGCTATAAAAAGCACTTCCATTTTCTTGTTCCTTTAAATTTAAAATCGTTTGATAGAGGATTTTAGATGACCTAGGTTTCTGAAAAAAACCGTCTTTGGATCTTTGAATCATGCTTCCTTTGATCTCCATATATGTCCCTTAACAAACAGAAAGTCATTCCATTTCTTAGCCTAGGGCTGAGCTCTTCCAAAAAGAAGTCTGTTTTCCTCTTTGCAATTCAGTGCAGTGTTCAGTTGGTAGACCAGTACAATAGTGGGTAAAGGCACTGGAAATGTAGTTCTAAATCAAATATCTTCAAGTAAACCCAATTAAGAAAAGCAAGGACTGCCTACATGACCACTCATAGTGACCTACTAGGAAAGGAGTTTCTCTTGTGTTCTGATTTCCATCATTCATCCTCAAGCGAGTGTTTTGTCAGTTAAAATCTTAAACCTGCCGTCTTAGAGCAGATGAGTGCCCCAGCATGACTCAGTGCTAACTATTCTGGTAATCACAGGTAATGTATGATAAATATATTGCATAGAAAATTAAATCTATTTTTTACAAAGGAATGCAGTATGGCATTCAGATAGCACATAAATAAAATAACTCTGTTGTATCATAAATTTGGCCTAAATCTAACAAGCTAGCTATAAAAAGCACTTCCATTTTCTTGTTCCTTTAAATTTAAAATCGTTTGATAGAGGATTTTAGATGACCTAGGTTTCTGAAAAAAACCGTCTTTGGATCTTTGAATCATGCTTCCTTTGATCTCCATATATGTCCCTTAACAAACAGAAAGTCATTCCATTTCTTAGCCTAGGGCTGAGCTCTTCCAAAAAGAAGTCTGTTTTCCTCTTTGCAATTCAGTGCAGTGTTCAGTTGGTAGACCAGTACAATAGTGGGTAAAGGCACTGGAAATGTAGTTCTAAATCAAATATCTTCAAGTAAACCCAATTAAGAAAAGCAAGGACTGCCTACATGACCACTCATAGTGACCTACTAGGAAAGGAGTTTCTCTTGTGTTCTGATTTCCATCATTCATCCTCAAGCGAGTGTTTTGTCAGTTAAAATCTTAAACCTGCCGTCTTAGAGCAGATGAGTGCCCCAGCATGACTCAGTGCTAACTATTCTGGTAATCACAGGGTTGGAATACTAGAATGTGTTAAAGGAGCTTGGAATGTCACTACAGCAGTCATGTAACCGTCTTTTTAGATATTTTTCCGTCTCCCGAGTTACATAATTGAATCACATGATGTCCTTAATAGAATAGTTGCAACCATAGAACTGTGATGCGGTGCATTTTGACGTCTGTGTCAGTGTTTGTGATCGTCTGTGTTTGTGATTGTGTGTTGGTGTTTGTGATCGTGTGTGTCTGTGTGATCGTGTGTGTCCGTGTTTGTGATTGTCTGTGTCAATGTTTGTGATTGTGTGTGTGTTTGTGATCATCTGTGTCGGTGTTTGTGATCCTGTGTGTCGGTGTTTGTGATCCTGTGTGTCAGTGTTTCTGATCCTGTGTGGGTTGTGAATGATGATACCTTATCTACTGAACACATATTTTGAAGAATTAAAGGGTCTCTATTTCACTGGCTGTTTTAAGATTCATGTATTGGTGATTTGCACTATTCAACTAAGTCAATTGGTTATTTGACTATTTGACCATTGAATATCTTGGTTGTTTTACTCTTGAATCAATCAGGTTTTTTAATTGATCCATGGCTGATTTCCCTCTTTCTCTCCCTTCCTGCCTTTCTCCTTCCTCCCTTCTCTCCCTCCCTTCATCCCTCCCTACTTCCTTCCTGCCTGCCTGTGACTGTGGATAACACCATTCACAGTCTGTACTTCAGACAAGATGAACTTTGACTGGTGGTACAGTTTAGGGACATTTCCTACTGACCTTTCTTAATTACTCCATGACTCAATTTCCTAAATTAAGGTTAACTTCATCAGGTTTTCTCAGTATATTAAGAACCAAATCTGTGCAGTTTCATTGTGAGGGTTGTATTCCTTTTGAAATCTTTCAAGTCTTTGTATTTTTCAGTATTACGCTTATCAGTGAGGCTTCGCTGGTGCCATTAGCGGTAAAGCATCTGCCTGCCAGTGCAAGAGATGCTGGTTCGATCCCTGTGTGGGGAAGATCCCCTGGAGGAGCAGATGGCAACCCACTCCAGTATTCTTGCCTGAAACAGTCCAGGGAGAGAGGAACTTGGTGGAATACATGGATGGGCCTGCAGAGTCTGACGTGTCTGAATGACTGCACACACACATGCATGTCAGTAAGGATTTGACTAAAATTAACTCTCGGGAACTGGTTGATGCTCTCGCTTTCACTAGGCTTAGTTGACGATCATAGAGCTATTCATGCTTTCTTGCGTCCTGCTTTCTTCCTACTTCATGAATGCTTGCATATGGATTCCTGCGTGACTTCTCCCTTGAAGAAACTGGTTGTAGCCCTTAATCACCTACCTGGGATTCTGAAAGGGTTAAATTCATAATTCTGCCACTGACATGTGGCTCCCACATGACCTGTACCACCATGCTCTCCTCAGGAAAGGGTCCTAAATATATCATGCAGGCTTCTTACCTCCTGAACTGTTACTTGCTCTGGTACTCTTAAAAAAATTCTAGAAAGCCTCAATAAAGCTGTGTAAATAATTCCTCTTTGCCAAGATTTTAAATTACCTTTCCCACTGTAACATAAGGATTGTTGTACTAGTGGAAAAAGAGTGCCATTTTTTCCTATGCTCACATTTCTGTAGAATGTTCAGTGGAGATCACCAAGTTCATGTCTAAGATTCCCTATTATGGGGAAAGAGCACCTCACCACTCACCCTTGAATACCACCTTCATCCTTTCATTGTCATCAAGCTCCATGTATTTTTAATGAGCAAGTGATTCCTTTACATTGCAATCTCGATATCCTAGTCGATCTTATTCGCTGAATCCTAGATTTCCCCTTTCCTGGATAAGTTCCTGTAATCACACTGTTCTCTGACAGCCTCTGGAATGGCTTCATAACTGATGAAATGTCCTCAGCTCATCCTTTCCTGATCTCTTCAGCTTCCCTGGGTTTTGACACGCCTTCACTTCAGCCACCAGTGGTTATACCAAGGCTTGGAAAACATCACCCTTCAGAAGAACTCCACCTTCAAGCTGACAGCTGACAAACTCTGAACTGACAAGTGAAAGTCTGAATGTGGCTTTAACCCTGTTATACATTCTTCTTCATTTACCCACCTCTGTTCCTCTGCTGGAGGTGAAGATAATTTGTTTTAAAGTTTCCCAGTTAGTATCTCAAGATGGCCTGCTTCTTGGCCTGCAAAAGCTATACCTTGCTGCCACCATTCTGTACGGGTAGCTGGTAACTTTTGATTTGTGTCTCTTGGGGAAAAATCAAGAGTAAAAATATTTTGTTGTGTGTTATTTAAAAACAATAAATAACACTTATTACAAACTACTAGCTTTATTTCATATTTACAATTTAATATACATATATGATCACATATATTATAGTACCATATATGATTGTATAGATTACAACACCTGGATTTCAGTGAAAACTGTCTTTATCACTCTAATCTTTGATATGCTGTTTAAGATAATCTCATGGTCCTTTATAAACTGTATCAGATTCTAGCCTTTCTGATCACTTCTCTGCTAATGGCCACTTACTGTCCTAATTGAACTGTTCATTCCTTTTCAAAGAGATAAAATTAAGAGTGTTTTCTCTTTACACTTAGCCAATTCCTTAACTTTTCCTATCCCAAGCGAAATAATTGCTGCAGTAGACAGTTGAAAATTTTAATCCTCTAGTTTATGCCTTAACATTTAGTTAATTTTATTTTTAAAATTATATTAAAATAATTAGCAATATAATAAAATTATATTAATTAGCAATAATTAGGTATTTTTAAAAATTTATACCCACTTAGTACCTAAATATTTTCATATTCTATAGCAACATGTTTTATGATCAGAATATTGACATTAAGTGTATCAATTTTTAGTAATTTATAATTATAAAAATTATAATTATGTTTTTATATAATTAAGATGAAAATGTAATCAGTGTATGATAGGCACTGAAATGAGAGTGATTTTAAAACATAAGTTTTTTCTCACATAAAAGTACATCTTTTCCCTTTAAGGGTATGACCTCGAATTTGCATACATTACTTCTGTGCTAATCCCATTAGATAGAACTGGTTACCAGGGAGGCTTTAAATATGGCCATTTTCAAATGTATCTATCTGCTATATTTAAAGTAGAATGCCTTTCCATGAAAAAAAAAAAAAGGGTGATTTTTTTTTTTAAGGCAGCCATCAGTTCAGTTCAGTCGCTCAGTCGTGTCCAACTCGTTGCGACCCCATGAATCGCAGCACGCCAGGCCTCCCTGTCCATCATAAGCTTGTTTGAAATACAAACTTTTCTACTAAAGATGTTAATGGTTATTGAGAGGCAACTAGCAGTCTCCACCTTCTATAAGTAAGACTTCTCTGGTCTTACTTCAGAAACACCCTTTTTTGAACTCTCATCATAAGCTCAGTTCAGTTCAGTTCAGTTGCTCAGTCATGTCCAACTCTTTGCGACCCCGTGGACTATAGCCTGCTAGGCCTCCCTGTCCATCACCAACTCCCAGAGTTTACTCAAACTCATGTCCATCGAGTCGGTGATGCCGTCCAACTATCTGATCCTCTGTTGTCCCCTTCTCCTCCTGCCTTCAATCTTTCCCAGCATCAGGGTCTTTTCCAATGAGTGAGCTCTTCACATCAGGTGGCCAAAGTATTGGAGTTTCAGCTTAAACATCAGTCCTTCCAA
>SJYX01017064.1:117072-134649 GCA_006410675.1 Oreotragus oreotragus
GTTTCCACTGTTTCCCCATCTATTTCCCATGAAGTGATGGGACCAGATGCCATGATCTTTGTTTTCTGAATGTTGAGCTTTAAGCCATCTTTTTCAGTCTCCTCTTTTACTTTCATCAAGAGGCTTTTTAGTTCTTTACTTTCTGCCATAAGGGTGGTGTCATCTGTGTATCTGAGGTTATTAATATTTCTCCTGGAAATCTTGATTCCAGCTTGTGCTTCATCCAGCCAAGCATTTCTCACGATGTACTCTGCATATAAGTTAAATAAGCAGGGTGACAATATACAGCCTTGATGTACTCTGTTTCCTATTTGGAACCAGTCTGTTGTTCCGTGTCCAGTTCTAACTGTTGCTTCCTGGCCTGCATACAGATTTCTCAATAGGCAGGTCAGGTGGTCTGGTATTCCCATCTCTTTCAGAATTTTCCACAGTTTATTGTGATCCACACAGTCAAAGGCTTTGGCATAGTCAATAAAGCAGAAATAGATGCTTTTCTTAAACTGTCTTGCTTTTTTGATGATCCAGCGGATGTTGGCAATTTGATCTCTGGTTCCTCTGCCTTTTCTAAAACCAGCTTGAACATCTGGAATTTCACGGTTCCCGTATTATTGGAGCCTGGCTTGGAGACTTTTGAGCGTGATTTTACTAGCGTGTGAGATGAGTGCAGTTGTGTGGTAGTGTGAGCATCCTTTGCATTGCTAGATTATAAACTAGATCCTGGTAATTTAAAAATGAATGGAATATAATCTTTATCCTAGAGGTTTTAAGCTAGTCCTTGTGATAAGGAGAAGCGAAAGACAGGAGTAAGATACAGTGTCAACTTAAGAATTGTTGTTTAGTCACTAAATTGTGTCTGACTTTGCACCCATGGGCTTCAGCAGGCTAGGCTTTCCTGTCCTGTACTGTCTCCTGGAGTTTGCTCAAACTCATCTCCATTGAGTCAGTTCTTCACATAAGGTGGCCAACGCATTGCAGCTTCAGTTCAGCATCAGTCCTTCCAATGAAAAGTCAGTGTTGATTTCCTTTAGGATCGACTGGTTTGATTTCCTTGCTATCCAAGGAATTCTCAAAAGTCTTCTCCAGCACTACAGTTCTAAAACATCAATTGTTTGGCACTCAGTTTTCTTTACAGACCAACTGTTGTATCTGTCCATGACTACTGGAAAAATCATAGCTTTGACTAGATGGATCTTTGTCAGCAAAGTGAAGTCTCTGCTTTATAATATGCTGTCTAGATTTGTCATAGGACTGGGGTCATTAATGCAGTTTATAGGGGAGGGCTGAGAAACCTCTAGAGATTAGGTATTAGTGAGTGAATTTTACTTTAATTAGAATTTTCCAGGTGAAGAATGGGCTAAGACATTCTAGGTGTATCAGAATACATATCAGAATTAAAGGATTCCTCTTTGAAGATTTTAAAGCCGTAGAAGTCCATTAATTGGGGAGCTCTTTCAAGAGAGTATGGAATAGCAACTTAATTGGGATATCTTGATAGAATAAGTTTTGTTTTGCTTTGTTTTTGTTTTATGGTTAGATTATGTATTGGGAGTAGAATAAAAAAGAATCAGAAGAGCATGTACTATAAATAGTTTAATGCCACTGGGAAAAGTAATTCAGAAAGGATTACAGAGTTTGCCAAAAAGATATTAGAGTTTGCTTTAAAAAGTCCAGAACTTTTACACTGAAAGAATTGATGGGCTTTGGTTGCTATTTTAATTAATATTTGAGTCTGTCTTTCATTTCAAACTTTCACAGTAGCGTTAATTATTGGGCTCATCATGGTTGTATTCATTGTCACGCAGCACAACAGGAGCTGTTACAGCAAAGCAGTTGTGGGCCATGACAACCACTGAACAAATGCAGACCACGCCAGGGTTAGCTCACTCTCTCGCCAGGCTGGGAAATTTGTCAGTTTTCAGAATGACTTCTTTCCAAACCAAGCAACCTCAGGTTTTCTTAAATGTGAAGCTCTTAAAGAACTCTTCATGAAGTTGTCATACGGTGCTAATGTACGATGAACATCATTCATTAAGTCTACACTAATCTGACAGACGTTATACTTCAAATAATGACTGCCTACCGCATTACCTTTGTCCTTTGTGAGCTTAAATTTCACCTGAACAGCAGCCAATCTGGAGTGTGATATTTGTATATATGAAAGTCCTGCCTTGGCAAATGTGTACTTGAAAGCTAAGGCCTTAAGCCATGAACTTCTCTACTTTTGTTTGCTTCATTTATTGCCCTTTTTTCCATAGAGTTTCAAGGTTAATGTTCATTGTGTGATTTTTGTGTCATTGTAATAAAAGTAAGTTCTTTTACTAATGCAATATAAATCACTGTTCAGTTCAGTTCAGTCCAGTCGCTCAGTCGTGTCCGACTCTTTGCGACCCCATGAATTGCAGCACTCCAGGCCTCCCTGTCCATCACCAACTCCCGGAGTTCACTCAGACTCACGTCCATCAAGTCAGTGATGCCATCCAGCCATCTCATCCTCGGTCGTCCCCTTCTCCTCCTGCCCCCAATCCCTCCCAGCATCAGAGTCTTTTCCAATGAGTCAGCTCTTTGCATGAGGTGGCCAAAGTACTGGAGTTTCAGCTTTAGCATCATTCCTTTCAAAGATCACCCAGGGCTGATCTCCTTTAGAATGGACTGGTTGGATGTCCTTGAAGAGTCTTCTCCAACACCACAGTTCAAAAGCATTAATTCTTCGGCACTCAGCTTTCTTCACAGTCCAACTCTCACATCCATGCATGACCACTGGAAAAACCATAGCCTTGACTAGACGGACCTTTGTTGGCAAAGTAATATCTCTGATTTTCAATATGCTATCTAGGTTGGTCATAACTTTCCTTCCAAGGAGTAAGCATCTTTTAATTTCATGGTGCAGTCACCATCTGCAGTGATTTTGGAGGCCCCAAAAATAAAGTCTGACACTGTTTCCACTGTTTCCCCATCTATTTCCCATGAAGTGATGGGACCAGATGCCGTGATCTTCTTTTTCTGAATGTTGAGCTTTAAGCACTCACTGTTCAGTTCAGTTCAGTTCAGTTGCTCAGTCGTGTCTGACTCTTTGCGACCTCATGAATCGCAGCACGCCAGACTTCCCTGTCCATCACCAACTCCCAGAGTTCACTCTGACTCATGTCCATCGAGTCCCTGATGCCATCCAGCCATCTCATCCTCGGTCGTCCCCTTCTCCTCCTGCCCCCAATCCCTCCCAGCATCAGAGTCTTTTCCAATGAGTCAGCTCTTTGCATGAGGTGGCCAAAGTACTGGAGTTTCAGCTTTAGCATCATTCCTTTCAAAGATCACCCAGGGCTGATCTCCTTTAGAATGGACTGGTTGGATGTCCTTGAAGAGTCTTCTCCAACACCACAGTTCAAAAGCATTAATTCTTCGGCACTCAGCTTTCTTCACAGTCCAACTCTCACATCCATGCATGACCACTGGAAAAACCATAGCCTTGACTAGACGGACCTTTGTTGGCAAAGTAATATCTCTGATTTTCAATATGCTATCTAGGTTGGTCATAACTTTCCTTCCAAGGAGTAAGCATCTTTTAATTTCATGGTGCAGTCACCATCTGCAGTGATTTTGGAGGCCCCAAAAATAAAGTCTGACACTGTTTCCACTGTTTCCCCATCTATTTCCCATGAAGTGATGGGACCAGATGCCGTGATCTTCTTTTTCTGAATGTTGAGCTTTAAGCACTCACTGTTCAGTTCAGTTCAGTTCAGTTGCTCAGTCGTGTCTGACTCTTTGCGACCTCATGAATCGCAGCACGCCAGACTTCCCTGTCCATCACCAACTCCCAGAGTTCACTCTGACTCATGTCCATCGAGTCCCTGATGCCATCCAGCCATCTCATCCTCAGTCGTCCCCTTCTCCTCCTGCCCCCAATCCCTCCCAGCATCAGAGTCGTTTCCAATGAGTCAACTCTGCATGAGGTGGCCAAAGTACTGGGCTGATCTCTGGGATTTCTTTGGAGTGTTACCTGTCATTAAATAAGCATATTGAATTAGAACTTCTTTATCCTCATAAAAATTTAATTTACCATAAGTTTATTGGATTTTAAATGACAACCATGTGTGAAATTACCCTTTGTTTTGTATAGTGAGAATGTGGAATGAGTTGATGCCTTTAGATGCAGACATGGGTCTTTCTGTTTTTAGAAAGTCTCTTCCTCATTGGAAAGCATATTAGATAAATCTCTTTAAGACATTTTAAAAGCACAAACTGGTAAGTCATAAAAATAATATATTATCATGAATACATAAAGAACTTAAAAATCATAAATAAAACTGATATCAAAAATTTAGCAAAAATATGGATATTAAATCCGTCAATGCAAATGGTAATAAATATGTGAAAAAATGCAAAACCTTACTGGGATAACAGAAATGCAAATTAAAAGCATGATGAAATACTAATATTTCTACTTATCTGATTATAAAGATGAATAAAAAGTATTAAGTTCAGTAGTTTGGGTCCATAAAAACATAAACACTTTAATCTTCTGTTTACAACAGTACAGTGTTTAGTCTTTCTGGAAGACAGTTTGGCTATATATAGTACAATTTAAATGACATGTTATTTACATCCCCATTTTGATCATTTTCATAGAAATATATGCTAAGGAAATAGTAGTGCAAAGACATAAAGATGCGTGCATAATATGGCTCACGTGACAGGTCTATTGGTCCTAAGAACGAGAAACATCCAAAGTTATCATCCACTGGGAACTGGCACGATACCATGCGGTGCCTGCATCAGATGGTTATTACGCAGCTACTGTGTTGCAAGCGGGGCTTCCCAGGTGGCACTGCGGTAGAAGAACCCGCCTGCCGCTGCGGGAGACAGAGGAGATGCAGGTTCGATCCCTGGGCCGGGAGGATCCCCTGGCGGAGGGCATGGTATTCCATTCCAGCGTTCTTGCCTGGAGAATCTCGTGGACAGAGGAGCCTGGTGAGTCGACAGCCTACACGGTCGCAGAGTCAGATACGACCGAAGCGACTTAGCATGCACGCACGCATGTTGTAAGTGATGAGTCAAACAACAGTTTCTTTCTCTTCCAAATGCTCTTCCCTTTGCTTACTTCACAGTGTACCTATATTTGCCTCTGAGTATCTGGATTTTGCCTCTCTTGGCAGGTTCATCTTCCCCAGCCTAGCAGTTAAATTCTGGCTTTCACGAAATTCTGCCTCTCACTTCCTTTCTCACACTCCCCCCTCAGTCGTTTATTTATTTATTTATTTCAAATTGTCGCTGTTGACCAAATCATGAGTCATGAAATCAATACAGTGAGTAGCAACCAAGAATTTGAACATTTATTACAAAGAAAATAGAGTGTGCAGAGGTACAGATACAGTGGCATTTTTGAGGGATTTCAAGAATTTCTGTAAACTAAACTGTTATATACATCTGGGCAGGATTTATGAGTTGAGTCTGGTGAGTAGGCCCTGGAGGGGATTGTATAAATGCACAGTGGACAGTATTTTATCTTAAAATGATGATGAGACACTGATGTTTTAAGCTAGTTTTTTTGTGTGGAATTTATTATATTTTCCCTGGGTTTATTATATTAATAAAATATATTAATGTTTTATTAATATAATAAACCTGGGTTTCCCAGGTTGTGCTAGTCGTAAAGAACCGACCTGCCAGGATATGTAAGAGACACAGGTTCCATCCCTGAATCAGGAAGATCCCCTGGAGGAGGAAATGGCAACCCACTCCAGTACTCTTACCTCGAGAATCCCATGGAACAGTTCATAGGGTCACAAAGAGCTGGACACGACTGAAGTGACTTAGCAGCAGCAGCACTTGATAAACAGGAAGAGTTGTGCAGATTTATTCCATTTACTGAAAATGTACATAAGACATTGTAACATCCTGATGTGTAGGATGATATTTATGCTCATCAAAACATCTCTGCAGAAACTTATCTTGTATCAATACTTTAGGAAATAATTCAAGTAGCTAGTCACCAAAATATTCATCATTGTAATTTCAGAGATATTTCACTTATGACAATTATCTGTGATCTTACTGTTAAAGCAGTAGCCCAGAGCACATGTGTCTGAAATGACAGAATGAGGAGTGTTCATCTTATCCTATACAGTTAGGATATGTGTGACTCTGGAGTTCCAGCAATAAATCCTTGTAATCCTCCTCATATCATTTGGACGTGTGCATGCATGCTAAGTTGCTTCACTAGTGTCCGACTCTGTGAAGCTCTGGACTTAGCACACCAGGCTCCTCTGTCCAAAAAAACCCAAATTTACCTTTTAAAGTAACATCTATTTTTGATAGATTATCAGTTCAGTTCAGTTCAATTGCTCAGTTNTCATCATTGTAATTTCAGAGATATTTCACTTATGACAATTATCTGTGATCTTACTGTTAAAGCAGTAGCCCAGAGCACATGTGTCTGAAATGACAGAATGAGGAGTGTTCATCTTATCCTATACAGTTAGGATATGTGTGACTCTGGAGTTCCAGCATTAAATCCTTGTAATCCTCCTCATATCATTTGGACGTGTGCATGCATGCTAAGTTGCTTCACTAGTGTCCGACTCTGTGAAGCTCTGGACTTAGCACACCAGGCTCCTCTGTCCAAAAAAACCCAAATTTACCTTTTAAAGTAACATCTATTTTTGATAGATTATCAGTTCAATTCAGTTCAATTGCTCAGTCGTGTCCGACTCTTTGCGACCCCATGAATCGCAGCACGCCAGGCCTCCCTGTTCATTACCATCTCTCGGAGTTGATAGATTATAGACTCTGGGAAATTGGACTCCACATATTTCTTCAAGCATCCTCAGAAATCCCCAGAAAGCTCTGTCTTCATTATGCATACTGAAGTCAATAATTGTGCTCATAGTCAGAGTCCATGGCAGCGATGAAGAAAGGCCTTGTGAATAAGAAAACCTTACCTGAAAAACCTATGCACATTAACTTTTCCCCAAAATTTTTGTCAGTGAAGTGCATTTTGCTATTACTAAGCTACACAGAAAAAAGTCAACCAGTTTATCACTGTCTTATTTTCTCATATCAATGACAATGTGGGAATAAATATTATACATGCCCTACTTGTGAAGCATAATATTCTGTAATCAAGTGCATAGCTTCCATCTTTTCTGGATGATTCAGTCATGATTGTAGTCTTGCAAATCATAATGATTCCTTACAATTATACAAAACATTATGGTAAATAGGTGTAGGCTGTATTATATGAACCATGGGAAATTACATGTTTGTGTTATGAAGTTCGTAAAACAGTGAAAGCTATTTAGCTGTTCGGGTAATAGCCCCGCCTGCAACATCCGGCAGTTCTTGAATCTCCTTTTTGAAAGTCTTCTACTTCCCATGTCTTACAGGATTTCACCTTCTCTTGGTCCTGCAGCCAGTGTGGCTTTCTCAAGTAATGTCTTTCCTTAAAGACAGTGACTTTCGTGTGTAAAACAGAAGGGCGTTTTGTTAAAATGTCATCTTGAAGTGTCATCTCACTTTTTTTGAGCCTTACGGGTCTGGTTGCCTGTCATATACTTTTCTTTTAGTACTTCCAGGGTCAGAGTCTCAAGAAAATACAGGAAGCATCTGGGAAGGGAAAGGGTCTACAGCCGGAGAAAGGAAAATGAAAGCATTATACAAGGTTTGATCCAGTGCCCATTATTTTTAGATAGTCTGATTAAAAAAAAAAAAAAAGGCGAAGGAGAAGAAGACATTCACAAGCATGCTGCTAAGTCACTTTAGTCGTGTCCGACTCTGTGTGACCCCATAGACGGCAGCCCACCAGGCTCCCCCATCCCTGGGATTCTCCAGGCAAGAACACTGGAGTGGGTTGCCGTTTCCTTCTCCAATGCATGAAAGAGAAAAGTGAAAGTGAAGTCGCTCAGTNCTGCTGCTGCTGCTGCTGCTAAGTCACTTCAGTCGTGTCCGACTCTGTGTGACCCCATAGATGGCAGCCCACCAGGCTCCCCCATCCCTGGGATTCTCCAGGCAAGAATACTGGAGTGGGTTGCCATTTCCTTCTCCAGTGCATGAAAGAGAAAAGTGAAAGTGAAGTCACTCAGTCTGTCCGACTGTTAGCGACCCCATGGACTGCAGCCCACCAGGCTCGTCCGTCCATTGGATTTTCCAGGCAAGAGTACTGGGGTGGGGTGCCATTGCCTTCCCCGAGCATGAGAAATGAAAATAGAAGGATTATACAAGGTTTGATCCTATAAAAAAAATCAAAGACACAAAAAACTAGTAACCAAATTATCAATGAAGGAGCAAAGAGCCATCTTGACTTTATTTTTTTGCGAAGAATATTGATAATAATATTCAGTTATTTAAGGATTTTCACCTTTTAAATGTCTCTGAGTTTATGATTTTAAACTTTTACCTATTTCTCTGTTATTGCTGGCTGCTAATGTCGTCCTAGTGACTTTCATAAGAGGATCTAAGAGCTGAGAAGGACTCTGATACAAGCATGCCTGGATAATGGCAGCCAAGATGGGTCCCCAGAGCCCATTCTTTGGATTCAGAGATGAGCCAGAGGGAAGGAAGGGTGACCTGGAAACTGAGCTAAGATCCAGAAGTAAACCTAGACACTTAAATCTTATAGAAGGTCCCTGGGTGTTTTCTCTAAAAATACATCAGTGGTCCTTTTATTTCACACCACTTAAACATAAAAATAGACTGTACTACCTTCCTGAGCTAAGGAACAAAGTTTCCAGAAAAGGAGAGGAAGACAGAAATACTCTTAAAATATTTTATGGAAGCATAATCATAGCTGCTCTAGACCCCATTTACCTGTGGTTAATTATGTACTACTTACTTCTTTTGGTTTTCATTTTTTCATTGCCAGGAAAATTATCTAAAGCCTAACTATGAATTAATAACTTTTTAAAAATTGTGGTCCAAACACTTAATATGAGATCTGTCCTTTTAACAGGGTTTAAGAGAACAACACATTATTATTGACTATAGATACTATGTTTTACAGCAGATATCTGAGCTTATTTACCTTATCTTACTGAAACTTCATGCACGGCAATTAATAACTCCATTTTCCCTTGCTTCTGAATTTACACTTTGAAATAGATAATTCATATCTTCCTTTTATGTGCTAATATGGGACAGCTAACTACATTTTTTCAGTTGTTTGATGAGCCTTTCATGAATATCAGTAAAATGACATATGAAAGTAGAGAGCCAGAGGTATCTTTTAATATTAATGTTCTTATAATTGAAACGCCTGTTTAAGGCATGATGGGTACTGTTAACATGAATTAAGAGCAGAGTTTATCTTTAGAAAGTTCCCAGACTAATAGGGAAAATAATACATCTTAATAATAACTAAAATAGAAAAATATTAAGAACCATTAATATTTTGAACCGTGGTGTTGAAGAGGACTCTTGACTGTCCCTTGGACAGCAAGGTGATCCAACCAGTCCATCCTAAAGGAGTTCAGTCCTGGGTGTTCTTTGGAAGGACTGATGTTGAAACGGAAACTCCAATACTTTGGCCACCTCATGCAGAGAGCTGACTCATTGGAAAAGCCCCTGATGCTGGAAAAGATTGAAGGCAGGTAAAGAAGAGGATGACAGAGGATGAGATGGTTGGATGGCATCACCAACTCAATGGAGATGAGTTCGGGTGGGCTCTGGGAGTTGGTGATGGACAGGGAGGCCTGGTGTGCTGCAGTCCATGGGTCGCAAAGAGCGACTGAGCAACTGAACTGAAACTGACACTGAAGAACCGTTAGAAGCCCCATAACGTCTTCTGACTTGACTTTGAAACGACCACTCATTGTCTACCCCCATTATTTTGTTAGTAGTCCATGGCGGTTTTCCTTATCTTCCTTACCTGGCTGGGTCAACAACGATCTCCTCCCCAATAGGTAGATTGGTCTAAAAAGCTTGAAGACACCTTCATTTCTAGAAAAAAGCTATGACATGTTGCAGTTTGGGTCTGATGACCTTGACTTTCTAGATCTGAGTCAAATGGCTTATGTGGGAATTGGAGTTGTGGAAAAGTCAATGGCTGCATGATGTCTTCAGATACAGATAATCCCCTAGAGTATTCACCTCAACTCACTGTGGTGTTGGAGAAGACTCTTGAGTCCCTCAGACGGCGAGGAGGTCAAACCAGTCAATCCTGAAGGACATCAAACCTGAATATTCATTGGAAGGACTGATGCTGAAACTGAAGCTCTGATACTTTGGCCATCTGATGCGAAGAGCTGACTTCTTTAAAAAAGATCCTGATGTTGGGAAAGACTGAAGGCAGGAAGAGAAGGGGACAAGAGAGGACAAGATGGTTGGACGGCATCACTGAATCAATGAGTTTGAGCTCCGAGAGATGGTGGACAGTAAGCCTGGTGTGCTGCAGTCCATGGGGTCTCAAAGCGTCAGGCACAACTGAGTAACGGAACAACAACAAATTCACCTCAATTGAATAATTTTTAAGAATTTTACAAAAAGGCTAGCTTTAGAAATCCATACTTTATCCTTTTTTTTAAAAAAAAATAGATTTTGGCCCATTTAGCTCACCAGAATCAATATTTTAAATCATTTATATATTTAATCATCAAAACCTTGGCAAAAGGAAAGCAGAATTTTGTGGCCTTTTTTTTTTTTTTTGTCTGTCTCAAGGGAGCTGCTAATATGCTCTCTTGTATTCATATGGGGGAAACTTCATTTCCTGATTGCATTTGGTGCCTGTCATCTGAATATGCTTTCATTTTGACACCTACGCTCTACTTTGTAGCTTCCATACTGTTTGCTTGGGCATCTGCTTGTACATGGGCAATCGTTGACTTATGCTATGCACACTTTTACAGTATTAATTAGCTCCGCATTGACTCTTGGTACAGAGAGGGCATTGACATTTTGAGGCAAGAGAATTATTTTTAGGTCATTCTTCTAGCATTTAAGGCAATAATCACAGTGGAAAGTTTCCTTTTGGATTTATATTTAAATAATTTGACATTGATTAATGGTAACATGGGATAAATGTAGAAGCAGCTTTTACAGTGTTTTCAACCTGGATGCCAGCATCATAGAACACATTTTAATTATCTCCTTTTCACTCTCTACGGTCCTTTTGCTGATACCATGGTCCAAGTAAAACATGGACCTTTCACTATCATTTTAACTCGGTGTAACTGCCCTCCAATCTAGCTTGATTTGTGGAATGAAAGGTACCCAAGGAACTTAGTAACAAAATGAAACAAATCAAACTCACTTGTCTTGAGAAGGAAGTTTCCCTCTTGTCTCTCTTCAGTGAGTTGTTAAAGACAAAACAAAGGAACAGTGTTCATCTGTGTCCACAAAATGCAGACTTAACCTCTCTAATTTCTGATTCGTTAAATGTATTGAGTCAGGAACAAATGGCATATGTAATAAGTCTTGGTCAGTTTAGAAAACTCACATGTAAAAAAAAAAAATCAGAAGTGATTACATTCAGAAGATGGTGAACTTTCATTAAAAGAAAAGTCTACCATCAATATGGCATTGTCTTGCTACACTGAAACATAATGCATCATTTAGGGAGCATGGGGCAAGCCCATAGTTTTGGTGCTGAGAATCTGCCGTAGTCACCTGAAGTATGAATTTAGTGAGTGGGACTATGGTTTCCCAGATTCTGGTTGACTAAGGAAAAGGGTCTTTCCTCCAGTTTCATCCCAAAGTAACCGCCTTGAAATCTATACTACAAGCTAGCGTCTTATTCCCCTTCCACATAGCACACGTTACGATGAAGCTAAATAAAGAGCCCTGTGAAATTTTACTTGTTGAGAAAACCCAAAAGAACATCTTTTTATGATGCTTTCCAGATTTCACCTGGCCCTGTTTGGACAGGAATCTGTTATGGGCGTCAGGGGATTGCAATCAGTATAGAATGTAGACAATCCTTGTCTTCTTGGAGAGAACCTCTTAGTTTTACCACTAAATCCAATATTACAAATATGCAGTGGTAACTTGTCCTCTGCAGCCTCATTCTGCCAGGTCGCCTTTGCCGGTAAGCTTTTATTAAGCCTGGTCCGCGTTTCCAGCTCTCACACTCCTTCCTTTGCCTCTTTATCAAGTGCTCTGCTTCACAGCTTTGGCATTTATTCATCCCTTTTTCTGGATCTTCATATACCAGGTATTTGAATAACATTTCTTAATATTATTAAGAATTAAGCTCAAGTATAATCCCCTTGCCCTCTGTCTCCCTTCGCGATGGTTTGGTTTTTCATCATGCCTGGCACTGTCCAGAAGCGTGCAGGCTATACGGTAACCACCAGCCACACACAACTTTTAAATCTGTTAAAAGCAGATGAAATTAATCGTTCAGGTTTTCAGTCATGCTAGGCATATTTCAAGTGCTCAAAGGCCAGCTTTGATTAGTGGCTGCCTTATTCCATATTACAGATCTAAAATTATTATGTTCAGTTACTCCTTTAATCTTGTATTACCTATTTCCTCTCTATGTACACTTATGCCAACTCTCTTTTTGCCCTTCTCAACTAGAATAAAAACCGCAGGAAACCTGAGATGTTGTTTATCTTCTTTACTGGTATTTCTCCAAGCCCGGAACTATTAGGCAAATAGTGGATTCTCGAACATTTGCTCAATAGATAAATTAATGAACATTAAGAACTAGAACTGAATGGCTTTCAAATGTGCCACTGCAGAATAGTGGTCAACATACAAAGGATGTTTCTCAATACGGAACTGATTTAAACATGGAAAATTATACTAGAAGTCATCTACTGAGTGTGTAAGACCATCCTGGGAACTTGATGTATTTTTCAAGCTTGTTTGGTTACACTACTCTCTGCATTACAGTGACTTGTCTTTGTGGACTACAGGAGAATTTTCTCTCATTGTTCAGGTCTAGGAACAGTTATACTTCTTCTGAGTAGCTTTTTTGTTTTAATGCTACGCACCCTGAAGTGAAATGCTTTACTTGCAATGAACACTGTGTCCACTGAAGCTGATGTCATTGTCCACCTCCAGAAAATGTGCAAAACTCCTAAGGTTCAGGTTTTGTCTATAGATACAATTCAGGCTTATTTTATTTTCATGATGTATTTTTTCAAGCTTGTTTGGTTACACTACTCTCTGCATTACAGTGACTTGTCTTTGTGGACTACAGGAGAATTTTCTCTCATTGTTCAGGTCTAGGAACAGTTATACTTCTTCTGAGTAGCTTTTTTGTTTTAATGCTACGCACCCTGAAGTGAAATGCTTTACTTGCAATGAACACTGTGTCCACTGAAGCTGATGTCATTGTCCACCTCCAGAAAATGTGCAAAACTCCTAAGGTTCAGGTTTTGTCTATAGATACAATTCAGGCTTATTTTATTTTCCTTCCACTTCCATGAATTTCTTCACTTTTCCCTTCAATTATAGCCTGGAATGAGAAAAATTATTTTTGCAACAGGAAAAATATGAATAAATTTATTGGAAGGATAGATAGTAATATTTTATTTCATATCAGGGAAGAGCTTCATTCTAAGTTGCTATATGCATTAGGGACAGGATAGGATACTTTTTAAGTATATAAAGAGTTAAATGTTTTAGTAGATACCTTTAGAGTGATTGAGGAATTATTTAAGACAAATCTGTAACATTAGGAATGTTTCAAATTTCTTTAGATGAGGTGCTCTAAGAAAAACAGGCCTTATTTTCTTTTTCATGGTTTTAAACAGCTTCTGATGACAGTTTAAATAGAACCGTAACCATAGCTGCAGCTGACACAGCAGAAAGTGAGGGCCACCACTCAGAGTCCACGGCAGGACCGAGCCGATGGCACGTGGTGTTGTGAAATGACGCTCGCTGTGCATTTAGCAGAGCCTAGGAGAGCAAGGCTGTCGTCGGACACTCGCCTGGTCACTGCGCTGTTTGCAGCGCGTTAAATGCAAGACTGAAGCCTACATGTGGGTTGTTCTTGGCTTGCTCGTTTATCTCTATTTGGGGATAATCACTCTGTGCCACGTGTGTGCACGATTGTTGTGGTCTGCTTACTCTTGCGCTTCCAAAGTAGAGTCAGCAGTAGGTCACTGCAGCTGACTGCGTCTGATGTCTGATCATCTTTGCAAAGGTTTAATTTGATGGCAACATTTCTACTCGAAACCTGCATCACAGAATTATACAGGGTGGAAAGCTAAACTATTGCTATTTCATTTTCACAAGCATTTGAGTGCTTAGTTGGTTCATGTCAGTGTTGTTAGGAAATTAATACAGCATTATTTTTCTGATGATGCTTCCCATTGTAGTCACTCTAGAAATGGAGCTAATCACGCCAGCTAATTCAAGGACTATAGCTTCAGGAGTGAATGTGGTTTTCTCCTTTATATTGAAATGGTAGTTTTCTAATAGAGGTACTGAATGTTGTGTATTCAAATATCTTTAAAGGAATACTTAATTCAGAATTGAGTGCAAAGACACTGTAGAAGATTATTCATCCATGTAGATACAATTATATCGTGGTAGATAATGGATTTGTGTTATTCTTAATGTCTATACATGGTTACAGTGAGACTGAAGTTGTTTTTATAACTTTTCAGTACCCTGAACGAAAGAAAAGTATGACAGTAGAAAGCATCTGATAAATTAAATGTGACATGTTTTTTATCCGTATAAAATGGTTTCTGAGCAGCTGGTAATCGTGAATATTTCAGCAGTCATCTTTGATGTGGAATACTTCTTCTGTGTTCAACACTAATGAGTTGTGAGTCGTACTTCATCAAACTGACAGTTTCCTTACTCTCGTAAATAGGCACGTGATACACCTTGTAAAACTGGGGAAAGATACTCACCTCACCTTTTGAGCACACAGAGCTTCTTTTTTCTCTCTCTCTGTTTCACCATCAGCTTTTCCTCCAAGGACAGATAATATAAAAGGAGGCTCACATGCACTAGGGACTTGCTCATCCCCAGCATCGTTCTGTATGCCGGAGTACCCCCACTAGACAGTTTTCACTGTTCACGTCAACTCGAAAGCAAAGAGTGAACCTACACATTGGCCAAAATAATACACAAGTGCACCAAGAAATCAGAGATTGTTTGAATTGTTTTGATATGAAATGTTTGGCTTTCTGGTTTTAATATAAATTCTTTTTAGAAAATACAAGATATCTTATATACGTCCAACTTTTATAAAACTTTAAAGAATATTTTTACAACACCCATATTCTTAGTAATTCCATGGGATGGGAAGTTTATGCATTATCCCACTTTAGAGGTGAGGGAAGTTACACAGTGATGCATGCTCATAACAGAGAGAACGCCAGGCTCACACTTGTGCTTTAGTGTATAGTTCTAATTTCCTAAGTGATAGAAATCAATCTACATGCAGTAGGGACATGAGAGCACATAGAATAAGAATTGTCCAAAGAGAACTAAAGATGTGAAGATCAATTAATCAAGACGTATGTTTTAATATATCTAAAAGACTGAAATTTTCTTGATGCCGGAATGACTGAACCACCTTGGGGCTGATTGAGTGTTATTAGCAATATTACCCCAACTCATTCTCCGGAGAAACATTTAAGATCTCTATTAAAATAAGAACATTACTGTAAACTTTGAGTGGAGATGAAACTTACTGTGCAGCTGCTGCCAGGCTTTCAGATCAACCCGCCTTCTGATCTGTTTTATACTCTGGGATTCTATGTAGTATTACCGTGAGAAAAGAAATCCAATGCTGACTAACAGATTCCCTCACTGATACTCATCTATACCTTCAGGCAATCTTCCAGGGATAACGATTTAGAGTTTNTTTTTCTGATGATGCTTCCCATTGTAGTCACTCTAGAAATGGAGCTAATCACGCCAGCTAATTCAAGGACTATAGCTTCAGGAGTGAATGTGGTTTTCTCCTTTATATTGAAATGGTAGTTTTCTAATAGAGGTACTGAATGTTGTGTATTCAAATATCTTTAAAGGAATACTTAATTCAGAATTGAGTGCAAAGACACTGTAGAAGATTATTCATCCATGTAGATACAATTATATCGTGGTAGATAATGGATTTGTGTTATTCTTAATGTCTATACATGGTTACAGTGAGACTGAAGTTGTTTTTATAACTTTTCAGTACCCTGAACGAAAGAAAAGTATGACAGTAGAAAGCATCTGATAAATTAAATGTGACATGTTTTTTATCCGTATAAAATGGTTTCTGAGCAGCTGGTAATCGTGAATATTTCAGCAGTCATCTTTGATGTGGAATACTTCTTCTGTGTTCAACACTAATGAGTTGTGAGTCGTACTTCATCAAACTGACAGTTTCCTTACTCTCGTAAATAGGCACGTGATACACCTTGTAAAACTGGGGAAAGATACTCACCTCACCTTTTGAGCACACAGAGCTTCTTTTTTCTCTCTCTCTGTTTCACCATCAGCTTTTCCTCCAAGGACAGATAATATAAAAGGAGGCTCACATGCACTAGGGACTTGCTCATCCCCAGCATCGTTCTGTGTGCCAGAGTACCCCCACTAGACAGTTTTCACTGTTCACGTCAACTCGAAAGCAAAGAGTGAACCTACACATTGGCCAAAATAATACACGAGTGCACCAAGAAATCAGAGATTGTTTGAATTGTTTTGATATGAAATGTTTGGCTTTTTGGTTTTAATATAAATTCTTTTTAGAAAACACAAGATATCTTATATTCGTCCAACTTTTATAAAACTTTAAAGAATATTTTTACAACACCCATATTCTTAGTAATTCCATGGAATGGGAAGTTTATGCATTATCCCACTTTAGAGGTGAGGGAAGTTACACAGTGATGCATGCTCATAACAGAGAGAACGCCAGGCTCACACTTGTGCTTTAGTGTATAGTTCTAATTTCCTAAGTGATAGAAATCAATCTACATGCAGTAGGGACATGAGAGCACATAGAATAAGAATTGTCCAAAGAGAACTAAAGATGTGAAGATCAATTAATCAAGACGTACGTTTTAATATATCTAAAAGACTGAAATTTTCTTGATGCCGGAATGACTGAACCACCTTGGGGCTGATTGAGTGTTATTAGCAATATTACCCCAACTCATTCTCCGGAGAAACATTTAAGATCTCTATTAAAATAAGAACATTACTGTAAACTTTGAGTGGAGATGAAACTTACTGTGCAGCTGCTGCCAGGCTTTCAGATCAACCCGCCTTCTGATCTGTTTTATACTCTGGGATTCTATGTAGTATTACCGTGAGAAAAGAAATCCAATGCTGACTAACAGATTCCCTCACTGATACTCATCTATACCTTCAGGCAATCTTCCAGGGATAACGATTTAGAGTTTCAGGAAGAGAAATAATGATGAGACTTGGTACTCTTGTCTTTCCCATTCTGTTGCTTTCCTCTATCTCTTTGCATTGATTGCTGAAGGCGGCTTTCTTATCTCTTCTTGCTATTCTTTGGAACTCTGCATTCAGATGCTTATATCTTTTCTTTTCGCCTCTCTTCAGTGCTATTTGTAAGGCTTCTCCAGACAGCCATTTTGCTTTTTTGCATTTCTTTTCCATGGGGATGGTCTTGATCCCTGTCTCCTGTACAATGTCACGAACCTCATTCCATAGTTCATCAGG